>KZ309125.1:484064-522452 GCA_000376725.2 Ladona fulva | reverse complement strand
CGCACTTTCTTCCTCACTCGTTGACATGTACTCCGTTTTTGTTCGACTAATCCTCATGCCTCTCTCCTCGAGCACATTTCTCCATTTTTCCAGTGTCTTTTCAAGCTTCTCTCGTGTTGTTTCGCAGAGGACAATATCGTCTGCAAACAACATGTTCCATGGTGCATTTCTCCTGACTTCCTCAACCAGCACATCCATTAGTACGTCAAAAAGGTAAGGACTAAGACCTTGATGTAGCCCAACTGCAACATGGAATCCTTCAGTGGTGCCAACACTTGTTCTTACCTGGGTTTTCGCCCCTTGGTACATTTCTTTCACTATCCTTACATATTTCTCCGTCTCTCCCTTCTTTCTTAAGCACCTCCAAACTTCCTGCCTGGCCACCCTGTCATCCGCCTTCTCCAGGTCGATGAACTTCAAATGCAGGCCTACTTGTTTTTTTCTGTGCCTTTCCATTAGCTGTCTCAATGCAAATATTGCATCAGAGGTCCCCTTTCCTGGCATAAAGCCAAATTGCTCAAAAATTGATACAAAAGTTGTAGTACTGGCTACAAAAATGCTTGGATTAAAATGGCAATTACATAGAAAAATAAATCAATCTTCAAGCTTTAAACAATATAAAAAGTCATAAAAATGAACAATGCTATCTACTTGTAAAAAAATAGGGAACCTTACTTTCGAATCAACCCTTGTATTATAGATTAAAATTTTCTACTACATCATTGTAGAAGTTAATTAAAGAGAGATTTTTCTATGTTTATGTAGTCAAACCTCAGTTTGAGAGTATTTTGCAAGGTGGGCAAACATTTTTAATAAAGTTTGACTTGATATACAAGCAAGGTCTTGCAATACGAGCAATACATGGAGTACATATATTTTGTCTGCTGACTGCACACCAAACTGAGGAACTTTGATGTTCCTCAGTTTGGTTTGGGAGTGGGGTTTCCTGCCACAATAAGATCTTAATTGCAATGATGGGCTTTTCTTGGAAAAAGAATGTCTTTATTCCAGACAAAGACAAGAATATGTCCTTTATTCAACACAAGAATGTCCTATTCAAGACTAAGAAGTCTTGCATCTAACCCTTAAATCTAAACCTATGAAAAGTGATATTTAAGAGTACCTACATTACAGCAAAAGAGAATGCAGAGCTGGGCCATAAGCCCATGAAAAACCCACTTGTTTAGTGCAAGCAGTGATTTAAAAGTCAGACCCATGCTCCTGCACCATTCTGAAAATCAATGAACCTTCAAGTGGGTAAATTAAATCGATGAAGAATCTTCAGGCGAAGCTGTAAAATTGCAAGATATGAATGTTTAATGAGAATGCAATGCCACAAAAATCCTTAAAAGGAGGCAGAAACAAGTGACACAGGGCAGTTTCGTTGTTAACAACAAACAAAAAGATTTCAGGAGCTAACGGATAGCAATGATTCTATTAGTTACACAGAAAGTTGATCTACATAATAATTAATAAATTTGATTAATTTATATTAAAATAATAAATGGTAAATTGTGTTAACCATTATTATGTAAGTGAAAATTTTTAGGTTTTGGAATCATCTGAGTTTCCATTATTTCTTATAGGGAAATCGCTTTGATAAATGAGTGCTCCAGATTACGAACATGTTTCTGAAATGAGCTATGCTCACAATCCAAGGTTTGACTGTACTTTGATTTTGTTCTGTTAATCTCAAAAAATCAGCCAAAAACTGTATTTTAAATTTTGAAAAATTTTGATTTTCCAGAAATTCTGTACAAATTAACCAAACTTTTGGATTATCGGTGTTTGAATAAGTGGGTCTCTAATAGCTTTTATCTTATTTTAGATGCAACAAAACTCAATTATTTATAGTTTTACTTTCTAAAGGTCTCATTATGGTATGTGAGTAAAAGCAGGATATAAAATATACAAGAATATGAGCATGAGAGATAGAGCTATAAAGAAGCAAAATAAATTAAATGAATGAGATTATGGATTACTGAGATTTAGAGTAGAATGACTAAATGAAATGTGAAGAGAACTGTAGAATAGGAAAAGCAAAACAGGAAAATGACGTGTTGAACAGTTGAGACAACAAAGTTTGAGGAATAAAAGTAAACCACAAAATGGACGTATAAATGTCAAATATATACACAAAGATAAGAAAGCAGTCTGAATATAGCTGAAGGTGAAAAACTCACCATTCCTGGTGCAGGCAGTCTTTGATGGCTGAGTCCATGGCAAAAGTAGGCAGCGTGGATTTGGTGCTGTCAGAGCGTGTGCGTGGAAAGAGAGGCAGCCAGGGGAGGGAGGGGTGGTGCCAGTAGAGAGTGCACTGGTGGAAACGTGCATTTGGGCTGGTGTCTAATGAGCGCCCATTGCTCTCCTCCTCCGGTTCACCAGTGTTCATGCAGCGCACATATCCAGTGATGCCAGATGCCTCTTCACATGTCTGCAAAACATCAATAGAACCATCTGTCAACTCCACAATCCTATTTTCAATTGTTTATTAACTTCCCAATATTTAATCCAAAAAGTAGGCATTTTAACATAATCTTGTGCTTCTAGATATGAAATTCTTATGAAAATACTACCTCAGGACTTATATTTTTTGTTAACATGGTAACAAAAATCATTATGTTATTGTTCTTTATAAGACACAAGGTACAACTTCAAGCAATTTAAGCAATATGATGGCAACATCTAATACGTTTCAATCTTTAAAAATTTCCAGAAGTTTGTTCTAGACCCTTTAAGAGTCCATAGGGTTTTCCGGTGGAACAAGTATTTTGCTCTGATAATGCTGAAGTTGAAAGTTACATTTGTAACATGCATTAGTCTAATAATGTATCTACTTGCATACTCATTCAATTTGTATCATAATAAGGAAAGAAACAAAAACTTCATTAGAGCATAATTACTGTAATAAATATTTCTCAAGCACAAGAAGATTATTCTTTCTTTGATAATGGTTTAGAAGAGAAGTGTATGCTTCTAATATGCTACTCATTTATAACCAAGTTTTTACCCCAATTTAACAAGCACTGTGAATCAGCTTTGACTTGTATATGTCAATTATTTTGTATAGTATTCATTGAAATGCTAATACCAATGGTATGACAATATGTGGAGATAAACCCATTCACATCATTAGGTGAAGTAAACGACTCTTAGCTGTGAGGTCAAATGTGAATGGGTTACTGTTTCCACTCTCAAAAGCATTGTTTTAAAGTGGCTTTTAAAAGAGGTAGATTAAATCCATGTGGCAGGACAGGATGTGTACATAATTTAATTCATTTACATATATTAATGACGAAAAATAATATCTGATGAAGGACACTTACCCGTAATTTCTGACTCCATGGAAATTGTTTGGGCGAAAGTAACCTGATTTTCGTTTTGAGAGACCAGTCAACAGGGATTTTCAATTGCTGCTGTTGAAGAATTGTATCCTAATGAAAAACAGAAAGCTTACAATTAATTAGGCCTATATATAAAATGATCATTATGGGAACGCAAAACTCTTCTGTTAGATAACCAACAAGGACAATGAACAGCTGACGGTCCACCTCTTTTAAAAGGTGAATAAAGAGAAATTCAGGTATTAAGGTAAGAAATGCCCTCTATCACGAGCTTACACTTGTATTGTGGTCCGATAGAAACGATTGGAAGGATGATTCATTCAGTGATTCGTTTCTTGCTTCACTTTTCTTCTCCGATAACAATTGGAACAATGATCCTTCTGATGCAGTACTTAAATTACTGTCACATTTAAATCTTTTGGCATTCTCGCATCTAGATGTGGATAAAGAAAATGATTTTAGTGCTTTCAACTCCAAATATACAGCAGCAGTAACGACAAAAGTTTCGAAAACTTAATGTACTAAATGCAACCTATGAAACAATTTGACATTTTTCACAATGAGAAGATAAGAACAGAGCAATCATGAAATTTGCTAATCTGTTTCTAGTGTACATTTTCTGCCCTAAATTAATAAACTAAATAAATAAGCAAGCATAAACTTATGGATAGTTTCATATTATCCGCATATCCGCAAAAACCACAGGGTAAATATTTGATAGTGGTTCGTTAAATATTTGATAGTGGTTCGTCAGCCTTTATTTTTTTTTCACCCACTAAAAATGCTCATATTTTCACAATATTTGAACCACGTACACTGTAAACCGAACCATTCTCAAATATTTACCGTAAGATAAGTTCTTATGTTTCCTGTCTCTGAGATGGAGGCCTTACGGACCTATTCCATACCGCATACTTAATGAATAACCATTTATGCTCCGCTTGATTCACGAAACACTTACTTGAATGGATTCTTCCTTTTCTCTGAATGAGAGATGTCATCCAAAAGTGACGTTTCTTGTCCCGGGTGACCATTGTTAGAGATCTGCCCATGGTCCGGACGAGTTATTCTGGCTTGTAGAGCTTTCTTCTTCAATTTCAATCTATGAAGTCGCATCACCTCATCAGGACGTTTCCACGGTGAAGAATCCATGTTGCTAATTTCCTTCATACAGCAGTTACTCATATTTTATGAGAAAGATGAGGTTCACTTCAATGCTGCGGCTTTGTTTACAGGAGCAGAACTTCACAGCTGAGAGTTTGCATTTTCCGAGTTCTATCCAATTAATCTTTTTCAGGGATCTACTTATCTGCCAGTTCATAAAATATCACGGTCGTTCAGCTGAAGAAATTAACTTAAAGTCGAAGAAGTGCCTCAGATAAACGGGGCGAATGACATCAAATTCAAACTATTTTAAGTTTTCAAATGACATCAGAAATTATCAAAAAAGTAAGCCACCAGATTCGCTCACAATACGTAGTATTGCAGGGAGCCGTAAGGTGGTACTAGAATCCCGTAACGCTACGTTCACTTGAAGAAGGAGACGAGGGATGTCCAATAGTTGACCTACAGAGACAACGTTGTGTTTACGTTTAAGCGTAGTGGAGTGGTACGTGAGTACCAGTGTGTACCTTTTCAGTGATGATATAATCGTCAAATTTTGGGTTATTACATCTCGGACTTCTGCCTTCTTTATCAATGAAGCTTAGTGGCTCTTAAATAGCTCGGATCCATATTCACTTTGTCAAAGTAGTGAAACCCAAAAGTAAATATGGCTGAGAAATCTCAGCAAGGCTCAATCCAGCCTATTGTCAAAATAGGTCATTATACCTTAGGAGCGACCTTAGGTGTCGGTACCTTTGGTAAAGTGAAAAGTGAGTATATGAGGAATTTGGTTCTTACTAATCTATAACATTCTCATGAAATTCGTACGTCAGACGTAACTATTTGTGACTTATACAGACATCGCAAAGTTATCTGATCTTCATTATCAAGAGTATCCTGCCTATTGGTAGATTCATGTGCTTAAAATTACCCAACTTAACAACCTTCGCCGTATTTCTTGATAACATTCTCCGTCCTTCGTTTTCTCCCTTGCATCAATTATTCTGATTCGCACTGCACGGATATAGTACAAATCGCATATCTTTCAATTTTAACCAAATATTCATTTAACCACTCAATAATTTTGGCTATTGCAGTAAATATTTTCAAAATCCGAAAGAAACGGGAAAGATAACTAACATGTCCTTAAATTCAAGGTTTCGTTGAGTGAGAGTTCGTGAATGCTCACATTGCCCCAGTTACACCCGTTGCTACTTCCATATTTCGATACTGTTCTGATCGCCTACTTATTTTCTCGTAATTTTTTCCTAATCTTTCCATTTAGAATCTTTGCAGCAACTTTTGCTGCATGAGATATTAAACTGACCGCATGTTAATCACTACATTCTTTTTCTTAAGTGGGCCAAAAATCGCCTTAATTTAATTATCCGCCCGCATTCCTCTATTTCAAATTTTCCCACCAAGAGCATACAAACATTTCTTAGCATGTTCCCTAGGATTTTAAGAATCTCAACCGGAATATCGCTAATGTCCACTGCGTTATACCCTTCCACATGTAATGCTCTTTCAGTTTCACTGTCAGTGGCAGGTGTGACATTGTATTCTTCTTATTCACTTTCTATCTCTACTATAACAGTTTTTAAATTGTGGTACTATTGTTTAGAACGAGGCTGTACTGAAGTAAATGAGCGCACTGGGGATCAAACCCTGGGCTGCTTCCACCAAGGTGAATGTGGTACCTGCTTGGCTATCCCAGAACATTGGTTTTTATTTATTTTCCATAAATTTCCTCTGCTTATTCTTTCCATCATTCCCTTATCATGGTTGGATGTTTCTGTAAGATGTTGCCCCTGTTATTTTTTGCAGAGGCCATTCTATTGCTAATTTTATTCCTGGTCAAATGTTTCACCTTGAGGTCAATCCTCCTCCTATCATATAGCTTCTCCATTTCATCATATTGTCCATACCATCACAATTCCCTTGTTTTCCTTCTCAGCTTGTTGTTTAATGTCCTGTATCAGTCTTACTGTTGTCCCTTTACCATTTCTACTTTCACTCATGTTATCTAATTATGTGTTACTTGACACTTTCAATAACTATTTTGGCACTATTCATCTTTTCACTCATCTATAGTAAGTTCCCTTTAATTACTTTCTAAATCCTTCCTAACATTCAGTCAAAACTACAGCTTTCTCCCTACCGAGGGTTTCTATATTTCATTTAAGTACCATTTTACCAAAAATATCTTTTTAAATGTAAGCTCAATTAATCTCACAAGTTTTAACTCTTTGTATAAAGAAGGTATAATCAATGTAATATCTATCTTCCTGTAATACCTTGGCTTTTTTAATTTATATTGAAGTGTTATGATACTGAAATGGATTTAATGATACAGAGCTTATGCCTCATATGGAAGTCTGTGCCGCTACACGATGACAGTATTTACGTAAAACCGCAAAATACCATCTCACGTTGCTGCATTCGGTCACTTGTGAGAAATCAAGGAATCACAGTTGAAAAGAGACAAGGAGAACAGAACAATGTAGGCGAGATAGAGTGATAAAATAAATATAATTCAATTGCATGGTAATAACAAACAGGAAAACAGCAATAGACACAAAGTCAAACAAATACTGAGACATAGGAATAACTCAAAGTAATACTGAGGATAACTGCCCCAGTAATAGTTGGATGAAGTTCTGTTCACATTCAAATGTCTTTCTCCATCACCAGGATGAGAGAGCGCTCGTAAGTTCAGCCTTCTTCTAGACAAAACACAGCTGCCCCTCTTACACACCACTCACTGCCTTTCCTAAAAACAAAGGAGGGGAAAACAAATGGAGGGGGATAGTGGAGGTCACCTGACTCAAAACAAAATGGAACTGCTGGGTCTTGTTACAATGAAATAGTCTCTATTTCATTTGATTACTTGGTGAATCAGTGTGTCCGTCTGCATTTCCCTATATAAGTGAGGCATCTTCTCTGCAGGGCGAGTAGTGCAGCTAGTTGTGCGGTTAGTTAGCTGCAAGTTTGAAAGAGGGACTGAGAAGAGCTGCCAATCCACTTCTCTCTCTCTCTTTTTCACTCAGATTAGGTGGGAAAGTTTGAACGTGCTGAGTCAGGACAAAGGGACATGGCTGGAAATGCGGCACAAGTCTATCAGCTTTTGTCCTCTACCTTTTTTATTTCTCAATCTTATGTCACTCTTCCTCACCATCTCTGCCATAACCAACTACTGTATTCCAATCCCTTGTGTTGTTTCCCCTCCTTTCATCCTACCAATCGTATCTCTGCCATAACCAACTACTGTATTCCAATCCCTTGTGTTTTTCCCCTCCTTTCATCCTACCAATCGTATCTTCTGTTTATTCATAGACCGAGTCTAGCTCATCTTTTCTGGGATCACTTGAGGGACACTTGAGTCAAGTACTTCTTAAATATCACAATGTTAAGTGCCTCAGCCTTAACTTTTACTCACATAATCCAGTTTCTTTTCTGTTCTGTACCTTTCACTGCTTCTCTCTTATATTACTTTTATTCAGCCTACATCCTTCTGTTGTATTTCACATAGCAATGACTGCTAGATTTCTAACTTAAATTTCCTCATTATCATTCTGAAATTCCAGGTCTTCCCCCTAGTTTTCCTGGCCATCTTCTATGTACATCAACATTAATACCCTACAAGCCGCCTTTTGGCTTTTCTCATCCTTTGCTGATCAAGGATTTCATTTAATGATGACTAAGATAACCTTACTCCCATTAGTGACTTTCCCTAAAGGGCTGATCCCTGCTCACTATCATTATTCTTGCCATATTCATTTATTAGTGGAGATGGTTTCCCATTTGCCCTCCAACTTTTTTATATGACATCATCACTAATAATTGTCATCCAACTTACTTACTTACTGGTGCCTTTGCAGCATGAACCACTATCAGTTGTCCCCTCTTTATCATACATATATACTTAACTATTGACTTATCTGGCTTGGTTGACCCAACTGGGAGTAATGATCTAGTCTGTTTAGCCATTAAAATTGGATGGTAAGAATAAAATTACAATTTATTTATTTATTTTCATCTTCACTGCAATTTGGCCTTTTAGCCAGGTGGCAGTGCTGATGAAAATTATGCTTTCATACAAATGTATTTTAAACATATGACCGGTTTTGACTCAGATAGGCTATCGTCAGGTGAGGAAAACACAAACAAGAAGGCTTATATATGGATAAAACAAGTGGTATTTGGTGGGTGTGAGGAAACAGAAGTAAGAGGGAAGGTAGAGAGAAGGTGGAAGGGTTAGGGATTGTGGGAGCATTCCAAGGGGTAAAGGTTGGTCTTAACTCAGAGAGAACTCTTAGAAAGGGTGCAAAGAAGTCAAGGAGAGTGAGGTACAAGAATTATTATGTTGAATACATTCTCAGAAGCAATTCTTGACACAAGGATTTCTCTTCATCCATAGCCACAATATAGAAATCCTTAACAAAGACTCATGAATTTCAATCAGTGGTCCATAAGAAAGACACACCTCATTCATGACTTTGCTAAAAATAAACTTTGTGAAATGAACCCCCAACCACCTAGGCTATACGGACTCCCGAAAATCCATAATTGTGGCTATGGATGAAGAGAAATCCTTGTGTCAAGAATTGCTTCTGAGAATCTATTCAACATAATAATTCTTGTACCTCACTCTCCTTGACTTCTTTGCACCCTTTCTAAGAGTTCTCTCTGAGTTAAGACCAACCTTTACCCCTTGGAATGCTCCCACAATCCCTAACCCTTCCACCTTCTCTCTACCTTCCCTCTTACTTCTGTTTCCTCACACCCACCAAATACCACTTGTTTTATCCATATATAAGCCTTCTTGTTTGTGTTTTCCTCACCTGATGATAGCTTATCTGAGTCAAATCCCGGTCATATGTTTAAAGTACATTTGTGTGAAAGCATAATTGTAATTTTATTCTCACTATCCTATTCAGATGGATTTCCTCTCCGCAAAGCCTGCCACATTCGATTTTATTAGCCATTAGATTATACAAGCCCTTCCATGACAATGTAGTGAAGAGTTACTCTTTTCTCAATTACAATGTTTTCCTTTTCTTTAGTTTCCATTCCTTTCGAAAGACACAAATCTGTCGCAAAATCTGAATGCTTTCTTGGGATTGGAATCATTCCAGAGTAGATTACTTAATTTCATGGTACATTTGTTACAATGTTGGCCTGCATGTTGTCAAGGGTTGTATCCTTCACAAGTGTTTGTAATTCTAAAGGTAAGATTAATTATGCCACTGTATGACTTTTCATTTATAGTTTCTGTAAAATGTATACTTATGTTTCAAGAATAATAGTAATTGAATATCTGCCTTTTAAGTTATCATAAGACTTGAATTTATAGTCCCTCACATCTTTGTATTTTGTAAATGTTATCATGATTTTATGAAGTATCCATGAAATCAATTCCATAAAATCAAATCGGAATTGCTCTTAGAGAATTGTATATCTTGAGCAGATTAAATAAGATTTAACTAAATGGGAGAAAATCATATATTAGGATAGTTGGTAGAAAACAATTCAAGAAGACTACTCTGAAAATTTTAGCTTGAGTTGTGAACATGGGGAGAATTCATCATTTGGTGAAAGACTCACAATCCCATTTATCTTGAATGCTCTTCATAGGATGTCTTTTCTAGAAAGTGCACTAAACAGTAACTTGTGGGAAATTTTTTTCAGTTGGAGAACATCAATTGACAAAGCATAAGGTGGCTGTAAAGATTTTGAACAGACAGAAAATCAAGAGCCTGGATGTTGTTGGAAAAATAAGGAGAGAAATACAGAATCTCAAGTTATTCAGGCATCCCCACATCATAAAACTGTAAATATTTTATTTTAAAACGTTTCCATCTCAGGAGTTTTTTTCCTAATTTTAACATCCATATCTCAGTAAATTCAATCAAGAAAGTTATTTCAGTTGCAATTGGCAGATTTTAACTTGCAAGTGGAAATGTTCTGCCTAACATTGAATAGTTCCATCAAGTAATCACAAATAATAACTTGATGACTTAGTAGTTATCAATTAAAATTTGCCTTGTATCACATTCTTTTGCCGTTTAACAAAAATTAGTCTCTATGTAGTTTGCTTTTACTGGTTATGAAATTTTTACAGTGGTTTCAGTGGTTTTTGTAAATGTGATATTATAAACATGAGTTTAATTTGCTCATTCCTTTAAGCATTTGAATTTTAGGCTACTAGCATATTCTGAAAACTAATCTTTTAGTAAACAAGTTGTATAGGGGTTTCCATAAATATTAAATATAGCTGATAAATGAGTGATTTCCAATTTATTTCCTCAGTATTTTACGAACCAAAATTATTACTCATACACATCTGTGTATTCCACAGATTTTTAATTTCTGTTTAAACTCATCTATGTACATTTTCATGACTGAAGTCGGCAATTCTGTATTTCTAACTAATGATGTATGGAGATCATATCACAAGGTCTTCTGTTTTACTAGAAATTTTAGCTAAATGTTTGAAAATGAAGATACGGAATGTGCAAATTTTATTATGAATGTCTTTAAAGTGATTTGGTGCTAAGCATCAGTACATTGTAATATTTTTCCTCACTCCCAGCAAAAGATGAATGGCTCTACTTCTAGGATTTAGCCATGTTAATTGAAATTTTTGGCCATCCAGGGTAGCAGGATTTATGTCCTGAAGATATCTTACTCTTTTATATTGCATTGACAATGATAAACTTTGACTTGAAGTTTGTTTTCAATTGAAAATTTAATTCAGTTCATAATGAAATAATAAATTGAAAATGTTGCGATATCGTATTTGAAGTCTTACACTTGGAGAGTGTAATGAAATGGAAGGATTAGTATTCAAAGGTGAGCCTTGACACAAACACAGCCATTGATTTGGAGGTATTCAAGAATCCATTCAGCAATAACACTTGAATGGCAGAAGAGATGCAAGGATTTGTAGTTATCTGAGTGAAGGAGTGTGGCCTAGAAAAGCCTATAATGGAAGCTTATGCTCTCAAAAGTAATAAGTATTGTTAATTGTTAGCAAGTAATTTCTGTTAATTATTAGTGTCACCCGCTGTTAATTGTGCTGGACCATATTCCTTAAAGAAATAGACTTCTGAATGTTATTAAATTGTTCAGTGTTTATCAAATAATACATTGGAATGCTGAATCATTAGAGTGCTTTTCAGTAAAAAAGGTAATTGCTCATTCATTGTATAAATAGATGTTACTTGTGATCGATTTTATGAAACTTCAATACAACTAAGTAAGGTTTTTGCTAAACAATGATGCCAATGCTTAGTGTTAATGAATTCCAACATACGTTGAGTGCTTCTCAAAACAAATATTTATCTCATATGTAATAGTATGCTTGTACAGTAAAACCCCTCCTAACGGACACCCCATTACAACAGACACCCCTCCTAACAGACGATTTCATGATTTTCCGAACAGAAGTATTGCATTTTACGTACATTTTGAACCCCTCTACACCGGACACTCTCCAGCAGACGCGGACAGCTAACTTTTTGCTCCCTGGAAATGAAGTAACGGACACCTTAGCTAATTTTACAACCGAAATCCTTTCAATACCCGATGACCTTGGGACACACTAACACTCCTTGATCTATAGAATGGAGCTCGGTATACTCAGTTCCAAAAGTCTTTGAATGTGACACAAACTCATTACTTAATACGATTTTGCTATCGTAGCGTACATTCCCTGCAAAGTGTTTCTTCCATACTACAGTGGGACGTGGTCCCCTCACATACGTTTTCATCTCAGTCGATCCAGAGGTTTTCAGTTCCATAAGAAGGCACCGCAGAAGTTTCTTTCTTTATAAGAGAAGGTAGAGATTATTAACTGCTACAAAGACAGTAAATCTTCTGTGAGGGTTCTTGCTGAGCACTTTAAAGTTAGAAAAAATCAAATCGCAGGAATATTAAAACAAACTTTTGAGATTTTTCTGTAAAAATGAACTTTTGGATAAAAGGAGCCATGTATTTCAGGTCGGCGAAGGTGCTATTATTGATTAAGCAGTTTTTGAGTTGTTTCGATGAATTCAGTCATGAAAAATTCCGGTTTCGGGTCCTATGGTTCAAGAAAAAGCCTTAGAAATCACCCAGGAATTGAATGTTGGTGCATTTAAAGCGTCCACTGGGTGGTTAGACCGCTTCAGAATCCGCTGAACGCTGATGAAATAGGGTTGTTTTATCGTGTCCTCCCAGAAAAAACGTTATGCATTAAAGGAGAAATTGTGCAGGAGGAAAAGTTGCCAAAGAATATTTGACGGTTCTTCTTTGCACCAGTATGTATGTAGAAAAGTTACATCCCCTTGTCATTGGAAAAGCTGCCAAGCCAAGGTGCTTTAAAGCAGTGAATATGTAATCCCTTCCAGTCTCATGGAAATTTAATTCGAAAGCATGGATGACCAAGGATATCATGACTAAGTGGTTGGAGAATTTAGACAGACAAATGAAAATTCAGAAGAGAAAAACATTGTTATTTTTGGATAATGCGACATCACACCCTCACCTTGAGTTAAATAATGTAAAATCGGTCTTCTTTCCTCCGAACATTACCTCGACATTGCAGCCTATGGATCAAGACATTATACAGAATTTAAAAGTAAAGCATCGCCAATTAGTTGTAAGTCACTTGATCGCTAACTTAGAAAAACATTCATCTGCTTAAGATTTAGCCAGAAGTATTGACGTTTTAATGGCGATCATGTGGATCAAGAACGCTAGGAGACTGGATTCCCTAGCGGTACAGAAGACAAAGAAATGGATGAAGTATGGATGGATAGTGGGTCAGTAGATGAAGAAACAGAAAAGCTCGGCGGACTAATAAAACTGTCTAATATGAGTTTAGAAGCTTGCGAGTACTCAAAGATAGACAAAAACTAACTACAGATGATACCAGTTTGGAAGTAAAAGATATTTTAAAATCTTATTCGAGAAATAAATTACCCAAATGAAATTAAAGAGGCAAATGAAACATGATCAAGAGATAACAGAACGTGAGTACATTATCGTTTTGCTTATTTGGTAATTCCATACGTAATTATAACTAAAATGTGTTTCTTAACATTTCAGCTGCGGACAGCATTAAAACTTATTGTGATGGCCTAGATAATCTGAAAAATTTGAAAGATTTTTACGACAGAAATCAAGACATCATAGGCTATAATATCATTTGCGATGCCATAATCTATTACGAAAAACAATTTGTAATTTCGAAGGAGAAGAAACAAACTGAGACCCCTTCATATTTTAGAAGGAATCAATTTGATTCTCGAGATTAAAATGTAAATCATAAGCCTGAATTATAATTTTTATGCAAATTACCGACAATAATCTACTAGTTTATAACTTATTTTGTGTTTTGGTTTAATGCTTTTACATGTAAACTAAATCAAGTGTGCAAGTTTATTTGTAATTATATTGAAATTGTTTACTTATCTAGGAAATAAATTTCTTTAAGTATGAGAGTTAAAAAAAAACCCTCTAAAGCGGACACCCCTCAGCAACGGACGATCACCAAGGTCCCAAGACTGTCCCTTGTAGAGGGGTTTCACTGTATATATTCTGAAAATATGTATCATTCGCCCAGTTTTTTAGCATTTCTTTTTGTTTGACTAATTGTTGACTTGATGATTTCATCAAGTCAACATTGCAACATCAACAAAACAATGCTGTTATGAACATTTTCTAGTAATAAATGTTTGATGAAAAGTTAATACTCATAATGGAATGCCTAACAAAACCTCATGTGAATATTTAAATTTTGCTTTGCATCTTAGTCATACTTTGTCTTCAAGCAAGCATTTATCATGATTCTCTTTTGTGGAGGACTCAGTGAGAAGAAAAATAACAGAATGTTCTTATTTAGATGTGTGTTCCTATTCTGCTGATCAATATATCTCCTTGTTATTTACATATTAATACTTACAGAAATTAAAGAAATGTTGGCCCTTATTTACTTTTTTATTTATTCCACAGGATTTATCCATTTTGTTTCAAGCTAAAGATGAATCATCTCACAGCAGGAAATTACATCAAAATATCACAAAAATTAGGACATAAGTATATAAAATGCATAAAAATATAAAATTTATTGCAAGAATAATTATTGTTAAAAAGCAGGTTGACCCCTTGGATTATCGCATAATTGGTATAAATAAAATAATTCCAATGAAATACAGTCAAACAATATTTAGTATATAGTTAGGTAATTACAGTTCGTAGAGCAAGGGTTTATAAAATGACAAAATGTAAAATAAAATTCAATTAAATATGTATCAAGTGAACAAAATGACATTTGAAGGGCTTATGTTTTTAATTGTATTTAAACTGCAGTGATATATGTCAAAATATTTTTGATAAATATTTCCTAGCCTGTGTAACCCATCAAATGTTTGAATGTTGTGTTCCACTGTATCATGAACTTATGTTGATGAAGTGAACATACTGAAAACTGGTTAAAAAGATTACAATCCTAATTATTATTGCACTTGTACACCATTAGGTATCAAGTCATCAGCACACCAACTGACATATTCATGATAATGGAATATGTTTCAGGAGGCGAACTCTTTGATTACATTGTGAAACACGGGAAGGTAAGTTGTGTTGTTGTGAATTGATCAGCCCAAGGTTCCGATTCTCTTTTTGTGCAAAATGACCTCCACTGTTTTAAAAAAATACTACTCCATTATATGGGAATCTAATGAAGAGTTTTACTAAGAGTAGGACTCTTACAGAAGTACTTGGAAAGTCCCATAGTGGCTATATGTTAACACTTTGGCTCTGGAGCTGGGGCTCCCAACCTGGGTACAAGAAGCTTGTCCTGGGGTTGAGTAGTACTTAAATAATTACATAAAGCTATTAAAGTATTCAAAAAGTTGTTGTTTCAAGTACCATTTCCAAACTGTTCCCTTTTGGTACTCTTAACACATTAAAGACCTTTTTTTCCAGTTTACCCCAGCAGCTGGGTACATATCCTGGCAAGTTGTTTTTTTGCAGTCAACTATAAATGATTTAATAACTAATAAAATACAAAATGCATTTAAAAACTGTAAATAAGCTCACTAAAACACGGAGGCAGTTGACTTTAATACATAGACAACTGATGTAATCACACGCTTATACAAAGTGGCTACAATGTATCAATATAGGTAGCATATAAAGGCAGAATGTAGTAAACATGAGTAAACTCGTGATCTGTCTGCAATTAGATGGAGGGTGAAACACAAGTAAACTTGTGATCCGTCTGCAATGTGTTAAGCAAATTTTCCAAAGTTTTCCATGCTGTTGTTGCAACTAAATTTAAAAATTCGTTTTTTATTATGGCAAATGGGGGGTACAGGATAGCTCCTTTAAAAGAAAAAGTGGGTATGCAAACAAAAAGAGGTTGGTAACTCCTCTAGATTAGTGTATCCCAAACTTTATGGTCTAAAGTTCCACTTTCTGTGTCCTCAGGGCCGCCAAGTCTCATCAATGTACTTTGTTTTACTAATTTCTGTAATTTATTACTTAATAAATACAGTGATACCTTGGTTTATGAACATAATCCGTTCCTTGACCCTATTCTCTCTCCAAATCAACTTTTCCCATTGTAATTAATGTAAATTCAAATAATACATTTTTGTGAAACTCTTAACACCACTTTTATGTTCAGCTATAACTTTCTTTTTTCCTTTTTTGCGATACATTTAAGATTCTTAACACCACCTTCGCTAACATTTTCACTTTTTTTGGAGCCAAAATAAGGGATAAATTTAATTAAATAAAGAAAAAATTTAAATATCAACACAGATGTTGTTGGGATTACTGCACCCATACAAGTTGGGCAAACTGGGTTGCTGCCGAGGGCCTGTTTTTATGCACCACAAGTCGAGTGCACTCTTAGTGTTTATGAACCAAAACATTGCTCATGAAGCAAAGCAAAATTTGTTTGCAAATGGTGTTCTTAGACCAATTTCTTCATGGACAGAGATGTTTGTAATCAGAGGTATCACTATACTTAGTTTATGAATATTTATGTGTAGCTGTGAAACCATTAGAGTATTTATTTGGAATTAGGCAAAATATTAAGAAGATAAAAAGCAAAATGACATGATCCAGTGTTACCATACATGTTTGTAAGTCTTGTTAGAGGGGTTTGTCTCACTGGTTGGGAATCTCTGCTCTAGAGGATGCATCAGTGTTCCATAATGATGCAAGTGAATTTTGCTTCTATTAAAATCACTCACAAATAGATCATTTCTCTTTACTCACTCAGGAACACACTGAAATTGTAAAGAAAGGAACTTTTCTGAGTTTCCATTTTATAGTTTGGGGAAATTATGATTTGCTAACTTAAATATCTATAAATACATTATTGAGTACTACTTTCTCATAAGTTCAAAGCAAATACTTTGATTCCTAAAATCACTGATAGGATGCTTATTAAAGAATGGTGGATATTTCTGCAGGTGTTGTTGTTGCTGTTGATTTTTGCATAATGATAGAAATGAATTTTTTATGGGTGACAAAAATTGAATACGAACAGTATACATTAACAGCTGCAATGGTATAACATGATATCAGTAGTCCATGAAAAACTAATGACCTGTGAAAAACTTTGGAGAAACAAAAGAAATTTTGGCATTACTTATAATTTCTTTCCATTACATTCTGGAAATTCACATAACCAATACAAGGTCAATGAACAACAGTAAGAATTTAATATTGATAAAATGGAAATTTAATGATAATTATTTTATACATGTTTTCTGAACTAAGTGGTCTGGAAGGTTGATGACCGCTGGTATATATGTTATTCTTGTGATGTGGTGGATGTTCATGGGCAGCATGAAAACCTGCTGGAGGCCATCAATTGATAACCTCTAATTTACATCTACTATTTCATATAGAACATCCAACTTGTGTCCGAATCAGCGAATGATCAGTCAGCTAAAACAGTGCAGTTGATCAACTTATCGAATCTTTATAAATTGTAATGCTCAAAATTATTGTGAAGTTTGACTTGCATTTTCTGATCTCTGATTATTTTGGATCATGATCTTCAACTACATTCTTTACATTTATGCTGTATTAACTTTGATATTTGTATAGTTTTCTTATTTAAACTTTTTACTAACTTTCAATTTAGTTAAAGGAGCATGAGGCCCGTCGTTTCTTCCAACAAATCATATCTGGTGTTGATTACTGTCATCGGCACATGATTGTCCATCGAGACCTTAAACCAGAAAACCTCCTGCTGGACCACAATCTTCATGTGAAGATTGCTGATTTTGGTTAGTATAATAAAGATCTCTTCCACTGTTGTATTCCCCTAATAATATCTGATTGCGTAGTTTCTAAATGACCCAAGAAACCATAATTATCATTTTTTCAGAAGGTTCGTTTATCATAATTATTTTTATCAAATGTTAAACAAATAATGGTATCTAATTCCTGTCCTCTCCTTTTATTTCTCGAATGCTTTTAAAACTCAATTAACAAAGTAGGACCAGACTACCATAAGTTTCTGTCTCTAATTGAAGTGATATTTAACACAAGAAAGACAAACACCTGGTGAGTTCCACAAAACAATTCGTACTCACATGATGATGTTACAATGTAATGAAACTTGTTATGCATAAGAATAAATAAATTTTTTAATGGAACTCACCAATTGTTTCTCCTTACAGTGTCATTGCAGAGAAGTTACACCTGAATGTTAATTGAATTATCTTATTTAAAGAGTTAAAGATTGAGGTTAAAAATTCCAGCCATAAAATCAGATATTTTCAATACTGTGCTGTCATTCTGTTTATGCTCAATCTGTTGGGAAAAAGAGAAAAATTGAAACCAATCTGCCCCTCCTACATCATTGCACCATATTATGAAAATTAGCTAGTCAATTTACTCTTTATTCAAATAAATATCAAATAAAATTATTTGTTCAAGTTTCTCATTAAAATTTCTTGTATGGCCCTTTTGTTGTTTTTCTTGATTTCATCGAAAAAAGCTAGGCACCTCCAACATGCAAAAAAATGTGGTATTTCCATCTGTTTCAATATAGAATCAGTTTGATATCACCTTTTGTCATTTTCTATGTTTGTCTCAGCCTGTTACGGTGGAGGAACTGTATCTTTTTAATATACAGTATCTATTGCAGAAGCCAACCTTCTTCAATCCTCTAACAACCCTTTTCCATCCATTATCATTTATTTCCTCATTTTAACTCCAATTTTTCCTCTATATCTTTACCCTGACTTCTCCAATCCTGCAACACATTTACCCTCTCTCATCTTTTACCTCAACCATTCATTAATTTTATCAGTTCTTACTTAATGTTCCTCAATCCTCTCACCATGTGATTTAGATGTGACGATTGCAGTCTTTGCTGTCTCAACCTTTGCATTCAATGTCGCATGGTCGATATTTAGCTCACAGAAACATTAAATGATCAGAATGACCTATTGAAGAGAGCGTGAAAAATATTCTTGCAGCAATTTAAGGCATTATTCCAGTAGAGTTTCATCTTCAACTCCATTGTTTTGGATTACAATAATATAATTAAGAGTTTCAACATACAGTAAAGTCTCTATCTTCTGAATCCCAATCAACAGAGGTTCCATATTATATGAGGTACTTTTTTGTGTGCTTATCTTTTTCACTTACTTGCACACCTCTTAAATTACTTTCACTGTGACTGCGCAATACTAGTTCAGCATAGACAAGCAAATGTCGAAATAATTATCTGTTGATAATGGGAGAAAAAAAGTAAAAGCATCTGGACAATCGATGCATGTCTGTGAAAAGTGAAATATTGTATTTAAAAAATTTTTACGTCAAAGTGATTTTTTAAAATTGTAAATACACATTGTACTATGGCAAGGCAGGAAAATTGCATGTTTATTTCATAATTTACGTACGCAATGTGACTTTCCTATATTACCCGAGTTTGTGATTGCCCAAGATGGCCCAAGTCCATGTTAACTCAGATAATTGAGAGACTACTGTATATATGTTACTTACCATGTTTACTCACTATTTATTACTATTTACTTTTAATGTGTTAATTGTAAACTTTGTGTTATGTACTGCTTACAGTAGGTTTTTGGAGGGGTTTCCCTATAATTTGGAGGCAAATGCTAGGCATTTATATCAATATTAATTGTTATGATATACTCCCTTCAAGTGTCGCCAAATTGCAACATAATTACTAATCAACAAAATGCTGTTAATATATTTCTTGACATCCATCTTAATTTTTTTAAATCACAATTGTTACTAATTATAATTTATCATCTGTTTTGTTGCACATCATGTTGATGTTTTCTTCTTGGATACTAACTCAAAACTTTGATCTGAACTGTCTTACTTGTAATAGGTCTTTCCAACATGATGATGGATGGGGAGTTTCTCAGGACTAGCTGTGGATCCCCTAATTATGCAGCACCAGAAGTGATTTCAGGGAAGTTGTACGCTGGTCCAGAAGTAGATATTTGGTCCTGTGGTGTGATTTTGTATGCCTTACTTTGTGGAACATTGCCCTTTGATGATGAACATGTTCCAACTTTGTTCAGGAAAATTAAATGTAAGATATTTTAACTTAGCTTTTAAATTTATTTATCTTCCTAAGATTTTGAGTAATTTTAAAAATGTTTTGAGCATTTCTCTCTTTCATTTTAGCGGGAATATTTCCAATTCCTGAATATCTGAACAAGCCAGTGGTCAATCTGTTGTGTAGCATGCTTCAAATCGATCCTATGAAGAGGGCATCTATCGAAGACATTAAGTTAGTATCATTTGATTATCTGTGGTGTTTACTAATCTTTATTTTCTTTGCATCATCGAAGATGTCTAATCAGTGTGGTTGAGTTTAGGCTGCAATTTAAACTGATGTGTTTATGGTGACACTTATGTTTTAAGTGGTTCTTACCTCTGCTACAAAGTCAATACTCTGCTCTCTGCATATATTGTCAGTAAGTAGTGATGTGTGAATCTATTTCTCTATTATCTAAGTGCTATTTCTCCTGTGGAATTGACTGCATTTATCAAACTTAAAATCAAATTGATTGAATATTCAAAATTTCTTCAAGTTATCATCATCATCTGCTTAAATAGCATAACAATTATAAAAAAGAGAAGGATATTTTTCAGATTAGATGTAACTTTGTAATTATTGTCATTTAGATCAGTTAATATGTAGAAAATGGGAAAACAAAACAAAAAGTTGCAAAAATAACATTTTCTGCCACTTGAAATCCAGTCAAGATTTAAAGTTTTGCAGATGTTTTGATTTGGTTTGAAATTTTCATCCAATAACATAGAAATTCAGTTGAAATTTCAGATGTTTGCTCACCACTACCTATAAGTGTCTTTGGTAAAACATGTCTGCATATTTTGCCATAGATTTAATTTGTTCTTGTGAGGTAAATTGGTTTCTGTACTTAAAAGTATGAAGAGTTAAATTCCTAAAAAGTGGGAGACCTGGGTTTGAGTCCCAGTCTTGTTGCTAATTTTAGCATCTGTTCATCATCAAATGTTTTCAAGCTGCACTGCAGAGGAATTTTGACAACTAGAGCATTATGTTATATTTTTAGATATTATTCTTTCACTAACCATACTATGCTAAAAAATTTCATGTTAGAAAGTGATTTCACTAGTGGAATGATTTGGCTTAACCCAAACCTTTCCTTAGATCAAAAAACACCACACAAGTAACAATGAACTGAGGGAACATTCTGCAGTAATTTGATTAAAATGCAGAAATTCTGAGCATGAGATGTCTGTATAATTATCTCTGGCAATTCTATACTTGTAAAAATTTTCAACAAACTGAAGTTTTGAAAAAAGTTCAGTATTGAGTTTCTAAATAAATCAATGCACAGAATTAGGCAGCCATTCATGTTTTTTACTAACTAATGCAAGGTTTGCATCAAACCAAATTCTTCATTTAATACTATGGAGAATTGCTGTTTGGCTTTCTTTGTGATTTAAACTTTTCCTTGATTAAAAATTCTCAAAAATGAGGTGTTTAATATTGTTTCTATTGAATCTGCAAGTTTATATTTAGGACCTTTGATTCTTTGAAGTTTAAATAGCAGATTCATGGAAATGCCCTCAAAAGGAGAGCAATCAATGTCAGTGTGCCTTTGCAGCCACTCCAATAGGATGACCTCCTCTTCCTCAAATACAAATGAGGATTGTCTGCATATCCATAATTATGAATCAGAGATAAAAGATTTTATTTGCTACGAATATAAGAGACTTGAATGAATATTACTATGATTTTACTGTGAAAAATATTTACATTTTTTGTGTTAATGGGGTAAAATTCCACTCAGATGATAGTTGATTTGCAAGAACATTATGTAAATAAGTCTGATTTAACAAAAAATTATAAACTTCGTAATTACAAACAAACTCTTTAATTTCTAACTGAAGGTGGATGTGAATGCTGAAAATATACAAAATTATGTAAGTTTGATGAATGATATAATGTCCATTTCCATCATACTATCTTTCCACTGAGGTTTGCATGGTTAAAACAAAAGGTAACTGACATAGTTTAAACATATAACAAACCTGTTTTGGAACATGGAAAATTTACGTATATTTAACAATTCAGGCCATATGAGTTATGAAAGAGCAAAGATTACCTTACAATTGCCTTAAAAAGACTTGGTTCTTTCCCGGCAAATATGATGTATAAATTCCTCACGGGTTGTCAGCCGGGTTAAATTGGTGATTGCCACCGTCGTTTCGGCTGCAAACTCAGCAGCTATCTTCAGGGTGAGGATGGCTGCTGAGTTCGCAGCCGAAACGTCGGTGGTAATCACCAATTTAACCCGGCTGACAACCTGTGAGGAATTTATACATTAAAATTGCCTTGTTACTTGGGAAAATAATACTAAAGTGAATATAAGTATAATGATTTTGACCCAAGGATTTAATTTTTCAATACAATGAATCCATCAACACTTCTGAGGAACTCTACTCTAGAATAAGCTAAAAGCGGCTGAGGGAATGGAAGTTAGATATACAACAAATATTTCAGTTTAATTAGATTGAATGCTTGAAATCAATTGGAAATTTGATTGATTTTTGTGTTGCATCCAGGAAACATGATTGGTTCCAAAAGGATCTTCCTGCCTACTTGTTTCCATCTCCGGTGGAACAAGATTCCTCAGTTATTGACACAGAGGCTGTGAACGAAGTCTGTGATGTAAGTTTTCTGTTTGTTCAGTAATGTTAATGTTTTATGCTGGTTTATGCAAAAGGATCTTTACATGATGGCACATTGAATTCTGCAATTGTGTCATTTCTGGTGAAATGGCAAAGCTTCTTCTTATGCCTGTGTGCTTTCTGATGTCTTTTAATGTTTTGTTTCCATATCAATTGTGTCTTAGTAGTGTTTTGTGCCATATTAAAGCATATGCTTTTATTTTGATGTCATTGTATTTTGGATGCAAAAAAATTGGAAATCTTGCAGTTGGGTTGATGTATTGCTGGCATTGACGATAAATATTTCACCAAAAGTCTAGCTAGTGATATTTTTATGATTAGTGATATATCCCAGTGATTATTTAGGACAATAGCTCTTGCATTCTTGTTTATTAACAATTTCATTATCAAATTATTAAAAGACTTAATTTTCTTTCTTTGAAAATATGTATCTAAAAGGAAATACCTTTCTCATTTTCTGTGACAGAACTTAGTGTTGATAATGGAAGCAGTGCATTATCATATTCCACAAATGTAATAATTTTGATAAAGAGACATAGAGAGAGCTGAAGCATTGAGAGCTATGGAAGAGGTTTTTTTGTGAAAACCTTGGAAACGAAAGATGCTTTATTTTTTTACCAACTGAAGGTTATCCACGTCTTTCTATTCCTCTGTTCTGTCACATGCTTAAGTAAGTTCCCTGCAATTTTTTACAACAATCTGTTTATGCATTTTCATTAAGGTAATGGATAAAACATTGATGTGTCATGGTTGGTGAGTTTTGATTCACCTATTTTACAGCTGTGCAATGATGCTGTTGAATTTGTGTTTTCATTTGCTCAATGAATTCCACAGTTCTGGGACTATTTTCAATGCTACCTTTCTTCTGGTTTTGTAAAGTATTGTATATTAGGTACAGAAAATTTTTGGATATTAATTTGCTTGAAGGTAGTATTCTATCTAAAATATTTTGGGTAATAACTATTAACAATTGAGATGACATACAAAGGTATCTGAAATTTAGCAATTAATGAAATAGCAGATTATCTGGGTCTTATTCATTGCCATCACCTTTGGGACTAAATACGCTTGGAATTGCGAACACCAATCCTAGCACTTCTTCTACAAAAGGAATGCATTCTATAGTTTTGTGAATGCACTTAACACTGCCTGCAATTTTGCTTTAATCTCTTCAATTGTGTCAAATCTGTACTCCTTTGACTTGATTTTCATTTTGGAAAGAGGAAAAATTCAGGAGGAGACAAGTTGGTTGAGTAAGTTGGATTTGGAAAAACAGCCAGTTTGTTTTATGCCGAAACTGGTATATGATAAAAGTGGTTTTGCATTATCATGGACTATCATTAACATTATCGGGGCCCTTTCTCAGGTTTTTTTTCTCCCCTCACGTTCTCCCTATTTGCCTCAGGACATCACAAAAGAATACTTTCTTAATCATTTGTCCTACATGTATGAACTCTTTGTGGATAATTCTGAGGATACGATGCAAGGTAAGGATATAAGCAATCTCAGGTAACTTACATAAACAAAATTAGACATCCTGAATGCATTCCGCTTGTGGCTGAAACACTGGAATTGGTGTTCAATCAATTTCAAACTTCAATCAAATCCAATTTCAATCAAAATACTCTGAATATGGTGGTGGCGAGTAAGATTCTTATTTACAGCTCCCATACCTCACAAACATAACTTCAACGACAGCAATGAAAAACTGTTCACTAAAAACTAACACATCCAGTTACAATGAAGCCTCTCTATGTACAAAGAATGTATGAAACTCCACCCATGCCCATATAGCTGCATTTGACAGTAGCTAGGTCCATTTATATGTGTGATTCTAATTTTGAGAATATTTTGATAGGACCTTTTATGTCATTAAATTGGAGAAATAGTAGTTTTTGGCTTCTGAATAGCCAAGTGGGCAATACATTCAACTTCAGTGAAAGCAGTCCTGGGTTTGATTCTCGGTGGGGGCTTATGTGCATAATGATCTCAGCTGCCCTATGCACTTCTAACAATACTACCACTAATATTAGTTCTGAGTGAATAGGTTTAGCAAAATCCTCTTAATTTTCAGAAATTTGGAGTGAAAGAGCAGGAGGTCCACAGTGCTCTACTGAGCGGAGATCCACACGATCAGCTGGCTATTGCATATCACCTTGTGATTGACAATAAAAGGATTGCGGATGAAGCTGCTAAAGCTGAAATCAAGGACTTTTATGTGGCCAGCAGCCCTCCTCCTGTGTCATTTAGCCCCAGTGAATTGAATCCAAGTCCAGTCCGACCACATCCAGAAAGAATACCTCGTAAGTCATTGTCCATCGCTTAAGAATTTATACTTGGAACAGTTTCTGATATTGGTAATTTTGATGGTGGTTTTTCAATTAAAGTATCATGAATTATCAGCTCTCTTAGTGTATCCATCATTCTACAGAAGGTTACAATGAATGCATCCAAACCCTAGCTTTAATTAGGAAAACAGAACCTATATTCTGAAAGATTCAGAAAGATTAATCATTCCTGATAACAAGAAAATAAAACAATTGTCGATGTGTACCTTGGAAGCTTAGTTAGCTTTCTGTTGGAAAGGTAGTATTATATTATAAAACAAATACTCCTTTATTGATGTATTCACATACTTTCTAGAGCTAACACCACCATAGTATTATCATTTCCTTTTGATTTGAATGGTATACAGATTTCTAAGACTGGTTGACATTGTCTTGTTTAAAATAACTCCAATTTTTGGAATTATATGTTTGCCATTAGTTTGTAATAGTAAGTATGTCACTGCAAGAATATTTCTTCTACAGCTCTTCGTGAACGTGTTCTAGGTAACACAGGGGTGACAGCGGGAGAACGGATTATGAAGGGAACACCTGTAAAGAGAGCAAAGTGGCATTTAGGTAATTTTTAACTTCTAAGTTTTTTTCTTTGTATTTTCATGAAAAATTGAGATAATTCCAAAAGTGATATTTTGTCTTTCTTTTCAGGGATTCGATCTCAGAGCAAACCACATGATATCATGAATGAAGTTTATCGTGCCATGAAAGCTTTAAATTTTGTAAGTCAATTATCTTTTTTTCTTTTAGCAGAAAGTCTCAATGAGTCATTGTTAATTTAGTAAATTGTTTATGCAGGAATATTCTTCCTCTTTCACTCTTACAGTCAATTCTGGGCATAGTTTGATGAATTTCCTTAAAATTAATCATTTAGAGCTGTATTAAGAGCCCATATCAATGTAATAAAAGTGACAGTACTTCAGGGAAAATATTTCATAAATGAATTTTGAACATGAGGTCCCCAACCTTATGAAAGTGGTCCTTTTTAGGAATGGAAGGTGATAAATCCATACCATGTCCGAGTTCGGCATGAAAATCCTCTCACTGGGAAGTTCGTGAAGATGTCTTTACAGCTTTATCAAGTGGATTACAAAAGCTACCTCCTTGATTTCAAGAGCCTCACCAGCGAGGAAGCAGATGGACCCACTCAAGGAGGTGGTAAGCATTTCAGTACCATTTTGAGGTTTTTATGATGTAAATTTGGTATTCATGATGCCAAATAAATATTGAGTAAGATTATAATATTCAAATTGATGTATAACAGTAGGTGCGTCAACACTGCCAAGATTCTATTTTTTTGCCTCTATTTGATTATTTTGTGTATGTATGTTTAAGCACATTCCTAAATATCCAAATGGGTATTAAACAGCGTAGCAAAAAATTTACAAAAGAAATCTTTGGATGAAAGATTTGTTATCAGGGTTTCTCTGTATCTGAGGTATCATTCTATGTTGATTATTTGTTAGCTATCGCTTCCCTGAACCCTGATTTTCTTTGATGCTTTCATCATCCTTAATTTAGGCTGGTATAATAATTGATAGTTAAATCTGATATTTACGTAAACCGTAATCGTTTTCCTGAATGGGATTTAATTTTAGTTATAGTGTATTGATCGTGACATGGCGAGATTAACTTGGATGTTGCGATGAAGGAATGCATTGGTTTTCCGTATTGAAGAGATGTTTGGATATTAAGCGTTTGAAAGAGGATGGTGCTATCTCGGTTAGGTTACTATGCGGGATTGTATTCCACAATCTCGCACCGTGAATGAGGAAGGATTTGCTGCCCATGTCGGTTCTGTGACATTGTATCGTTAGTTTGTTGTTGGAGCGTGTTGCTAGATTGTGCGAAGAGTTTAAAGCGTGGAAGTAGGATGACAGGTAGAAAGGAGAATTATCCCTTAAGATTTTGTGGACGAGAGTGAGGGTGTGAAGCTTGCGCCTTGACTCGGGCCGCAGCCATGATAGTCGCTGCAATAAGGGAGTGATATGGTCATACCTTTTTGAATTAAAGATGAATTTAACCGCTTGATTATGTGCACGGTCTAACTTAATCGCTGCGGTTTTTGGAAGTTCGTTGATTATTATGTCACCGTAATCTAAGAGAGGATGTATTAGCGTTTGAACTAAGATCCTTTTGAGTTTAAATGGAATGATATTTTTCATTCTTCTGAGAGCATGAAGGGCGGCGTAGACTTTTCTAGTGACTTCGGTGACCTGTGGTATCCAAGAAAGTGATTGGTCAATTTGAATACCGAGATTCTTAACACAGCTGGAATATTGAAGTTCTGAGTTATTTATTGTTATTTTTGGCGTCATAGCCAGATTTATGTTGTTGAGTGTTTTTGGGTATCCGAAAATAATGGCTTGAGATTTCATGGGATTGATTTCTAGCGATAATGATTTTAGCCAAGAGCTGAGGTGGCTAATATCTAAGTTTAATTGATTAATGGCGAGAGAAATGTTTTTAGGTTCGGTGGAAACGTAGACTTGTAAGTCATCCGCGAACAAATGATAAGAGGAAGACGAGAGATTGGTGGAAATATTGCGTAAGTAAATGGAGAAGAGTAATGGTCCAAGCACTGAACCTTGCGGTACGCCATGATATATGTCTTTAATAGCGGAGTATATACCGTTGACACAACAGGTTTGAGTTCGGTGAGTGAGGTACGACGCAAACCAAGATAGGGCGGGTCTCGTGAGATTTAATAGTTTCAGTTTTGCTAATAGTAGATCAATGTCCACAGATTCAAAAGCTTTGCTGAGATCGAGAAGCACTAGAATGGTAATTTTTTTATTATCCATTGCAATCTTGATGTCGTCAGTGATCTTTAAAAGGGCTGTGGTTGTACTATGGTGTTGTCTATAGCTAGACTGATAATGATCGAAGAGATCATTTGTGGTCATATATCTAGTTAGTTGTTGATGAACAAGACGTTCGAGGGCCTTCGAAAGAGAGGGAAGGATACTAATTGGGCGAAGCTCATGCATTGATTTTGGATTTTGTGTTTTCGGGATTGGCTGGATGACTGCAGATTTCCACTGAGTAGGGAAGACACCTTGAATGAGGGATGAATTAAAGATATGCGTTATGTGAGGGAGTATTGCAGGGAGAATTTTGTGGACGATGGCTATTGGAATCATATCTATACCCGTTGCCTTCGACTTGATAGATAGAAGGGCTCTTTTGACTTCACTACAGGTTACCGGATTAAATTTGAATGTTGAATGAGTGGAAGGTTCCTGATAGGAAAGGCGTGATAACGAATCTCTCTTGAGTTCTGTGTCAATTCCGCTGAAGTTGTTCACGAAATATTCATTCAGATCATCGGGGTTGAAATTATCGGCGATAGAGTTCGTTTTTGATTTCCCGATTCCTAGTTTCGATAAGCCGTTCCATACATCTTTGCTCTTCTGTCGAGAGAGAAGATTGTTAGCAAAACCAGTTTTTGCTTTACGAATTTCGTTTTTAACCTTGTTACGGAGAATTCTGAAAGTTTCAAAATCTGCTGATGATTTGCTTTTCT
This sequence comes from Ladona fulva, assembly GCA_000376725.2. Classification (NCBI taxonomy): domain Eukaryota; kingdom Metazoa; phylum Arthropoda; class Insecta; order Odonata; family Libellulidae; genus Ladona; species Ladona fulva. The sequence goes on along the minus strand of KZ309125.1, from coordinate 493,896 downwards.
TATATAAGGCATACGCTGTGTCTCGTCTGCGCATAAGGGATGAAATTGCATGGTTGAACCATGGTGTAGGATTGTTTTTGACTCGCCTGGTCAAGAGTGGTGCATGTGTATCGAGTAATTGAGTAATAACATGATTTAGTATTTCTACCTTATCATTAACGTCCCCTGCTAAGTAAATATTATCGATTGGGAGACTCTGTAATGATTGATAAACTTCATTCAGATTGATACCTTTAATATCGCGATAAGTGATTAATCGTGGTTTGCGTTTCTGAGGGGATATGGCGTAAGAGACATATATGAGATCATGGTTGGATATGCCCGGCACATTAAATTGTCCATGTTTCATGACTTTTTTCTGGTTTCTTGTTACGATTAGATCGAGGAGAGTAGCCGAGTTTACGGTAAAGTATGTTGGTTCGGAAGGTAGAATACTAAGGTTAAGTGAGTTAAACATAGTAATTAAGCGATTGGATTCGAAGTTTTTTACACATAAATTGGTGTTGAAATCTCCCATTATAATGACATCGTCGTATGATGGTAATAACTCAGATAATTCTTCCTCCATATCTAATATTGATTCTGTTTTGGGGGGGCGATATACAACGCCATAAAGAAGCTTTTGAGTATTAAATTGAATTTCAACCAACAAGTATTCCGGGCGAGAGTTATATTCAGGCTGTGAATGACTAATAACTTTGTATTTTAGGTCGTTTCTGATATAGATGCAAACACCACCTCCACGTTTACCCATTCTATCATTTCTAACTAGGTTAAAATTAGTTATTTTTACGGATGAAGAGGAAATGCTAGGTTTAAGCCACGATTCGCTCACTCCGATGATCTGAATTCCATCCGAATTCGCTAAAGAGCGGATTTCGTCAAGGTGTGCCAAAATGCTTTGTGCATTGATGTGAATCGCTAAGAGTGCCTTGGGATGATGAGTAGCAATCTCATTTAGCTGGTTGCTTGCGGTTATATGAGGAGAGGACGGTAAACGTGTAGATAAGAATGGGTTAGGGAAAAACTTACTGGCCTTGGCGCTTAGGGTATTATTCCCGTTCTTAGGAAAAAACTGCGTGGCAAGAGGGTTGAGGGTACTCCCGGTTGGGGGTAAATGGGACCCTGGGCAATCAAGCATGTCGTTAGGGTAGTTTTCAATAGGTATGGAGCTGCGAAATAAGAACTAAGAAGTTGTGGATGAATAGCCCGTTAGTAGCGGCACTGTAGGTAGACGAAGAATTTCGGGGAATAGATTGAAGAGATTAGCGTTGAGCTGGACTAAGAGTTTAACGTGAAAATAAGCAGTTGGAGGAAAATTCAGAAGTGAAAAAATAAGAAGGAAAAGATGTACGAATGCACAATTAAAAGCTTTTCGTGTTATGCTAGTATTGATATTCAAATATTGTTCTAATAGAAAATATCAGTTATAACGGTGTGCGTAAGATTGATGAGCGAGGATAGTGGAAATAAAAGTAAGGAGCAGGGAGGAAACAAAATCCCCGCAATAAACAAGTCGAGAACACCAGAATGCGTACAAGAAGAAAGAGTACAAGTCCCCATCACCAAAATTTGAAATTTACTTAACTCTCATGGAGAGGGGTCATCAGGCGGCGGATTCAGGCGTTCCTTTCAGGATTCCTTTTATTTTGGCGATGTCGTCTGAAGTGGTAGCAAAATACTTCTGGCCACTCGGAGAGACGATGACGATCTTGCCATCTGAGGTCCAGACTGATCCTTTATCGAATTCCGTTTTCGCCTCGTCAAGCAGCATTTTCCTTTTAGTGGTAAGCGACTCAGTGATGAGGAAGCCGGTCTTTCGCAGCTTCCTTTTGGATTTCCATACGTAGTCTCGGTCAGCGTATGAAACGAATTTAACTATTAATGGGCGATGCCTACCTTCTTTTTTTTGGCCGATGCGGTGGGCTCGGTCAATTGAATAACGCGGCAAGTTAATATCCATATTTTGGAAAAATGAAAGAGCGACACTTACCGCGTTTTCGTTGTGATTTTCCTGGAGGCCGTGAAGGAGGAGGCAGTTCCTACGACTATATTGCTCAAGAGCATCTAATCGTTTTTCAAGAGCGTCGACGTGGGCCCGCAACCTCGAGATTTGTTTTTCAGCGTGATCATAGATCTCGCTCTTAAGGGATTTCATAACCCTTTCCATCATGCCCTGAAACTCCTGCTCCTGGTCTTGAGGTGCGCTTTTTTTTGGCTCCACCGGTACGCTTCTTCGGACTTCTTCCCGAATGGCTTTTAACACTTTGGGAGACAAGCTGTCCTCCACCAGTTTAGCGACCTCATCGACTTCCTCCTTCCTACCCTTACCCTTCACGGCCATCCTCTCAGTTGGTGTTCGGTAAATGAATGGATCTGGGGACCTGTGGAGAGAGAGCTCCTCACATCCGCACTCTACGACGTCTTTTTAAACTGATGGTTAGTTACTTACCTCTTAAACTAAGAGATGCTCGAGAATACTTTTCATATCCCTTACCCTGAAGTTTGTTTAAACAATAATGCATCATATTTCCTGCACAACCTTGGTAGGAATTTCTTGACAGATTTAACCCATAATTTGATACCCTTTCCTCCAGAAAATGGATGCACAAAGATGTAAACTTTTTGTTATGAAAAAGTACATTGTATGAGTAAATTTATTGGAAGAGGAGAGAAACATGTTAGAGAATAAGATAGGTAACACAGTGATACGAAAGCAGCAGAGGATTTTTCAATAATTCAATCTTTTTTGTACGCCTAAACCTGGTAGCAAATGATTTTTTTCCTTTTATATTTCGTTCACTTGGTGGCATCTACAGAAGTGATGATATTACATGTCTATTCATGACTTAGAAAAAAATATCCTACATATTACACCCTAAAACTTATCTCCATGTACGATGTATGGTTTTTGTATGGTGAAAGCCCAAGTTCAAATCCTGATCATCGTCCCAAAACAAAATACTTGTATATTTTTGCAGCCAATTTAACACTTCATAGCAGTAGTATTTTATAAATTAAGTTTTGTGAATAGTTTATTATATCCTGAAATGGGGTACATCTGACCATCAGAATCTTATGAAAGACTTTTAAGGAATTCAGCTATCAAAGAGTTTGGGGGGCTGTATGTGCTAAGAGCTGACAATGTATGTCGGTATGAAAGTGAGGAAAACACCACATTATTACACACACAACCATTAGCTTTGCCTTCTACTTTCCTCCCCAAAACAAACATTCTTCTCTGTTTCATGCCAACAGATGCCACAAGCTTTCAACTTGTTATTGGTGAGAGAATGTTTTTCAGTAATGTGTAATGTGATTCAGAGAATGGATAAGAAAGAGGTGTGATTTTCTTATGGATGAGCAGTAGCTATTGTTGTATTTCCTCTGTGAAGGGAAAACTATTGAAAATTGATTGAGTAATGGTGTTACATGGAAGCAGAAGGTACATTTTGTTATTTACTCTTGATGGTATTTGTTTAAAGTGAAGCTATATGTTGCCCTTGTAAATGATGGTGGTATGCAAGTCGATGGCCAGGAACTTAGTTTAGATCTTAGGAGAAATTTAGGGCAAAATACAGCGCTATAAAGAAAGAGATGGAAAAGGCCATTGCAATGGAATAACATATTTTACGGAAAACAGGCTGTTTCGTATGTAATTAGCAAATTTGAGAGAGCGTCACTAGGGGGCAGACTGGTGGTGCTTTCTGTTTCTTTTTGTTTCCCGCAAGGGTGCGGGTAGTTCGTATCCAGAGGTCAGAAGACCAATATCGAGTGCGGAGGAATTCCTCAGCAGGACAGGAGAGGATTGTAAATGGTGAGTGCCACAGTCTGCTCTATCTGCCTTAACTTATTATACAGTCCATTTCATTATCGTACCATTTTTTGGTCCTTCGGGCCGGATTGCGGCCAGTATCGTGATATTTATCAGTATCCTGGGAAGCAGTTTTAAGTGCACTCTCTCTATCTTGANAGGAAATATTTCCCAAAAATGGGAGTTTCACCCACTTTTGTTCCCGATTCTCAGAAACAGAAAGAGAAGGGAAGATGGAAGCGGAAACAATTTTCCTCAATTTCTTTTTTAACAAATTATCTACAAATTCCTTCGGGAAACCGTTGCTAAGTGCAATCGATTTTATAGTAGCCAATTCTTTATTATAAGATTGCGGGGAGAGGGGAATATTCAGAAGACGATGAATAAGGGAGTGGAAAACCGCATGCTTATGGGAATGGTGGTGAAAAGAAGAAAAAGGAATGCAATGATTGGTATAACTATCTTTTCGAAAGATTTCAAATGAAGCCTTATTATTACTAAGGCGTATAGAAAGATCCAGAAAGTTCAGAACCCCCTCTTTCTCTATTTCAAAAGTAAATTGAATGTTTGGGTTTAGGGAATTTAAAAAATTTACAAAGGAAGAAATCTGTCGCGTGGTACCATCCCAGACACAAACAATATCATCTACATACCTCTGCCACAGCAAAATATTTTTAATTAACTTGTTCCCAGAGGAGAAAAGTTTTTCTTCAAAAGAGTCCATAAAAATCTCCGCCAACAGAGGGGAAAGGGGGGAGCCAATTGCCAATCCATCTTTTTGCACGAAGAACTGGTTATTAAACTGGAAATAGTTTTGCGAAACACACAAATTCACTAATTGCAGTAGTTCCTCAGTAACCACTTTAGGGGCACCACTGTTTTTAAGCAATAAACTGAGTAAGTTAATTGTGTCATTCACAGGGATCGAGGGGAACAAATTGGAAACATCAAACGAAACCAAAAGAGCACTTTTAGGAAAGCTGAGGGAAGATAGGTGTTTAGAAAATTCTATCGAGTTTTTAATTCCAAATTTGGGTTTGAATTGAGAGAGATTACGGATCACCATATTCAATTTCTCAGCAAGTCGGTGGGTAGGAGCTGACATTGCGGACACAACAGGACGGATCAGAATCTCGGGTTTATGTAATCTCCTTACCCTCCCCTTCAAACTTATGGTATAAATGTGACTGCTTCTGATAAATGTCTCACCTGAGGATGGCTATTGCCGAAACCGGTCGTGTTTCTAAATATACTTGTGGAAATTACTAAGTTTGTTATTTTATTTATAGAGGGTGTTTCAAATGGAATCACGTGGTTTTACCTCTTTAACTATTTACTAAAACATATCAAATTTCATATTATTTGAATTTGATTTGAACTTTTGACTGATTTGAAAAAGATTCAAGACTTTTGCATAATTTTTAGATATTCAAAGATTATGAGCAATACAATTCATTTGGCTGGACCATGAAGGTCCAAATGATAAAGAATTGCATGAAATTGACTTATTGTTAANTTGTTTCAGACCATAAACTGCCTTCTTAAGTCTCCAAACTTTTCTTTTATGGGCTTTTGGAATTATTTCTGGGGGTGGTATTACATATATCTCCTCCTCGAGATGTCCATGTAGATAGGCTGTAGTTACATCCATATGTGTTATTTCTAAATTTTCCTTTACTGAATAAGCAAACAAATACCTCAGTGATAAATACTTTATCACAGCAGAAAAGGTATCTTGGTAGTTGATTCCTTGTTTTTGAGCACAACCTTTAATTACTAACCTAAGAGCTTCTGAACATAATAAAACCTTTTTCAAACAATCCGGACATTCTCACTTCGCCGACCACCTATTAGACAATGGTCACTTCTCAAAGGAATAACAAGTGTGAAAAATAGCGACACGACACAATATAATTTTCACACTTGTTATTCCTTTGGGATTTTCCGTAGGTTTTCAATCTACTAAGACACCTTCCTTTCCTTTAATCCATGGTCACTTCTCTTCCTTCTCCCCCGTCATTCTACATAAAGGAACCAAAGGCATTTATTAAATTATTTATTTAGATTAAACCTCTTGGAAGAACTATATATTAACCTCCATCAGCTACATTGTTTTGGATTAGCGAATGAGTTCCTCTTTTCCCACAATAGGTCACCGCTCCTAATGACGATCCTTCCACATTTATCTCCCCCTCCCCCCGCTCAATACAATGTCTGCTCATAATCAACTTCCCCACTGACTCCTCTCCTAATTTGCCCCCTCTTTCCTATTCTTCTTCTGTTGACTAATTCCATTTACCTCCTCCTTACCCTCCTCAACTTAGTAACTAACCCCTTGTTCAGCTTCATTCTTTGTTCTGATGATGGCATAACTAGTTGCCGAAACCGGTAAACCTTTGTACCGTTTGTGGACTTACTTGTACACATATTGTAATAAATACTCTCATCTCCAAGATTTCATTACTTATAGAAGATGTACTTTCTGGAACATTATGCAGCAAGACATTCCTAAAGCGCTTGATTCTTTCCATGGATTCCGCAACAGCCACTTCGATGACTTCATCATGATTTGTGCACGACGATTGTTCAACACGAAGTTCTTCAATTTGTAGTTTGAGTTCATTTATTATATCCACCAGCTTATCCACCTCATTCTTATTTGAGTCCACACATACGTCCCAGTGGAACAATAATCGTCTATTTTGCACTTTCAGTTGGATCACATCATTACGGGTTAGGCCGCCACATGCTGCATGCAGCGGCAACAAACAATTATCACACTTAATTTCCTTCTCAGGCACAAGTATATCTTTACAAATAATCCATTGGCTACATCATCAGTGAACATGCTTTCTCTAAATTTATCTAGTAAATCGATCCTTTGTTAACATTTTACCAACTTCTAAAGATTCCTATCTTGCATCCTAAAGCATCTGAGTGATGTTCACTGATTTATCATAGCAATTCTTCAATTCAATTCAATTCTTCAATTCAATTGTATCACCTTTTGCTGCACTTTTCCAATTCCCAAATACAAAAGATTTTGGCAGGATCCTGTGCACCACACACAAGCTCAGTATAAGGCCAAACTAACATGAAATAACATTGCTCCTAAACTTTTTCTTTGCTCTGACCAACTATTCTTGATGCAGCGCATCTCATGTAGCTCTTTTGTTACCAATTTTACTTCTTTATATTTGCTCTTTACTTGGTTCCTGTTGATGTGATTGTGGGGTAGCCTCACAGTAGCTTTTAATTTAGAATGAAAATGCCTTTCTTTTTTAGAGCTTTCCTTATCTCTTTTTTATTATATCTTTCGTAACTCTATTTTTCTCTCATTTCTTTTGAAAATTTTCAGTTTTATCAAAGAAACCAAGAGCATTTCAGAAAAAAACTAAGTTACATTTTCAGAGGTATCATAAATTCTCAAAAACTTTAGTTTCAGTAGATTTGACCCTTTCACTTTCACGCAGTCCTGTGGTCCTATTTTAATTCAAATATACTTTAGAATACTGGAAGTGGTCTTATAATAATTCAAGCTTACCCTTCACTAAACTAAACGGTCATTTCATTATTTAAATTTACGTTTCATGAGTCAAGCGGTCATATCATAATTGATGTTTACTCTTCAGAAAACAAAGAGGTCCTATAATAGGTCAACCTACCATTTCATAAAATTAAGCGTTCCTATGACATTTTAAGCTTACTCTTCATAAAATGAAGCTGTCCTCTCGTAATCGAAGCTAAATCATCTAATAAATAAACAGTGCAATCATAATTCAAGCGTACTCTTGGGAAAACTAAGCTGTACTATCATCATTCAAGTTTTCTTTCTGAAAACAAAGCGGGAATTTAATTATCCTATGTAATTTATGACAGAACTTAGCTGTTGTAAGTATCACAATTGAATCCCAAGGAAGAATGGGCTAAAAAAAAGTCTGACGGGACCGGGAAACAAACCCAGGTCTCCCAATTGCCGGTCGGGTGCTCTGTCCGATGAGCTATCACGGCAGAACATTTCTCTAAGGCATTCGGGAGACTTTGTGCGCAAGGACTTTGCGATTTCGTCCACATAGTGGCATCGTTCCCTGTCGCGGCTTCATAAAAGCACCGGCCACACAAACTCAGACTTTTTTCAAGAACATTCTTCCTTGGGATTCTTCCTGGGTGCGCACCATCTTGTGCAAATCACCCTTACCCGTTTTCCTGTGATCACAATTGAAGCTTACTCTTTAGAAATAAGCGGTGCTATTGTAACTCAAGCTTATTTTTAAGGAAACTAAGCAGTGCTATTATAATTGAAGCTCTCTCTTGGGAAAACTAAGCGGACGTATATAAGTCAAGGTACCCTTTTATAAAACTAGGCGGTCTTTTCATAAATCAAGCTCATCTACCTTGAAATTAAGCGGTCGTACTTATCGAAAAATTGGAGTGCTTCCGAAATTTTAATATATTCTTTGAACTCGGACTGTTCTTACGCATTTAATCTTTTAGGGTTTTTAATAATTGATGTGCTGAAATGAGATACGGTGCACATGTTATATTTGAAGGACTCAAAAAGGACATAGCTATACACTTCTTTACATTCGACTTGAACTGCTAATCACTGCATTGACATGAAATAACATTTTGATGGTTCATTAAAGAACCGTTGTTACCCTGTGGAAAATCTTCCCTATAGGACCTTAAGAAGGAAGCGTTTGTGTCGGGATTCCCAAAAGATAATGACTTGTGCAAACGAAATAAAGCGGTATCTTTTTTCAGCGGTTACATTTCCGAATGAAGCTATTAGAAAACCTCGGTTTCACAAAAGGAATAGGTAATCATGTGTTAATAAAATCATAAAATCTTGAGAGTTTGATGAGAATGAGACATTTTTCTATGTTATAGAGTAAGTCTGAACTATCACAGGGATGAAACATTAACGCAGACAAATTAGTACGCGAGATAGCGCAAGGAGAATCGCCGAAAGTTGACAAAATTGAATAATTAAATGGTCACCTTTACGGGAATACTCTCTGATACCATTTGGAGTCGATAAATAAAAATAGATTTGAGGCTAGGTTTTGAATACTAGATAAATACAGAGAAAATGTATTTATGGATTGAGTGAAATATATAACGCAGGTAGTGGAAAGACCGAAGAGGGGCGCAAATGTCCTCGATGTTTTTCTACTTCGACCATCTTCGCTTATGTTAGATGTAAAAGTTATTGAGGGGATTAGTGACCACCAAGCAGTAATATTAGAGTTGCAATGGACGATTGGGAAAGCAGATAAACGCCCACCGAAAACAGAAATATGGCAGTACAGTAAGGGCAATGCAATAGGTTTTCAACAATACCTTAGCATAAATTTCCCAATTTGGGCTGGAAAAGGAGAAAGTGTGGAAGAAATGTGGGCAGAGCTTAAATATATTCTTACAGAAGGGCTAAGACGGTACGTTCCTAAAAAGGTGCTTAAAAGCAATCCAGATCCAGTATACTATAACAGAGAAATAAGAGCTTTGAAAAGAAGAATTAGAAAAACACGCAAAACTAGAGATCTCAACGAATATAACCAGGTGAAATTCAAAAGTAATCTAAAATTGCTAAATGAAGAGAAAAAGAAAGCGAAAGATAAATACATGATTAATATCTTGGAAAAAGACGGAAATCGAAATTTCTTTAAATATCTTAGGAAAAAACGCGACAGTAAAGAGAAGATTATTGTGATCAAAGATGCAAACGGGAATGAAATAACTGATGACACTGAAAAGGCGAACTGTTTAAATAATTGGTATTCAAGTGTATTCCATAAAGCGCCAGTCAATCAGTACGGAACGAGCAAGAATGATAATGTCAAACAGATCATCAACGGAAAGGAATCTTCCGGTAAAGATGCTACCTGGCAGGCAAAGCTATTCGTTATCACAGACAAGATGATTAGGAAGCAACTAGAAAGATTAAAGAAAAACAAATCGTGCGGTCCTGATAGTATATCAGGAGAGTTACTAAAACTGGGATCAACTGAAGCTGTC
>KZ309125.1:409140-440315 GCA_000376725.2 Ladona fulva | reverse complement strand
TTTCATTTCCCTTATAGATGCTTCCACTTCACTTTCCAGGATGTCGAATCCTTTTTCATCCTCATCAACTTCGTTTTCATCTTCTAACTCTAGTTCATTTTCTTTGGGCCTCTTTTCCCATTCAAACAGCCATTCTGTATATTCCTTCCACCTTTTTAACACCTCTTTTGGTTCACTAATTATTTTCCCATATTTGTCTTCTATTTCAAAACTACTTCTTCCTTTCCCCCTATATGTCATTTCTCTCGCTTCTTTATACATCAAATCATATTTTCCTTCCTTCTCTAGTTTTTCTATCTCCGCACATTTGTCATACCATTTTTCTTTGGCTTTATCCGTTTCTCTTCTTAGTTCATTATTAAGTCTCCTCTGAACTGCACGAAGCTAAAGTATCAGCTCAAATGAATCATGGAATCGTGCAAATCTATGTCAAACTAGGTGCAATTCGAAAAAGTGTAATATATTTCTGAAAAACTTAACTCGCTTCTAATAGACGCCTAAATCTGCATACATAAGTTCTAATAGCGGGGAAAGCCTACCTAAGGACATTTGTAAATGTGGCTTCTGTCTTATTGAGTGAAAAGTATCCTAGGTGAGTCTATCATTATCGTTAATGCCCTCTTCCTAACTGTGTAAGTTTCTGATCTAATAATTCATGGAAACGTGCATATCTTGTTTCCAGAAGATGCTTTTAGAAAACTTATTATATTTCGGAGAAGAGTGAATTCGCCTCTAATCCGCGACTAAGTTTGGATTTATAAGTTCGAGAAGCGCAGAAAAGCAACTCTAAGGAACTTTGAAAATGTGCATTCTCTCTTAATGACATAAAAAAATCCTAAACTTGTCTAAAATTATCATAAACGCCACTAAACTGTAGAAAGATGAAAAGTCTCTGCAAGGACCTTAGAAAATGTGCATTCTCTGTTAAAAACATAGAAAGATCCTAAATTAGTCTATAATTGTCATGATTGCCCTCTAAGCTTTTTAAACCTAAAGTTATCTGCTCTTATCATTCATGGATATGAATGATAAGAGCTCTTATCGTACATATCTATGTTTAACTCGGTGCTATTCGGAAAAGTGTAATATTCTTCTGAAAAGACTTATTTCGCTTCTAATACGCGCCACAATCTGCGTTAATATGTTCTAATAGCGGAGAAAAGCCTCTCTAAGGACCTTTGTAAATGTGAATTCTGTCTTAAGGAGTGAGAAGTATCCTAAGTGAGTCTATAATTATCATAAATGCCCTCTAATTTGTAGTAAGTTTAAGTTGTCTACTCTAATAATTCATGGAAACATGTCTTTCTATGCTAAACTAGGTTCAACTAGGAATAGTGTAATATAATTCTGAAAAGAGTTAATATTCCTGTAATGTCCGCCGAAGTTTGAATTTATAAGTTCGAATAGTGGAGAATAGCCTCTCAAAGGACCTTTAAAAATGTTATTTCTCTCAAATTGACAAAGAAGTATCCTTAATGAGTCTAAAATTATCTTAAATGCCCTTCAATCTATCAAATTTTAAGTTATCTCCCCTTATAATTGATGGAAACCTTCCTTTCTATTTTAAATATTGTGCCAGGAATAGTGATATATATTTGTGAAATGTTAGTTAAATCCCCTCTGATTAGACTAATTTTGTGTTTTTAAAGATGATAAATGGAGAAAAGCCTCAGTTAGGACCTTTGAAAATGTGTATGCTCTAACGGACATATAAGATTACCTAATGATTCTAAAGTTATGATAAAAGTCACTATACTCTGACGACTGTTAATGTTTTCTCGACTAATAACTCACGTTTTTCTAAGCTCAACTATGTGCTTTGGGAAACGTGATATATATTTATGGAAAATTTGTTAAATTTCCTCTAATCTGCTCCAAATTGTTTTATTTGTAACTTCGATAAGCTTGGAAAAGCCTATCTTTAGATATCATTTACGTAAAAAACAGAATGATCCTAAATGATTCCAAAGTTTTAATATAAGTCCCTTTACTCTGAGGACCGTTAATGTTATCTCTTCTAATATTTGAGGGAAATGGGTTTTCCTATGCTAGACATGTTTATTTAGGAATTCTGTGACATAGGGTTGAAATTTTTAGTAAACTCCTTTCTCATCCAAACATTTCCAAATATTGTCATTGTTTTTGCCCTCCTAAGTTAGATTCACGCTCATGGGAACCAGTGTATCTTTGTGAGTTTATCTATACTTTACCATGCTTAAAGGACCGTAATCTATATCTCGCATCCTTATCTAACGAAAACTATTGGAATTTTTATAGTATTGTAGAAATATTTTCCTAGGTTTAGGTAATTTCGCTGATAAGTTCTGACTGCGTATGGAAACAGGGACCCATAGCGAAGTCGAATGCGTTAGGGACTTCGCTGTTGGAGATCTCCAGTTAGCACTATGTACATTTACATAAATACCACGCAAACCACCGTATGGCGTATGGCAGGGGGTGTTAATATACCAAATTTCCTAATTATTCATCCTATTTACGCGTCTAATACTATCTGGAAAAAGAGACCAATAATAACTATCCGTTCGTGCAATAATCTCACGAAATGTTTTCGACGTCTGGTCTCGAAAATTGCGTTCGCTAAGTACAGGAATCAGTATGTTGCGTATTTCGTCATGTAAGTCACTACTCAGGAATTTCTCGAACAATCTGTGCCTAAACTCGAGTCTTCTATCGTCAAGAGAGCTCCAGCCGAGGGATTTAATCATATCTGATACACTGCTGTCGAACTTGTAGTCTCCCTTAACGAAACGAGCCGCTCTACGTTGTACGCGCTCTAGTTCCAAAATCAAACCCTTCTCGTGCGGATTCCACACCGCGCAGCAGTACTCAAGTAACGGGCGAACTAGTGAAAAATAAGCTACCTCTTTGACACACGACTGACTGCCTCTAAGAACGCGGTTACATAGCCTCAATGTCCTATCGGCTGACCCCACTATATCTCGTATATGCGTTTTAAATGATAAATTACTACTGAAAACGACCCCTAAATATTTGTATTGACTCACGAATTCTAACGTTGAGCCGCTAATGTGATAGGGAGTTAGGCTCACGCTTCTGATCGGAGAGCGGGTCATGCTCATTGCTACACATTTCTCTATGTTTAAACTGAGCTGCCAATCTTTACACCATTTGGTAACAACGTCCAGGTCACTCTGTAATATCAATGAATCCTCCGCGTTTTGGATTTTTCTGTATATAAGGGTGTCGTCCGCAAAGAGCCGTACGTTACTCTTAACGTTGTCTACGATATCGTTAATATAAATAAGGAATAATATGGGCCCAATAACACTGCCCTGAGGTACCCCTGATGTCACTTCCACTTCATCAGAAAAAGTCCCATCTAAGACTACGCGTTGGCTTCTGCATGTCAAGAATGACTTAATCCACTGAATGATTTGATCATCGATTCCATAAGATTCTAGTTTCTGTAGTAACTTCGCGTGCGGAACTGTATCGAATGCCTTTCTAAAATCCAAAAATATAGCATCTGTCCTAAAGCCTTCGTCGGCTGCATGCATTATGTCCTGATTGAGAAGTGCTAACTGGCTCTCACAGGAGCGACCCTTACGAAACCCATGTTGACTTTCCGTTATCGCAACATTTTCACTGAGAAATCGCATTATATAACTACAGATGATGTGCTCAAGAATTTTACTAAATACCGACGTTAACGATATCGGTCGGAAGTCGTCTGGTTGTGTTTTACGGCCTTTTTTCGGCACTGGAGTAATGTGCGCTTTCTTCCATGAGACCGGAACCGTACATTCATCTAAAGATTTACTGAAAAACGCGATAAGGAGAGGAGCAAGCTCATTTGCTAGCGTAGATATTACATATGCAGGCACGCCTTCTGGCCCGGAAGATTTCTTACTATCGACCTGTGATAAAAGGTTTCTTAATTCCTGCCTCGTTCAATTCTAACTTACTCATTGCGGGAGTAACGCGGGTGGGGAATGCGTTGACTCGACAGTCATCTAATGTGAAGCATTTCTTAAAATGCTGGTTAAGGATGTTCGCTTTGTCACTGGCATCTGTTACTGTCTCTCCATTATTATCAACAAGGTGCAAAACGGTCGATTGTTTGCCTCTACTCTCACGAACGTATGACCAGAACTCTTTTGGATTCTTTTCCAGCGATTCGCGCAATGTAATAGATCTATATGCTTCGAATTCGCTACGAGCCTCATTCTTCGCTTTAATTTTGATGTCTAAATATTTCAGCCGCTGTTCTTCGTATTCAACACTGTTATTCGGAAAGGACTTCATACGCGAATGAATAACTCTCTGTTTTCTTCGGAGAGAACGTAATTTCGGTTTAACCCATCGCGGTTCTTGGCAATCTCGTACCAATTTCGTCGGAACAAATCTAAAGGTACCTTCGCGAAGGATACGAAGAAACTCTGACCAGCTCGCGTCTACCGAGTGTTCCTGAATAAAAATAATAAATTCATAACTGTTCGCCTTAATAAATTCCTTGAACGCTTGGAAATCTGCTCTTTTAAAGACATAACGTACGTGGGGGCTTCGTGACACGGAATGTGATCTGATATTCCCTCATCTACGGATAATCTATGAACAAGATAAGGATGACTAGTGGCAAGTAGATCGAGAATATTGCCTTTGCCGAGAGAAGTCACTCCAGTTGCTTCTGTATTAATCTGTTCAAGGGCAAAGAATGAAAATAAATCTATTAACTTCTGCGATGAATTTTTATCTCGACTTTTTTTAGTGACGGACATGTTCGTCCAGTTAACATTAGGAAGATTAAAATCCCCTCCTACGAAGACAGTTGCGTAGGGCTTACTCTTTCCTAGTTTAGTAAGTGACTCGTGCAGGACCTCGATGGATTCGTCATCACCGTCGGGAGGACGATAAAAAGAGCAGAAATAGGTTATCTTACCATGCCTATCAGACACTGAGCACCAGATCATCTCAGAGTTTTCTCGGTTTTGCAGAACTTCTAATTGACTAACTAAGTTATTCCTAACTGCGATAATACTCCACCTCTTAACCTATCACCTCTGTCTTTGCGATATACAGTGTAGTCAGGAGGAAAAATCTCACTAGATGCTACTTCTTCGCTGAGCCAACTCTCATTTCCTAATATTATATCGGCACATGTTTTTCTTGTTAGGTCAAAAAATTCCGCCTGTTTATTACGAATACTTCTACAGTTCATTACGACTAAGTTTATTTCTTCGCAAATTTCACTCTTGATATTACGGCGTAAATTTGAACTAAAATTACTAGAGTTATCTCTGTGTAACGGCTTTACATTTCTAACTGATTCTCTCGCTTGATTTTTAATTTTATTAACTTGCTTGCCTGTCATTAACTGCGTGATTCCATTCCCATTTGAGGCGCTAACTTCTGAAACTAAATCTACGAAAGGTGGCATTGATTCCCTATTGTCTAACCTAAAAAAGCCCTATTTTCCTCCAATATCCTACGAGCCACCAGCTCCGCAGTCCTGGCAGTATAATGAACGCCAGAACGGTCAAGAGGTATCCGACATGAACCGAGAACCGGCCTCAAATCAACGAAGCCGACCCCGTTGTCCCTACAGAAGTTCCGCAGCCTTTGGTTCAAGCCGAGAATTCGACTCCAAACCTCAGAACCACGGTCCCTCCGCGGAACTATGCTGCAAATGGACAGCGACACTCGGACACCCGACTCACTCTCGACACGGGAAGCCTCGGCGATCAGACTCTTATAAGAATCTAAGATCTCCTCGGACCCGAATCTCGAGGCGTCGTTAGTGCCCGCGTGCACCACCACTCGCAGCACGGAGCAGTTCGATGACGATACCGACGTTCTCAGTTCCTCCGTCACCTGCGGCACCGTACCTCCTGGTAAACACCGGGAGAACACCCGCTCACACACTCCCTCCCGGCGGGCCCTTGGGCGTAAAGGTTCCATTATCCGCCGAACATTGGAGCTTCCTAGCACTAACATTCCCCGCCTCCCCCCCTGACCCTCTTCGGGCTCAGTCACCCCCGAGGAGACGGAGATGGCAGCAGGCGCAATGTCCTCCGGGTCGTCTTCCGACAACACCGAAAAACGATTGCTAACAGGGAGAGAATTGGCCGTGGCCTCCTCAACTCCCTGCTTCCGCAAAACCACCCCACGATCCCCCCGAATGGAGACTACCTTCCACTCATCGGGTTTCCTGGCCGTCGACACCCCCGCCCGCGATGAGACCTTCGGGGCACCGTCGATCGCTCGGCCGGCTTCCGCGCTCAGGCAAGCCCGAGCCGCCAACTTGGCGCAGCGAGCTTTCGGGGTGCTACCCTCAGATCCCACACGTGGGGAGGAAGCCTCCAACCTTTCCACCCTAGAGGCAAGATCCGCCACTAACCTTCTGAGTTCCACGTTCTCGGACTGGAGGGACTCGAGAGCGGCGGTTCCCAGGAAGGAGGAAATGGGAGACCTATGAGAAGCCATCCTAACCTATAAACCTCAACTGATTTAAAAAAAACTTGCAAAAAGAACCCACAAGCAAATGAAATACATTAACCTAACCTAACACTGAAACTTGACCTGAGACTAAGGAAACAGCTGAATTAATCTATACGAAAGTGACAGGAGCGATAATATAAACCTCTTTGGCGGAAGAAAAGGACGGGTTTGTTTAAAGGATAACGAGGGTAAGGAAGCAAAAACGAAAACTTCCTCAAAATATTAGTACTAACGAAGATTCGTGACCGGAATTAATATGAATTAAAAATATCTAAATAACTTACTCTAGACAGATGAAACGAAAAAACCTGCAACGACTGAGAGTTTTCTAAAAAATTAAAATACTTAAAAAGGGCTTCTAGTACTTAACACTAATCCGCTGCTCAGCTAAGACGGTAAGAATGTAATTTCTTAATGCATTATATTGAGGTGAAATTTATCTGCTAACAGGAGTATAATTTACTACTGGGTTTACGTTGTTATCCACTCAGTTCTATTAAAGGCTCAATTTATTAACTTTTTTCTGCTCACGAATTCACCGTAAGAGAGGCATAAGCTCATGATAGCATGTACACGATATTTAATGAAAATTCTTACTGAAACCTCACGCATTACTGATTTGTAGGCCTTGCTAAGAGAGGATTCGCTGAATATTGTTGGGAACGCTGTAAAACAATACTTCAAAAACGTAATGGATATCGAGTATCAGGTGACAAAAATAGCGATTCACTGCCAAAGGATTTAGTTGATATACAAAGGTGGTGCGTAAAATGGCAACTAAATCTTAATGTAAATAAAGGCTCTGTAGTTAATTCCGTCGTAAGGAAACAATTGCGTCAGAACCACACATACAAAATATTGGAACGAATTTAAACATGGTCGACTCCGTTAAATATTTTGGAATTACCAATAATTTAAACTGGATCACATGTATTCAAAAATTATCCGGTAAAGCAACTAAAAAACTCGGTTTCATAAAGCGTGTTATAGGTAGTTGCGATGTAAAAGTTTTAGAGGGATGCTATTACACACTATTTAGCCCCATCTGTAATATATATACAGCAAGTATATGGGACCCAGCGGATGTAATGTATGCTCGTGAACTTAAGAAAGTGCAGCGCAAGGTGATACAATTTTTCTTTAATGTGCTACGATGGAAAAGGAAGCGTTACACAAATACCTTCAGACGCAGGTTAGGAATCATTGAAAGAAAGGAGATTAAGCTGAGATACCTTGATTAAGTCTGAGAAAGTATATTTGCGGAAGAGGTAATCGGTGCTATGCCACCCCCTTCTGCTTCTTCGGCCATAAAATTGGAGAAATAGATGAAACGATAAGTCGTTTTAGGGACTCACCATTTCTGTGAACGATACGCGATTACAATAAACTAAAAAGTTCACTCGAAACCTTGGTGTTTACACCACCTACCACACGCAGAAACGTGGCTTGCAGGGTATATACGAGTATGTAGATATATTCTTTTACTACTGGATAGCTACAACATTACGGTATTTACAAATAATTTTCTATATCTCTGTGAAAGAACTTCTTAGAAAGAAATACTTAGCATCATATAACTATGTTCTGTGGATGAAACTAAGCTATCTCTTCAGAATTTTTATTATTCACGTATCTTATTCTATAACTCTTTTCTGTGTTAGCAAAGTTAATTTGAGCAATCCTATGCAATACTAAATATATTTTACAGATTGATCGGAATAAGAAAAGTTTAGCTACATTCCTTATGGAAGAATACATGGGGTTTTTCTCCCATGAGAGCCCATACTGACTAGAACGGTTGAAACACACTGTAGCTTCTAATCTCCTTTCTTTCAAGGATTGCCAACTTGCGTCTGAGAGCATTTGCGTTACGCTTGCTTCCCTATCGTAGCACTCTTTAAAAAAACATATCGCCTTACGCTGCACTTTCTCGAGTTTGAGACAGCTCGTTTCATCCGCTGGGTTCCATATACTCGCCGCATATTCCAGATGGGTACAGGGACAAGTTTTTATAAAACTGCTTCTATTCGAAAAGAATCATCGATATATCGCGTGATGTTCACACCCCTGCCACTACCAGTTTGCCCATCTCCCTGCAATTTTTCTTTACTCTGTTATTGATGAAATTTCTATTCTTCATTTGACTCACGAGGTAGATCACGAGAGGCACGAGACAGCACTTATACGATATTGAATTCACATTCTTGCTGAATTTTTACGCTTTACAGATTTCTAAGAAAGACTCACAGCTACGAGATGCTTGGTAGGACTGCATTGGAAATAATTTAGAGCAAACATCTGAAATGTTAGGGAAATCGGAAAAACTAAAGTAGTAACAAAACTTTTTCTTTAGATGCATGAAATAGAATTGCTCGGTTATACTCCGTGAACGAATCTACCAGATCTCCTGCGAATTAAAGCTATTCTCATATAATAACCTCCTAATTAATTCTCGGTATAGAGTACTATTCATTCCAAATACTTTATATGTTTAATGAGGGAAACGGAAAACGAATAGTATTCCATAAAGACTTCTTCTTACCCTACATTTCTTTATAATTCCTCAAGATTCTATCCATTTCTCTACCTTTTAAGTGTATTTGGGCAATTCTGTTATAAATACTAAACATGTTTTACAGATAGATAGGGACTCATTCATTCAGCGAACGTTACGCGATAACAATAAACTAAACAGGTTAGACGAACCATTGGTGTACACACCCCCTNTTAGTGGAAGAAAAGGACGGGTTTGTTTAAACGGTAACGAGGGTAAGGAAGCGAAAACGAAAACTTCCTCAAAATATAAGTACTAACGAAGATTCGTTACCGGAATTAATACGAATAAAAAATATCTAAATAACTTACTCTTACTTAAAAAAACCTGCAACGACTGAGAGTTTTCTAAAAAAATAAAATACTTAAAAAGGCTTCTAGTACTTAACACTAATCTGCTGCTCAGCTAAGACGGGCAACACTGGAAAACAAATACCGGATAATGAGGGCTTGGTGGCCGTTGGCTTGTCACTCAGGGGGTCCGTGGAGGAGCTCCAGAGAACACGTCCTTTCACTTCGACACTCAGGTCAAGAATCGATACTGTTGTTATAAATAAATGGATAAAATAAGTTAGGTATTATCAGGTCCTATTCTTTATATATACATGTATTAATATGCAACAGTTTGACAAATACGATTTAAAGCTAAATAACGAAGCACGGGAAGCCGTGTGGATGAAAACCTAAGGAAAAACAGATGTGAGAAATATTGACGTGACTTGGACTCGAACCTCGGCCCGGAAAGCGGGGGATTCAATTTCGTATCATTGAGGAAATGCTTTTATGAGCAAGATTTTTCATTATTTAAGGTGAATGTATTATATATAATTCCAAATTTTAAAATATTTAAGGTGCATATTTTATAGCATTTTAGTAAACGTACTCAGCTACTAGTAAGGCGACTTTTTTATGAAATTCCTTGAGCGTTGTTTTTTCCTAGGTTAGTTGTCCCTTATCCCCCTGTGGTAAAGGAAGTTAAATAGACGTTGTAGGTAAAAGAAGTAGTTAAAACTGGTGAGGGATTAACGGTCTATCATTATCTAGAAAAAATGAAATATAACAAAAATGGAATTAGCAGATTGTAAAATGGGTGAGGAAAAGGAGGATTATGGGAAAGACACCAGCAGGGACAAGGAAGAATGAGACAAAGACGAACGAGAGATTGGCGATAAGATCGAAGGAACACAAGAAAAAGTATGTACGTAGTTGAAAGTGTTGGTGGAGTTCCCTGATAATCCCTTAGTCACTTCATTCTCCCTTTCGACATACCGTATATTTCATGCAGGAGATGAATACAATCCGCTGTTCGACGGTTCGAACAATGGTAATTGGATCCTCGGGAAGGAAATGCGCAGCCATTGTGTGCGTTGTTAAGAAGGTGACAACGAGGAAGGTTTTGTGATCGAACGGTGGAATGTGTTGACGAGTGAGGACTCGTAAACAATGCTTTCTTTTCGAAGAGGTCTGCCACCGGCGGCGGAAGGAATTTCTATTATTTACCTTTATCTTCGTCACCTAACTTTCTAACCTGTCACGTAGTCTTTTAATATTCTGTATATTTCCTATAAAGAGGTGATTTGCGGTATCGTCTCCTGTAAAAGCCATTCTACTCTTGCAGACATTATTATAATGACGTTTTCATATAAAGTGAATGCGATTGATATTTTTATGCCCGTTAACAACGATTACAAACTACTAAGGGAAACCTCCAATTTTCCGAAGAAAATAATCTTCGGAATATATAGTTATATATGGCCCTTTTTCGCGGAACAGGATGGAAAGCAACAGCTTTTAGAGTCAGTTAAGGAAGTTGACGCAAATACACCCCCTGCTACATGACACTTGCTGCTTGCAGGTAAATTAATTAACCTTTACTGAACATGAACTCCATAGATGTTTCTCTCTTTTCGATATTAGCCGCATCATAGAAGTCCAAACTAATCCAACAGTAAATGAATGTGATTTTGTTTATCGGAATTACTATATCTTCTTGTTTTAGAGTTCCGGAGCGGTTTTCCAAACCTCTGGGTGATGTACCATTAGTCGAACTTAACAGCCTATTAGGTCAGATTCGAGCAATTAAATTTCACTTAATTTGATAGCATTAAATTTTATTTATTTTAATTGAATCCCAAACAATACTCATAACTTCTGATTGGTAAATATATTTTTGCTATAAATCAAATTGTCAATAAAAAATTTATTCGTACTTTTTTGTTTTTCGTGTTCTGGATAAGCGATGATATACGCATGATTCACATGCTTGATATTGGATGAAGAAATGAAAGAGAAAATAAGTATAAGACACCGTGTCTCATCACAGCCTAAGAAACGGAAGGAAAGATCTTTCTGTCGTGGTAGCTTAGAGGTCAGAGCATTCGCCAGTGAAGTGAGAGACGCGGGTTCGATTCCCGGTTATGGTAGACTATTTCTCTTTCATTTCTTCATTTTCGTGTTCTGGTGGATCCAGGGTAGTTGTGAGGTTGAAACGTGTGGCACAATAAGATATACCTTGGGAAATATACACCCGGAATACACCAGATGTGTACGTCTCTGTAGGAATATGAAAAATATTATGCTACAAAATCAATTTATGTTAAATATCTTAAAGTGCTTATGAAAATAGATTTAACAGATATATAATCGAAACAAAAGATGTTCGAATTATTTTATTCTGGTGTTCTGATTCCGACAATAAAAGTTACTTTTAATCGCCAATAACGATTAATGAAATAGCGAATTGTCTACATAGTACGTATGTCGACATCTGCATAATTGAAGGAATACAGGAGTATCACTGATCCAGGAGTGCCATTTTGAGAACATTTTGCTTTTAATTTCCTAGATATTCTCGGCATTTAGTTTTGCTTTCTTCCCAAATCACGGAGAAACCATGTTCAAACAAATACTACCAAGAAATTTAGACAAATATCTGCCAAATTGTATATATAGGAAAGCAGTGTTTGGTTTGATTTTGTTATTATCGAGACATGTTGAATGGAGAAGGGAGTGAAAAATGGATTTGCTAATCGCTATTAAATATAATAATCTATCGACTTTCCATTTTAAGTTTTCAAAGCAATGAAAAGTTGAAAATACGTCAAAGGAATTTGGAATGTAAATCTTTTGCTTTTCATTTTATAATAAGTTGGTGTACGAAGATTTTCTGACCGAGTTTTAAATATCATGTCAATATTAATTAATTACCATGTATGAAGTAGATTTATGTTAAAATTAACTTTATTCATATGAATTATGTGCAATGAATTATATTTGTTTTATTTCCATCGGTCGCTAAAAAATCTTTATACGCCAATAGTAACACATCTTTGGGAAGGAAACCATCTTCCTGTATACAGCCTTAATCCCAATTATAGTTTTAATTAGCGTCTATCAACTAATGATAAGATGTAAATAATTCAACGAATCAAGAATGTAAATTTAGTCTGTCGTCCTAAATTACACGTGTATGTATGCGTAAGAGGTGTGAGTTTTAAGCACCCCTACGTTCACCTGTGCTCAATATCCTGGGGTGTCTCTAAAGACAGCCATAAATTCATAGATCAATCCTTTATCGGGCGACAAAGAGAATCTTTGGGATCCGTATTTTGATACCGTACGTCACGCCCTCTGAGAGAGCGGTGCCCGGGTTATTGAACTTTCGTCGCTGGGAGCGGGAACAAACGATTTGAAGGTGACGGCAGGTCAGCCACACTCCGAATGTTTACGTTCCGATGCGCGGAAAACACTCGCGGCGAAGAGTGTCACACATCCGCTTCATAAGCACCGCAATACCTTTCTTCCGATGACAGCGGAAAATTTCCCGAGCACGCTCCGCTTGCTAACAAGTCTGGTAGCCCGGGGGCGGTGGCGGCGGGAGGGGCCGTTGTCTGGTGCGGCGTCGGAGGAGACTTGGCGTGGGCGTCCGCCGTCTCTGGCCTCATCTCTGCAAACATGCGAGGAGAGGTCGGGAGAGTGTGGGCGTAGAAAAGGGATTGCGGAAATTCCCTCGTGCTTTCGAATGGATTTTGTTTTCGATGGAATTTGAAGATGCGAGTTGAAGATGTCCTCACGCTCTACCTTCCTCTCTCTCTTGCAATGATTCGACGGGAAAGTCGAATCGAGTGGTCCAGGCGAGAAGGGGTGCAGACGAATGCATTTTCTCTACTGCTCGAGTAATCAGCTGATCGCAGGGACGTATTCGTTTAGGCACGTTATCTCATTGAAAATTCCAGCAGGGCTATTTTAATTGATAACATGAAAACTCCAAAAACTATCAATAGTTCAATCAAACCATCAAACCATTGTTGATGGTTTTTTGGAGTTTTTGTATTATTAGTTAACTAAACCAGTCATTTTTATTCTTCCGTTCAAGCAGGGCAATGAATAGTCAAGTTGTCTCATTTGGCTGAAAATTAATTGGCGATTGTTCCTCATCCAGCTCACTCGCTTGACTTGGCTCCTTGCAACGTTTTCCTCTTTCTAAATGTGAAAATCAAATTTAGGGGCGAAGATTTGATTCGGTAGAATAGATGGAAGCTGAATCGCAAATCGCAAATGCTGAACATAATAACAAAACCAGACTTCTAGATTGTATCCCATTTGCTGCGGAAGCGGTGGGATCTTTAGCTTGCAGTCCTGAAGGAACTACTTGGAAGGTGATGGTGATGTATGAGATACAGGTATCCTGCAATTTTATTTATCGCTACGTGTCAGGATCTCTCGGATCGCACAAGTAAATGGTGTTATTTTCAGGAGGTTGGTTTATTATAATGGGCGTTTCAGTCGAAGGGAATATAGAAAGCTGCGTAGTAAAAAGTTACATGGAACATTTTTGTCCATTGTCTTGTAAATGGATGCCATTAGGAATCGATAAATGTTTGTAAAAAGATTACTGTTTCGTTGGTTTTATAAATCAACTTTATTTTCTTTTGCATATATTTTAAAATATTAATTCTAATTATAAAGGATTTGCGTTTTTAAGGGAATTGAAAGGCTGGAAGGAAATCGCGTATTAACCTAATACCTAATCGCTATTTGTATGTTCACCAGTACATGAGAATTTATTAAGTTAGAGCGATTAAGGCTCACGGGTATGAACATTTGTTATGTAACAACTTATTGAAAAACTTTCTTTCTTTAAATGGAAATAATCAGTATTAGGAGAGGAATGGCGTTACACGCTTGGTAAGATTCCCTGTACCATTCGGAACCACTAATGAGTAAATAAATCGGTATTGAAGAGTACGTATTTGCATGAGGAGGTGGCGATGCGCATGGCATTTGGATGATTGACAAGTAAAAACTTACTATCGCATACTCAAAGTAAATGCTGAGATGTGATCAAAGGAATCTATCATCCGCTGCCAAATCATGTGTTATAATTGGAACGTAGTATATTACCATGTTTTGTTTGTTCTGTTTGAATTACTTTGCGCTGGGTAACTTAAAGCTTCTCTAACACGGGCGTGATTGTTTTCAAGTATGGGCCTATTAACACAATTCACAACATCGATGTTTATTTCTTACTGTTTTAAATGCTTGTTCATTCGCTGAAGTTACTTGAATGTTAGAAGCGCCACCTTCGACTAATTTAGTTCCTGTCTAAGACGTTCTATAAACGTCTTTACTAAAAGTTATGGAAATATGTACACGTGAGTTAAAGTTTTTGGTCTTCTGCTAAGTTGGCGAAATTGGAGAATTCGGAAACCTTAAGCATCCGTCTTGATATCATAGAAATGAAAATGGTTTATAAAGCGTTTAAATTTATTTGCAGAAGAAGAGAATTTCCCTCAATAATTCTTTCTTCATTTCGAGTTGACCTTGAGAATGTCAGTATTTATTGGGAGTTTCCACTTACTGAAGCTTTACATGGCAAATAAGGATGAAATACTTGGATGATTTACTATTTCCTTTAACGTATACGTCTGCATTAGTGAATGCATTACTAATACATTATTGCATTTATCAGGTTTAAATTCAATTTTATACATAATTTGCATCAGTTTTCTGTTATTTAAACATATTAACGAATGGAGAACACGATAATAGTAACTAGACTAACACTGTCGAATGATTTAGATAACATTATGAAATGGTGCGATGATTGGCAATTAGACCTAAATGTAGACAAATGCTCAGTAGTTAACTTCTACGAAAGAAAATCTATTATTAAAGATTATCTGTAGTGTCTCCGTGGGATAAACTTATTAACAGTAGAGTCAGTGGAATCTTGGAGTAACTCTCACGAATAACTTAACATGGAGTACTCACATCCATAATATATGCGGAAGAGTACTTAAAAAACTCGGCTTCGTAAAGAGAATTGTCGGTCGGAGCGACGAAAAAGTTCGCGAGCGATGTTATCTTGCGTTAGTCAGACCTCATCTTGAGTATGCGTGTAGTGTATGGGACCCTGCCGATAAGTGTTGTATTAAAGAATTAGAAAAGGTGCAGCGAAAGGCGATACGTTTTGTGAAGAATTGCTACGATAAATCAATGAGCGTCACTCTAATGCTCCAGGACGCAAAATGGGAATCTTTGGAAGTTAGAAGATTTCAACAAAGGATCAATTTACTGGATAAATTCAGAGAAAGCACGTTCAGAGATGATGTAGCATATATAATGCGTTCACCATGCCTACATAGGCCGTTCCGATAATGCGAGAAAGATCAGAGAAATAGATGCCAGAACGAATAGATTCAAGAACTCATTTTTTCCGCCTACGATACGCGAAATTAATCGATTAAGGAAATAGAGTCATGGTGCATGCACCCCCTGCCACACGCCGAAAGGCGGCTTGCAGGGTACAACCATATTGCTTGGTTTCTTATGAAAATTATGTCTTCGTATATTATGATCTGAAAAAAAATTGAGATGTGAAGAGGAAATAGGGCAAATAGAAAAGTAAAGAAGAATACTAGATGAAGAAATTGAAAACGAAAATGTAAAGTAATTTGAGGTTTAAAATTAAACTGAAGATTAAAAATGGTTGGAATATTTTATATTTGCTGACGGGTAGCAATCGGTAGAGCTTATGACTGAACGAAATTTATAGGAGGGCGTATGAAAGGCTTCTTCTGAGATATTGTATTTTGGGTTTACATTCTGCTCTACGTCCATGAAAAAATGGTTATTCGCTCAGCGAGGACTTTTACCATTCCTTCCGTTTATGAAAAAGTAAAAATTTGATCAATATTCGTTCGATAAAACAGAACGACGGCAAACCGATCAGTTGAAATTTACTAAGTAAATAGTTTGATCAGAATGTTCGTTTAACGTGATATACAGGTATGGATATGATTACATAATGCAGCTTTATTCTAAGCTAACTTAATTTGCTATGCAATGAAATTTTCGTATGAAGCGCCGCGACGCGACTGTAAAGTGTATTTCATAAAGTATTTGTAGTTACTTTTTAATAAATCCGCAATCGTAAGATAGTAATTTCACATGTTTTTTCTCTATACAATCCGGGATGCAACAACGTCGTGTGTTTCATTGAGAGCTCGAGATATATCTGAGATAAAGGACCTGTATATATTTACCAGAGAAGGCAGTAATGAGAATGCTTATTTACGTCAGAATGTTATTTGGCAGGTCCTCCTACCATATCTTGATTAATGGAATAATTTTCATTTGTCTTATGGTACAGGATAGAGAAAAATGTATCCTTATATTATTTTTGTCTTAGCCTTGTTCATGGCTATGATGAAAAGAATGCTACTGAGGTATGAGTTATGATGATTAATAATACCGATTAAGGTCTTTCCCTTTGGAATGCTACCAAAAGTGTGACTTTTGGAGTCACTGTGCTTCACATACGTAGACTTGTTCCGCTTCGGCGAGAACTACTCATATTCTACAACTAGTAAGCTTCATTCCCCTCCACTAGGTCACAATAGCTAACAATAGAGGGTATCAACCGGCCCTGGAAAACGTTTCAGTTACAGCTGATGATAGAAAAATAGAAGATATGAAAGCTATGAAAACATAATCGACGTTAGGGTTCCTACTATTTTTTTTGTGAATTATGTAAACATTTTCAACCAGAGGCTCCACGTGGAATGAAATATTTTTGCTATCTCATGCTGATCATCAAAGGTCAAGAAATAACAAAGGAGGGGTTTTAAGATGGCCATATTTTAATGTTTCAGCATATTGATACAAGACTAACCTCAATGTTAAGTATTTCATCGATCTACTATCTCGATATCAGCCATTTCTTTAACCATAGATACCAGAGGTAACACCAAGTGATTTCCTTATCGAACCCAAAACATTCTCCTGTCGAAGATATAAGTCCTTTAGGCTTACATCGGTGACAAATTAGTCCCTAAGATATTGAGCCTTGTCGAGCAATTCCTCGCCTCGCGCCCTTTCATTTCCCAAAGCGTCCGAGGAACTCCGGCCGACGTGATCTGCCCCCGCTTTCTACGCGGTGTTGACGCCTAGCGATCGGGAAAAGAGTGTGTTGTCTGCCCCGGTCATTGGGTCAGGCAATTAGCGACCGAAAGGGAAAGGGGGCGCTGCAACAGAGGAGGCGGCGTCGCTGTTGCGGAGGTAACACAGGGAGAGGTATGGACCAGAGAGGTCGACTGACTATTGACCGCATTCATTTGGGAGGAGGAGTAGAGGTGAAGCCATGGGATGAGAGAGAATGCGGGGGGAGAGAAAGGTAGATAGGGAAGGGTGAGGGATGCGGAGGGCTTCGAGTTGAGCCGATACAGCGGGTATAAATAGCAACGGGGGGAACCTGCGCCACTGCCCTTCTCCATGGAATAGA
Source organism: Ladona fulva (assembly GCA_000376725.2). Taxonomy (NCBI): domain Eukaryota; kingdom Metazoa; phylum Arthropoda; class Insecta; order Odonata; family Libellulidae; genus Ladona; species Ladona fulva. The sequence goes on along the minus strand of KZ309125.1, from coordinate 422,497 downwards.
GTAGTCCCGGGGCTCGGGGTCTCATACTGCGGGAGGTAGGGGAACGCCAGGTAGAGCGTACACGCAGGGGCGCGGTGATTGGCAAGCATCCCGGCAGCCAGGTGGCGCGGTCCGCGGGGGAGGGATGGGCGGAATCGCCAATTTGCGTGAGTCGATCGGGACTAGGCGACGGGCGCTCGCTTTGGGGGCGCAGGAGGAGCTTAAACACGCGTCTCGCTGCGGGGAGATCCTCTGGGTGTACGAACAACCGCACCTCTCCGAACGTCCCTTCTATCTCCCCGCGGTTTCCGGATGTACTCGAATTCTTTCCAGTCCCCCATTTGCTCCTTTCACTCCGTCTGTCCCCCTCCGAGTATTCATAATACTTCCTCTAATTCATATTTTCTTTAGAATTCTCCTCTTTTCCGAATGGATGGACTTAGATTGGTGTTTTGGCATTTAATGTGGTGTGAGGGAAAAAGAGTGGATCTTTAGAATTTCAGGAGTCAACTTCTGCGTCACCGGTCTCAACGAACAGATTATCCATTCTTCTCTCCCTCCTGATTCTAAATCTAATCTGCAATCTACACATCCTATCTAGCCCGTATATCCACTCGTTATATATATTCCCTATCTTTGTCTTCTTCCTATATTCTATTTCTCTTATTTCTTGTATTATATTAATTTTCCCCTTCCTATCTGTACTGCCCGTCCTTCTATCACTCTTGTTGGGAGTAGTCTTGCCATGTTGAGGAATTATTCGAATAAATTTGCCAACTTCTTAAACGATTCCTTATGACGAAATAAGTTTCCATAAATCCTTATTTTCATGGAAGTTACTTCGGTTATCTATTTTTTATTGATACGATAAGAGGAATACTGATATATTCCTTCAAAACTGATGAAAGATTAGGCTTGGTTAGAATTCCGAATCGCTGCGGATTCATGGTTAATTTCTGTTAAATTAAGCAATGTTATACTTATAAGACAGCGCAATTTTTTTTAAATTGAAGACTCACCCTTTACAATCTTTGAAATAGTATGTTTACTCCTCAAACCTCCATATTTTTTTCGTGTCTCTCCTTCCAAATCATATCAGTATTTATTCTTAGTTAAATTCTTCTTATTTTTCTACTTTTTTCATCTCCAACATTCATCCTCTTCTCCATCTCTCCACATCCTCTTCTCTTCCTTCTCTCTCCAATCAACTCTCCATTACACCACCCCATTTCCTTCCCATTTACTCCTCTCCTCGACCTCATTTTATTTCTTCCTCTCACACTATATCGATTATTTCCCCGGCGGATGGGTTGCGGATTTTCGGGATCCTTCCGGGAAGAAAAGATGACCGAGAGCGGTGTTATTTTTCACGAGTTTGGTGATGGAGGAAGAGAGAGGGTGGCGTCAGGGTTCAAAGGCAATCGGTGGGAGATTCCGCGCGAATATTTTTTACCAGTTGGTGGGCGGTTTTCATGGCGCAAAGGCGCCACCGAAGTAACGGAACTGGGGGTCGCACGGGTTCGACCGCCGGCGGGATCGATCGAGGGCAGGGGATGATATTTACAAGAGATTTTAACGTGTCAGCTTTCGTGGCCGCTGTCCAGAAACGGTGAGAACGGTGGAGCCCATTCCTGTATTCTCATTGTGAGAGGCGCTGCATCGGTACCAAAGCAAATTGAGTCTCAAATTGATCTTTTAACTGGCGGTATGTATTTTGAGGTTCCGCCTAAGGAAGAATTCGGAGCGGTGTTTATGCGCGTCTCTTCCCTCTCATCATATTCTTCTATAGCCATTGATCCCTTTTTATGTTTACAATGCATCGAGTGTAAATAATACTTAATTCTTCTAAGATTGGTATTTAGCAGTTATTTACTATCTGCTGCAGGTTTTACGTTCGCGCTTACAATTATATCTCAGATTTAATTAGCTGAAAATGTAACAGCTAAGCCTTAGCATGTACCCTCTATATTTAACTCAGTGCTTCAAGGTTTATAATCACTGAATTAGGATAGTGATTCCTGACATGAAGGCTTGAGTCGTAGACGTTTTTATACAACCTGGTTATACCAGGACACAAACACCGCGAGTTTTAATAATTTTCGTACAATAATATTTTGCGAAGCATTAGTCTTTAATGGGAGGCAATGAATTGTTTCAATGGGGTTTATTAAAATAAATAAGGATTGAATTATGTTAAGGAAGTATCTGTACGTAGCCTTTTCACGCATCCCGATTAGACCGAAACTGTACCGGTTTTTAAGGTATGGTCCCGGTCAATTCCTTTTGTTGTCCCGATTTTATGGGCATACTTGGAGAAAGAATACAATGTAAGATACGACGATTTCTTTGATAGAAATCATTTAAACCTACATTTTCATAAAGCAGTGACACTGAACGTACTTTCAGTGTCTTAAAAGTACAAAAGATTAACTCAGGCTAAGTTTTAATGCAACAGGCACATCAGAACATGGTAACCCAGGCTCACATCGCATCGATAGAGTTTTATATCCATCAATATAATACGCGAACTTGAATATTTTTTTATTATTTGGACGTTGGTTTACAGCAAGGATGGATATTATAACTTTCGTTGCCACCAACTCTGATAAAGAAGTTTTGTCTCCCTAGACAGAAATAGTTTACGTTTTGTATTTCCATTATTCCTCTGTGAACTCACTGTTACATCGAATCAGCCGTGTATTTTAAGGCAGAATAAAAATAAAAGTAAATCGATGGCGCAACAGGGTCAAGGCGTAGCCAAAACGGCATTAATATAACCAATCGAATGTTTCCCTTCCGTGAGTGTAAGTTCCGCCCACGGCACGCATCCTACAGGTTGGAAATGAAAGATTTCGAGTACGGTGGAAAAGTATCATCGAAAATTAGGGGATTGCGAAGTATGGAGAGACTTTTTTTTATTTTAGGATCACTTAACTTGACATATTCCGAGGACACGTTTTCAATATCTGAGGAATTTTTGCCAAATGCAGTTTAAATCCTTGAATGATTTTGAACATTTTAAGGCAATTATTTTCAAAATCTAAGTTAGAATATTGGATTATGATAATAATAATAATAAAACGTCTTTATTTAGAAGTGAGATTAAGGCTTACTGGTCTCTTCTTAAATTAAACCCTTTGTATTTGAATATTTAAAAGAAAGAGATATCTTTGGGGGTATTCAAAAAGATAAATAAATAATTATATGATCGGTGTGGGAAGTTTTTGCTGTAATAAATACAAATAATAACCCTGGCGATATGTTTCCATGAAAATATATATAAAGAAAAGGAACATTTTATTTTGAAGACTAAATTGTATGTATGCTTTTAATTCTGTGGAAAGGATCTTTTGAGTGGAAGCTGGTGTTTATCGCATATTCGACTCTTTAATACCAAGGGATTATATTTTTCCCACAAATTGGCATTTATGAAAGGTAAAGATAGTTTTTTACCCCCATTAAAAAACATGCCATATTACAGTAAGATAGTGATCAAAGTAGTTATAATCTTAAAGAACGAAAAGCTATTTTCTAGTCTCGATTTTCCTTTAATGATATAATATCTCACAATATTCATTATGGTTTTAACTGAGTTTCATAAGAAATATATAAGGTTGAGTCTCATGTACAGTCACTTGTAAAAGTCTGTGGGCAAGTTCTATCGCAGCTCTAGCGGTCAACAGATGATTTAATATTTCTGTTGGTACTACGTGATATGCAGGTAAGAAGGAAAACATTGATGGGGGTATATGTTTTGAAAATTTGGGCGAGTGAAGGGAGAGAAGGAATTGCTGTGGAATTTAAGGAAACCGGATTAAGTTAGGAGAAGACCAATTTTCACAACACTCAGAAAATGGAATAAAAAATAATCTTGCTTAAGGGAAGAGAATAATACGATGAATCAACCAACTTACGTTACCTCCTCAGTTCTAGAGAAGACTTTTACTTATAGCATTCCATCAGTTGGGCCGAAACAAAACATAGGAAGGTTTATTTCCGTACGGCAGATGTTCTTCTAAATCTTCGGGCTCCTACTTTTGGGACTTAGTAATGGATCCTCGATAATATCCTAAAGGGGTTTTGAGAAGACCTAAGACAGCATTCAAAATGATTCAATAACTAAGCTTACCCCAAAACAGAAATTTGTCTTAGAGTAATTTTAAAGAGTTCTTGTAATATCCACCCAGAGGCCTTCAGGGAACCTCAAACCGATTCAAAGAGCGAATAAGTTATGAAGACCTTCATGGATCACTAACAAATCTTTCAGTATAGCCATCGAAACTGCATGTCACTCTGTTCACTAGTTTCCAATTCCCCATTGACCATCATCGCATCGAGAAGGGCCTCAAAAAAGGTTCCGAGTTCCCAATAGATTTATTATGGAAGAATATTTAACGTTAACAGGCATCGAACTCTAGATCAATTTTGAAGCGTTCAACTTCGAACATAAGAAATAAATACGAGTTTTATTCACATACCTGGTTCTAGCAATTCATTTTTTCGGGAACTGCTCCAAACAAAATCATTTCCGCTGCAATACGTTTCTTATGGGAGTATTTTGCACAGTCCTTATCATTTATTACCATTGGGCCCACTCAAAAGATTCTTAATAATTTTTTTGAATACCTGAAAACTGGAAATAAATATTGCCTTAAATTTGATAAATGCTACGCAAATCACGTTTTATAAACTCTTACGGAATAAAGGTCTTAATAACGTGTCTTACTCTAAGGAGAGAGAAATAGAGAGAAAGGTTGCTGCATGAACCAGCAAGCGACGCTGAGTTTAGGTGCTTTGAAGTGATTGATGTGAAGTTATAAAACTAGTGAGGCCAGATTGTGGTCAATCATATGCTTTATTCGAAAAATTCTTGGAGGAAATGATTGAGGAAAGGTTAAAGGGAGAGAGAAGAGACAAACAAATGGTGTGTAAAGCTTCTAAGTGGTTTGCTTCAATTTGCTGAGGTGTCTGAGACGTTAGATAAGGTTGTTAACAAAGGCTTCTAGAGATGGATTGAAGATAAACAAATAAAAACTAAGACTAAGAAGATAGAAGGAGAAGAATAAAATTGACGCTTGATAGAGGGAGTGTTAAACTAGAATAATAATTATAGGAAATGTGAAATGGATATTAAAGAAAGAATAGGAATGGTTAAGATGTAAATATTGTTGAAAAAAAGATGGACTGTTTAATGAAACGTAATGTTTAGCCTATTTTTGTATGGATCGGAAATGCAGAATATTAGGAAGACAGGCAGAGAATAGAGAAGTTTGGGGTGTGAAAAAATCGTTAAGAAAGATAAAAGGAATACACTGGAGAAAGAAAGTAAGAAATTAGGAGATTTTTCAGCGTTCGGAAGAAGAGAGCAGTTGATAGAAATGAAATCAAATCATATCAAAATAATCAGAACGCGGCAAAAGAATAGGGTTTGACTGGGGGTTGGAAACTGCAGTAAAAGAAGCGGTGGAAAGAAGTTAAATAGCTGAAGAAGTAGAGAAAAACTTCTCAGCCAACTGAAAGGGGGGCAGGAATAAGGAAATTAAAGAGCAAGACGGTGGAATAGAGATAATGACTCTAACAACGCCAAGGATCTTCTGAATCGCAGAAATTCACAGATCCATTGATGATAGATAATTATAAACAAATAACTATTGTTCTACGTTCTTGGTTCAACTTCATCACTTCATGGAGATTTTTCTCTTATCGGGAATGAACCAATCTAAACTTGTATTTGAACTTTTCCATAGGATAAGGGTTATCTAATCATTAGTATCACGTCACATACAAGTTATCGAATAATTATTTGGAATTATAGCGACTATGTTTCACGTTCTGGAAAAAACTCTAAATGAATGATTTCAAAACGCTTTCCATTTTCTGAGTACTGCATTTCTTTTAAATATTTATGGATTTAAATGGGTAAATGACATAGCGTTTTAGATGATTACTCCATGTGTGAAATTTGAAATCCTAATTCTACTAACTCCTTTTTTATTTTCACCACCTTTTTCACCGACACCTAATGTCACTGGAGAAGATTAAACCTATGTCAGTATTTAACTTTTGTTCGAACTAAGCATTCTTCCGTTAGGACAAAAAACAAGAGTAACGCGAAAAAGGATGCTAATCTACCTCCTCTCGCTCTTCAGCTGCGATGATTCTGAATTTCCAAGCGTTATTAGGTTCACCTCACTATATAATCACAGTAATTGAAACTATTTCATTTCTTTGTAACACTAAGATACTAAGCTGGGATGAAATGAAGAACACAACTGCCTACTTAGTGATTAAAATCTTTATCTTATAACAATGTGGAACAGAGGAAAGATTCATCTTTAACTCACACCGCGAATTTCGTTTTCTTCTATTACTCAAATGCCGGAGTGACAACTAAATGAAAAAGCAATCCCTCTGAAGAGGATAGTTACTCAACTTTTCACGTATCTTTGTAATACGTTCATTAAAAGCCCTCTATAAATGAATCTCGAAGTCATAAAACACATTCCTTTTCTTAATTAATCACATTAATGCGTTCGCATCATACAAGCATTTGTTATTAATTCAGAAATTAATTTATTCGCCATGGATTCAACGATTAAATTGTTCATTTTATCACAATTTCTACGTTGTACTTGATTAGTAGAGCCAAATCTTATGGTGCATCGCGAGGATTTTACATGGGGCGTTCGGAATTAATAACGCGTTCGGCGTTCGGAATTAATTGATAAATTAAGTTTTGGACACACGGCTAGAGCATAGAGCATTGCGTTTTATTCACGATGGAAATGCTACCTTAGTTTGATTAGTCATAGAGTTCGTTCCGCCTCCTTATTTAAAAATTATAGAAGAATATAGTTTCCTATTTCTAAATGCTTAGATAGCCCTTCAAAAAAATCAAACAATCCAATTCCGCATTTCACGATAAAAGTCAAGTTCCAAATAGGACACATAAGACATAGAGCATTTCACTTTTACTTAAAGAACCGATGACACTAACGATTTGGACATTCTAGCTATAGTAGTATAAATAATCTTGCCCAACTTTAGCGTGGTAGAATGTGTAGGAGTAAGTGTAGGAGAATGTGTAGGAGTAGTATCACACGTAAATTACGTAAATATATTACTGTCCACTTGCATTGCATATCCTGTTTGCTTACGTCCCAATAAAATCAATATTTAATGTAATAATAGCCGTAAATAAACTGGAATTCCAGTTCTTCTTGCTGGCTGCCCCAGCTGAGGTGTTAAGGCTTCCGTTAAATACATCACTCTTTCCTGAGGCAACCTAAATTACTCGCGAAAGTCCCCTGCTGACATATCAAATGGGTTTATAGGATCCCTAAGGGTCCTACGGCTCATCATTTCGTTCTCCTCTTCCAAATCTTAATCGTAGCAGACAGTCGGTCCGCCATGTTTGTTGTTTACATGCTAGATTCCACCTACTTTTTGTAGGTGAGAACAATTCCGTTCCGTAATCGGAATTCTGAGTTAGGGCATACCAATTGAGATTCCGTTCGTATAATGTGCCAAGATGGCCGACAATTCCGATCAAAACCACAATACCGTGCGTATCGGAAGGATAGGGCATATCACCCCAGATATGGGTCCCTAATGACTTTAAATTCGTTTTCCTCTGTTATCGATGTTCAAGTTTTCTGTCATAATTAAATGGATGTGCATTTTTACTGATTTACTATCGTTTCCTTTTGGGATAAAAGAGAAGCACTAGATTTACTTTATATTTGATTATACGTGTTTTGTTTTCGGATTTATAGTCACTAACTAAAATACAGGTAGGTTTCACATAGTACCAGCTTATTACATCAATTTCCACTATGCCTTCTTCTTATAGCGGTGATTTTGGATTTTTGTAAGAATGAAAAATTCCTCATCCTAGTTGCCCTCCCCGTAATTATATTTCTTACTTCGTAATGAGTCCTATCCTTTTAGCGTGGCCGCTTCCTTTACTCCTAAGTTCGCCTGGAACCTGTTGTCTTGCTAATATTAGACGTAAATTTCGATTCATTTATGAATACATGCTGTTATTATCATGATGATCACCTAAAAACTTAATTCGATATTTCCTTAGAGAAGGGTAGGAGTAGAATGTCTTCATAAGTAAATGTTACTTTCTTTAAGGTTATTTCTTCGCAGGTTAGTGATGACGGATAGGTGTAGGAGAAACTTATCCATAATTATCTATTCCAATTATTTCCTATAACTTTTCAATTTTTTGTGACGACAATCTATGGCGCAGGGCTCATTATTATCATATACCTACTCGTATGTACATTACAAATAATTGCCATTTTATTTGAGTGTTGTCGAATATAATACATATTGATGGTTTCTAACGTGCAATTGCCATCGGACATAAAAAGTATTGATTTGATTTTTGTCCCTTTAAAATTAGTATGCGTGGCAAGATTACATTGTTTACTAAGCAGAAATATTTAAACTGTGGTAGTTCTCAATTGTAGCTTTTTATAACTGTCCGCACTTTGACCTTTAAATTCAAAATCTAAAGTTCGACACAGGTAACCGAGACATACTTTAATTCAGAACTTAAGTGTTGTTTTCAGGCGGTCAAATGAAAATGCCATAAAATCTTCGATCTATTTAAAAAATTACTAAATTTATCCCCAATATGTCGTTATTGGACCTTCTTAATTGGCGATTTCGGTTAAAAGAATATTTTATTTATATTGAACAATTTTCTTGCATACCTATTGTTTTCTTTTGAGTGGTAGAATTACTTACTTGAAATTTGAATCGTCCTTTCTTAACTTAGATAAAGTATGAAATAAATAAAGATAATGTTACTGCACGAAGAACTACTGTTACTTTAAAGAAAGATGAATACAATGACTACTTCATAATTATCTTTCACTGAAGCCGATTTATAGTACCCAAATAGATCGACAGTACCCAGACAGTCCTCTTTGCATCTTTACATTGTACTGAGAATTATTTACGGGTTAACATTGCAATTTTTTATCATATTTCTGTACATATTAACATTTATGAAAAGTAAGAAATCTGCTAATTAAAAAAAAACTGATTTTTAGATACATTTATCAAACTACACTATAACATCATAGGTTGCTAGCTATTGAGTGTATTTTTCTTTTTGAGCGCATTTTTCTTTCTGAGTGTGAATGCTATTTCTCTTAATACATTTTTCCGGTTAAATATGAAACCATCCTTTGAAGTGTACATTTCTGATTTGTATCTTCTTTATTGGTCGTTAACTACATTGATTTTCAGCCTTGATTAGACATCATAAGGTTGAAGGCATCCTACTCAACTCAACCGAGAGGCCAACATTTTCTAGTCCTAAATTTATCTTCGTTATAATTAAAATATCAATCCCCTCGGGCAGTCTTTGATGCATGCGGTCCCTGGTTCGATTACCTGTTTGGGCCGTGATATTGACTCAGTATCATGAAATAATATAGCAGCCTCCTGAATGAATGAATAGGGTTTGTTATAGCAGCCTCCTGAATGAATGAATAGGGTTTGTGTGCAGATAGCCTCGTTATTATGTTGTGAGTACATAGGATGGCTTGATAAAACCTTACATTTATCATGCTGCCTGGTTATTGAGTTGTCGTATCACGAACATTACTATGTTATAATTAATATAAGAAGAAGGAGACTGAGTTATAAGGTTATCAACTTGTGTAGAATCTCTGTATAAAATGAAATGCAGGAATATTTAGAGAGGAATTTTCCATATTCATGTTGTATTTTTTAATTTTTACAGAAAGGTGTAGAACCTGAAACTCCCGATAGACACGCAGTTCTGAGTACCATACGCCTTTTCTTTTTACTTCAACATATGCATTCATGCCTCTTAATTATCATATGCATTCAATATAACATAGATATTGAGGCAATATTTCCTATTTTATGGCAGAGTTTTATGCTTAATCTTCAATGCAAGAAACTGTTTGTGGTTAAATAGTTTTCCGAATTCCACGATTGTCTATTTCAATCATGAATATTTTTGACCAACATATTAATTAAATCATTTGTGATGCTGCCAATTTCAATTTTAATGTGGTTAATCCAATGTTCTGTGGCTGAGGTTTAGAGTGAAGTGTATCTACATGTATTAACCACCTGGTCTTTAGGGAATGAGTAGAGGCATGCATCTCTCATCCCTAGCCTTGTTTTAGTCCTACTAAAGTATTAGAGACCCAGGCATCTTTTTCAGGGGCCCTTTTTCACTTCTTTATCAGCGGTGAGATGACTAAGCACTCACTTCTCAGCTTTATGAACTATCTTTTCTGTCAGGTCGTATTCTTGTGTTAGAACCTGCGACAGAGTGGCTCCCTAGGCATGAATAATGAACCTCAATGCAAGTCATAAGGGTCTGGGGGGTTCACTTCTTAGGGTGTTAGGCTATCCCTCCGAGTCCTCCCTTCCCTCCAATATCTGCTGGATACAAAGAAGTCTACGAAGATAATTTATGCATCGAGTCTAGGAGTTACTTTCCTACTACTGGATAAAGCAAATATTCCTGGCGAAATCGCAAGGTATGTAAGAATCGAGGAGTATTTTTATGGTAAAGTAGGGGTAAAGTATACAGTGTCTTTGCGGCCGTCTAAAATTAAATGTTTCTTTGCGATATATTATGTATTCTTGTTGTATGAAAATTAACAATTAATCATTGTTAACACTGAAAAATAAGAAGTTTAAATAAATGAATTTACTTTAGAACAAGTTATCTTCTGCTATGTTGCAATAATCCCTCGATGTCATTGTCGGTGGTGTTTTCATTAGAGGACCGGGTCCAGCTGCAACCATTGTGACCCAAAAGTTAATGCTTATACGTCCTGACGCAGTGCTCAAGTTGTCTAGAGCTTTGTTAATGCAAATGTTGTTTAATAAGAATAACGTTAATATACAATGTAGAATGTTAAAATAGTAAACCGTGTGATTTAAGGGTCTTTAAATTCACGAAAAAAGAATTTATGTAAAATATATTGAAGAGTAAGCATAAATCATAAATACTGCCTACGAAATTTAAACGAATTACTGCCGTCATCTGTGGATGAACAAAGAGACATCTATCTATAATAGTATTCTGCAAATTATGCTACCTGTCATATTGTCAAAAATTAATATGACATGGTTTTTAGGTTAAGTTTAGTTGTGAGACGTGCTCAATTGTCGCAAGCGCTCGATTGTCACACGCTCAATTGTCGCGCAACCCTATTTTCCACCTTATTCTCCGATTGAGTATTCTTAGTGAGAGCTTGGCATGTATCATGAGAAACTAATTTTCCGAAATTGCTGTCATTTTTCTCCCGTACTTCTTTTGCGTATTGACACAGTCAGTCTCATGTAGATCCACTGCCATCTCTCCTCTTATGTAATTATCACAGACTAGTTTGTACTATACATTTATTGCTTTAATTTATAACATCTGTATTTTTTACTTTGATATATTCTTGATTATTGGAGACTTTCTTATCCTAAGGTCTTAGTTAACATCCCAAAATTCGGCTTCGGGAATAGGGGAAGGGTAGTTATGAGTTTCATTTTTGTCACCTCGCTTTTTGTCAATATGCTACTATAATGAGTAATGGTATTTTAAGTTGAGGAATTAAATAAAATAACTTTTTGGAGTGTTTTTTAATTTTTCAATTAAATTAGACGAAGGAGAATTACCAACAAATTTTAATACAATCAGCGCATGTGTTTTTTCAGCCAGAATAGAGATGGATTTGATTAACTAACTAATTCGTTATTCTTAAGGAATTAGTTAGTTAATCCTTATAGTTCTTATAATTCTAAGGGAATTATATATTTGAGATTTTCAACTAAAAAAGATGAAAATCTAAACATATTTTTAAAAGTGAAAGGAAATTCTGCCGTTTATATCTTGCTCTCCTACGCATATTTCACTGAATCATTAGTTGGCAAAAGAGAATTGCTATTCAAGAATTAAGAAAGCGTGGTAGATAGTCATCATTTATTGTCATACTCTATCCCCTCCCAAACCCAGAACTCTTGAAAACCAGCTAGTAGGAAAAAGTGCTTCCTTGGAAAACTACAAGGGATGAGTGGTGTCCTTCCGATATTTTAAGTTGGAACATAACTTGTTCTATAATAAGCTAGGCAAAGAGAAACGAGACCTTTTCAACTGAGTTTGGTGTGGTTTTTGTTCGAAATCGATTTCCTGAAATTCCACAGGAATTCCTTCTTTCCCCTCACTCGCATAATTTTTCAAAACATACACACGCACCACTGTTCTTACCTGCAAATCACGTGGTACCAAAAGAAATTGTAAGTGCATTGTTTGACCGCTAGAGCAGCGATCGGACTTACCCACAGACTTTTGCAAGTGACTGTACGTATGTACATACGTAGGAAAATTGGGTATCACCCGTCAAGGTTTCAAATTCAGTCAATATTGCGGCCGTAGGGTCTTTAACATGTGTAATATATAATAATGAGCCGGACTTCGTGGATCGACATTAACTTAACTAAACAAATTAACGGAACTAACAGTTCAATGGATGCAATACCGCAATATACACCGGAAACCAAGATCCGAGTTTCGATGTATGGCAAAATCATTAAGTGAAAAAGGCTTTTCACATAATGATATACCACTATCTACCGAAGCACATACATGTACGCCATGTATGTGCTTCGGTATTGTATAAATTAAATTGTTAGTTTCACAAATTTATTCCGTTATTTATTCTTTATGGGTCTTATTCTTATGTCTTATTCTTATTTTTTATGTTATTTTATTTTTGTAATTTCGTTTGAATGTTTTATCTGATGTTTCTGTTTTATCAATTATTTCCTCATGGTTTATTATTGCAGTTTTTCCTGTTTATGATTTTATTTTATTATTAATTTGTAACTTTGTTATATTACTATTGATTTTGTAATTTTCTTTTTATACACAGCTTTCTTAATCATCTTTTAGCATGAACTATCAGTAGGTTTGCGCAGGTTTTTCACACCCCCCTTCTCTGAGGGTGTTTTCCTGCTGTGGATATTTTTTCCTAAGATATCACCTTAGGTTTTTTTTTTACATCCACTCCTTCTAAAGTTTTCCTCTCTATTTCTTTTCACCTACACACAAGTCTTCATGTACATAAAATCATTGACTCAAGGTTAGATGGAAGAAGAGACTTTTCAGTCTCAATCTCGCCTTTAATAAAGACCTTATTATTATTATTATCCATCACGTCTAACCGATGAGAAAAGAATACAAAGGAGAACACATAGATATGCAACCTTAACCAACGAAGATAAAGACATCGAAGATAAAACCATGTGAATTCAAATGTTAAAACGCAAATACTGAAGATAAAAAGGATAAATAAATATGCAATTACGAAAAGTATTT
>KZ309125.1:340899-403405 GCA_000376725.2 Ladona fulva | reverse complement strand
ATTGGAAAGCGCTTGGGGAAGCCTACATCCGACGTCGGATATATATATATATATGTATATATATGTATGTATATGTAAAATCAATTGTCACTTGAGGATATTGAGGATACCTTTCACCCTCTCTCATGAACTCCTGATTATATACCAAAAGGTTGCTCACTAAAGCGGCAGCTGTGCACTAATGGAATGAGCGTGTAGATTACTATAAAATGTGGCAATAAAACCTTTATCACTTAATTTTTCATCATAGTTAAGTCTCTTCTCCGTCAAAAACTTTTCTTTGTCAAGAGTAGATGGCAGATCCTTGAAAAGAAATAGACCCATTGTACTATATACACTTCATTCCGTACAGATTCCTACTTCCTGTCATTAGCATTAAACTATCCTCATGCGTGACAATACTCGCCGAAATCACTAGAGGATTAACTATTTGTACGAGTTTCTACGTTCTTACTTTCTCGTACTCACAGACCATCTCGGATGTATCGGAGTATGATTTCTTCAATGTGACTGCTTTGAAAAATTAATACCCCAACACACCAGTGGTCAATCTCCTTCCAATATTTTGCCTCGACTCACCTAAATTCCTTTTTTCCTAAGTAATGTGATTGTCTGGGTGGGAGAAAGAAAACAGTTTCTCAACAAAACGCAATAGAAAACGGAAGTCTAATGCGGTAATGCACTAAAGCTTACGACGATTTTTAATTACTTTATGGGTATAAGTGTATATGTGTATATATATATATATGTAGTCACAGGTTCGCTTTAACCATTCTCAATTATAATTTACTCCAAACATGTAAACATCTCACTTTGCGTTTATTATGATATGTATGTTTTTTTTATAATCCCTAACCTAACCGAAAAATCCGACCATGGATATGCTTCCGAATTGAAACTGGTTCCTGTTTTATTTAAGGCCTTGGATTAATCGTTGCTTTTGCTTTCTGCTCTCGTTGCTTTCGACCTAAAATTTTAGAAACCGATATCTGACGCGAATGTTTTAGTTAAGAGTAAAAATATATGGCAAAGTCTAAATTAAAACAAAGAATTCATTGAAGAATTTCAAAGAGCGCGATTATATTGAATTGGAAATCTGGGAACCGTGCTCGCACATTATTTTCGAGAATTCCTCCTCGAGTGATTCGATAAACGATAAATCGGTTCCAATTTTCTCAGTGGTAGTTGATTGGCAAATCGCACCTTTTTTATAGGAAAAATATTTTAAAGATGATTTCCCAGCCATTTTCATTGTCGAAACAAGAGGTATATTTTCTTGGAGCTTTATGAAATATCACTTAAAAAGATTTGTAAACGATCGCGCGATGCCGGAACCATTGCAAAAGTTGGTCATTGAGTCGGAAATTCCAGATATCGCGTCGTCCGTTGCACGATCGTTCATAAAAATGCTGACGATGAAACTATGAAAGCTTACGGTAATAAATATTTCCTTTCGAGTAAATATCGATGAAAGATTTGTCGAAAGCTACTCCACCTTTCAACGTCTTAACTGCCTTCGGGATCCAAAGGAATCTATGCGATGATGAAAAACTTATCCAAATATATTTTATCTAGTGCTTTCACGATATCTTAATATAGAGATATATTTATATGTATATAGTATGAAATATTAGTGCCAAGTTTAAGCTTTCAGCTTCTTTGTAATATAATAATGTCGAAAAAAGAAATCCTCGGCTTTACAACTCTTTCACTACCTGATCAAATCTTAATTCTATATTAATAACGATATTATTTAGTTTTATAGGCTGAAAATTGGTACCTCTCTGAATAATAAATATTGATATGTCATTCACAGTATAGGTCGAGCGGATATTTTTTCAAGCGTAATGTACAAGTTTGTATTAAAGGTATTCTAAAGCTTTCCATTGTCAAACCATCAACTTTCTCACATTTATCGATATGTTTTCTTTCCGCGCGAGTCAAACATTTCTCATTAATCCTTCCAGCTGCCGTAGTTTGATACGTAAGGGAACTCAATGATCGATGAGTTTTACATTCCTTAAAAGGGTTTTCCACATTTGGGATCCTTACTGATGCTGACTGGCATCGATCACAACTCTGGGAATTAGAAAAAACGTCATTTATCACAATGACCGCTATGTATACATTTGAGGAAGTCGGAACAAAAATTTCCCTCCGTTATTCCTTTATAGAGATAAAGCTTTTGATAGACAGAAGAAAAATTCTGCAAAATCCACTCCTTTTTCTTTCGGAGCCTCGCTCCGTTTTTAGACCCCCCGCGAAGCGACTCGTCAAAGAGAAAACAACGATAGAAACATTTTCGGGTGATTAAGGAAAATAGATGGAGAAGAGAATCGCGCGAAAAAAACACCCGTTCGCAACGATGAATTAATGGGTGCTTCCGATTACGGGGGGATCCTTTTTCATTCGAATCATTTTTCCGGATCAGGTACGTGACGAAGGAGCCGTGGCTTCTACACAAATTGGTGAATTTGGAGACGTGGTGATAGCGTGTTTGGCGAGTAGTCGGAGGATCGCGAATGTTATTAAACGGAGGCGGCGTCGACAAGCGCTTGAAGGGTGGGGTGAAGTACTCGCAAGATCAACGGTTTCCTCAACGAAAAAGGGAGAAATAATATTGCTAACCCTCTCTACGTGTTTGCATATCTCATCAGGAGGAGAAAGAAAAAGGCGCGGTGCCAAAAGGGCTGAAGATTTTGTTTCTTTTTTCAGTTCGGAGGGAAGAGAAGGATTTTTCAAAGGACGGGGAATGGGGATGGAGGGGGCGTGGGCGGTGCCCTCTTGGGAGGTGGGGGACGGCGGGAGGAATTGGGGAAAGTCGATGCATCGCTCCCCTTCGATGTTCTTTGTCTGGCTGTGCGCGATTGGAACCACGCCAGACACTCACGAGCATCGTGTCGAGGTCTCCGGAAAAACCACTTGATATGCCTTTGACTGGCAGCTGGGGGTCGATTCGTTTCCTCCCACAGCAAATGCTTCTGTCCTCGGCTCTCTCCCGCAAAAAAAGTCTACCGTTCGCACCCCCGAATTTATCGTTAAAGGAAGAGCGTCTTTCGTATTTCCTCCCGGAGACCGAAACCGTCCCCTAAGCTTGGTCTTTCCCGCCAGCCCAGAAGAAAACGTACAGCCAACGTGCGCCGCCGCGAGCCTTACTCAAACGTACCTTCCGGATCCTTCAAACAAGTACCAAATTTTTGTATCAACGGTCCCGCGTTTCTGTAGTCAACCGCGTGGAAGATCTCACTAAAAACAATTTTCCGAGGAAGTGTTCCTTCCTTAAAAAAAAGGACGTGGACTTGGAGGAGATGTGGGAGCTTTAAACGTCCGAATCTTCCTCACGACCCCTCGCGAGATTACCACTCTTATCTTCCTCTCTTCCCCCGCCATCTTCCTCCTCCCGATCCTTTGCTGCCACTTCTTGTCCTCCCCGCCGCCTCCTCTTGCCGTCTCTTCGCACTACAGCACCACTTCCGCCGACGCCATCGGCCACAAGATAGCCATCGCCGCTAGCGAGGCCACTGGCGCCAGCTGGTTGATTGTCTTCCAGGACACGTATATATATGTATGTATATGTAAAATCAATTGTCACTTGAGGATATTGAGGATACCTTTCCCCCTCTCTCATGAACTCCTGATTATATACCAAAAGGTTGCTCACTAAAGCGGCAGCTGTGCACTAATGGAATGAGCGTGTAGATTACTATAAAATGTGGCAATAAAACCTTTATCACTTAATTTTTCATCATAGTTAAGTCTCTTCTCCGTCAAAAACTTTTCTTTGTCAAGAGTAGATGGCAGATCCTTGAAAAGAAATAGACCCATTGTACTATATACACTTCATTCCGTACAGATTCCTACTTCCTGTCATTAGCATTAAACTATCCTCATGCGTGACAATACTCGCCGAAATCACTAGAGGATTAACTATTTGTACGAGTTTCTACGTTCTTACTTTCTCGTACTCACAGACCATCTCGGATGTATCGGAGTATGATTTCTTCAATGTGACTGCTTTGAAAAATTAATACCCCAACACACCAGTGGTCAATCTCCTTCCAATATTTTGCCTCGACTCACCTAAATTCCTTTTTTCCTAAGTAATGTGATTGTCTGGGTGGGAGAAAGAAAACAGTTTCTCAACAAAACGCAATAGAAAACGGAAGTCTAATGCGGTAATGCACTAAAGCTTACGACGATTTTTAATTACTTTATGGGTATAAGTGTATATGTGTATATATATATATATGTAGTCACAGGTTCGCTTTAACCATTCTCAATTATAATTTACTCCAAACATGTAAACATCTCACTTTGCGTTTATTATGATATGTATGTTTTTTTTATAATCCCTAACCTAACCGAAAAATCCGACCATGGATATGCTTCCGAATTGAAACTGGTTCCTGTTTTATTTAAGGCCTTGGATTAATCGTTGCTTTTGCTTTCTGCTCTCGTTGCTTTCGACCTAAAATTTTAGAAACCGATATCTGACGCGAATGTTTTAGTTAAGAGTAAAAATATATGGCAAAGTCTAAATTAAAACAAAGAATTCATTGAAGAATTTCAAAGAGCGCGATTATATTGAATTGGAAATCTGGGAACCGTGCTCGCACATTATTTTCGAGAATTCCTCCTCGAGTGATTCGATAAACGATAAATCGGTTCCAATTTTCTCAGTGGTAGTTGATTGGCAAATCGCACCTTTTTTATAGGAAAAATATTTTAAAGATGATTTCCCAGCCATTTTCATTGTCGAAACAAGAGGTATATTTTCTTGGAGCTTTATGAAATATCACTTAAAAAGATTTGTAAACGATCGCGCGATGCCGGAACCATTGCAAAAGTTGGTCATTGAGTCGGAAATTCCAGATATCGCGTCGTCCGTTGCACGATCGTTCATAAAAATGCTGACGATGAAACTATGAAAGCTTACGGTAATAAATATTTCCTTTCGAGTAAATATCGATGAAAGATTTGTCGAAAGCTACTCCACCTTTCAACGTCTTAACTGCCTTCGGGATCCAAAGGAATCTATGCGATGATGAAAAACTTATCCAAATATATTTTATCTAGTGCTTTCACGATATCTTAATATAGAGATATATTTATATGTATATAGTATGAAATATTAGTGCCAAGTTTAAGCTTTCAGCTTCTTTGTAATATAATAATGTCGAAAAAAGAAATCCTCGGCTTTACAACTCTTTCACTACCTGATCAAATCTTAATTCTATATTAATAACGATATTATTTAGTTTTATAGGCTGAAAATTGGTACCTCTCTGAATAATAAATATTGATATGTCATTCACAGTATAGGTCGAGCGGATATTTTTTCAAGCGTAATGTACAAGTTTGTATTAAAGGTATTCTAAAGCTTTCCATTGTCAAACCATCAACTTTCTCACATTTATCGATATGTTTTCTTTCCGCGCGAGTCAAACATTTCTCATTAATCCTTCCAGCTGCCGTAGTTTGATACGTAAGGGAACTCAATGATCGATGAGTTTTACATTCCTTAAAAGGGTTTTCCACATTTGGGATCCTTACTGATGCTGACTGGCATCGATCACAACTCTGGGAATTAGAAAAAACGTCATTTATCACAATGACCGCTATGTATACATTTGAGGAAGTCGGAACAAAAATTTCCCTCCGTTATTCCTTTATAGAGATAAAGCTTTTGATAGACAGAAGAAAAATTCTGCAAAATCCACTCCTTTTTCTTTCGGAGCCTCGCTCCGTTTTTAGACCCCCCGCGAAGCGACTCGTCAAAGAGAAAACAACGATAGAAACATTTTCGGGTGATTAAGGAAAATAGATGGAGAAGAGAATCGCGCGAAAAAAACACCCGTTCGCAACGATGAATTAATGGGTGCTTCCGATTACGGGGGGATCCTTTTTCATTCGAATCATTTTTCCGGATCAGGTACGTGACGAAGGAGCCGTGGCTTCTACACAAATTGGTGAATTTGGAGACGTGGTGATAGCGTGTTTGGCGAGTAGTCGGAGGATCGCGAATGTTATTAAACGGAGGCGGCGTCGACAAGCGCTTGAAGGGTGGGGTGAAGTACTCGCAAGATCAACGGTTTCCTCAACGAAAAAGGGAGAAATAATATTGCTAACCCTCTCTACGTGTTTGCATATCTCATCAGGAGGAGAAAGAAAAAGGCGCGGTGCCAAAAGGGCTGAAGATTTTGTTTCTTTTTTCAGTTCGGAGGGAAGAGAAGGATTTTTCAAAGGACGGGGAATGGGGATGGAGGGGGCGTGGGCGGTGCCCTCTTGGGAGGTGGGGGACGGCGGGAGGAATTGGGGAAAGTCGATGCATCGCTCCCCTTCGATGTTCTTTGTCTGGCTGTGCGCGATTGGAACCACGCCAGACACTCACGAGCATCGTGTCGAGGTCTCCGGAAAAACCACTTGATATGCCTTTGACTGGCAGCTGGGGGTCGATTCGTTTCCTCCCACAGCAAATGCTTCTGTCCTCGGCTCTCTCCCGCAAAAAAAGTCTACCGTTCGCACCCCCGAATTTATCGTTAAAGGAAGAGCGTCTTTCGTATTTCCTCCCGGAGACCGAAACCGTCCCCTAAGCTTGGTCTTTCCCGCCAGCCCAGAAGAAAACGTACAGCCAACGTGCGCCGCCGCGAGCCTTACTCAAACGTACCTTCCGGATCCTTCAAACAAGTACCAAATTTTTGTATCAACGGTCCCGCGTTTCTGTAGTCAACCGCGTGGAAGATCTCACTAAAAACAATTTTCCGAGGAAGTGTTCCTTCCTTAAAAAAAAGGACGTGGACTTGGAGGAGATGTGGGAGCTTTAAACGTCCGAATCTTCCTCACGACCCCTCGCGAGATTACCACTCTTATCTTCCTCTCTTCCCCCGCCATCTTCCTCCTCCCGATCCTTTGCTGCCACTTCTTGTCCTCCCCGCCGCCTCCTCTTGCCGTCTCTTCGCACTACAGCACCACTTCCGCCGACGCCATCGGCCACAAGATAGCCATCGCCGCTAGCGAGGCCACTGGCGCCAGCTGGTTGATTGTCTTCCAGGACACTGCGGCTGACACTTCGCAAGTTTCGGATGATGCTGTAGGAAAGAGAGAAAATGAGGAGTTAGGCTTCACGTACTACACAGTGTCTCTATTTAGTTCAATTGACTAATTTTCAAAATCACCGGAAGGACGCCTAATTTTCTTCTCTAAATAACAGACCGCTTCCGGAAGTGAAATTAGCGCTAAATCCTGTGAATGCTCACGATTTCGTCCTTTATGAATACTTAGCAGCGTGTCTAGGCATCGCCGTAAGGAACAAGAGTGGCTCACACCCCAATTAATAAAGGAAGGCTCTACCTTAAAACTTTTTGGAAGACAGTTTTTACTTTAAAATCAGAAGATGGAGTGAATTTCGATTATTACATTCTTATTTAATTGAAAATTAAGATAGATTATAAATCTTTAAAGAAGATTTTTGAATATTTATGTGTCATATGAAAACCTCCCTCCATTCTGTTTTTAACGAGGGCCCCCTAAGGCCCTCCGCAGAATAAACTTACGCAAATACTTCTTCTCTGAATGACAGTATTATTATGGTAACCTAATGCTTTATTTTGCTGCATACTGAGGTACATATGAATATTTATTCTTTACATTAACTTTTCTATGTCTAAGAAGTTGTATTAACATTGAAAATAAAGCTTTGTATCTCGTTAAATGTTTTCAGAGGTAAGATCACTTATAAATATGCAATTTTAATTGTTAACTGCTTCTCTAAACTACTAACTTATTAAGAGTAGAGTACTTAACTGACTAAAAGTCGAAAATATCATAGAGAAGCAATAAATGAAATCATTCCAATACGAAGGCAGCGGTTTTAAACCCAATGAGGTCAAGGTCGAGAAGAGGAATTAAAAGAGCTTCTGCTCCATCCTGACAGGGTTCAAAATCTCATATAATATCCTCGTTAATTTCCCCGCTTTTGTTGCAAATACTATATATATTTTAAATAGGTACTGTGACTGCCGTTTTCATCATAAGAAATTAGAAGTGATCAAAAGAGACTAATTTTAGAAGAGTAATGAAGGAATTTATAAATAACCACGTCTATAATGCATAAGAGAGAGTGGATTCTAGGAGTGACACGAATTTTTAACTTAAAATTGTAGGTAAATTTTTATGATGGAAGTCAAGCTTCAATTAAACATGATTAATACTAAGAAAAGAGATGTTGGCCTTTGGAGAAGATGAGTTTTTTCGCTCTGTTACAGTACATATATTTTCTGTACATTAGGATTGAAGAAATTTTGTCTGAGAAATGGTTGATCCACCATCGATATGTATTTAAATATTTGTAGTTATCCTAAATCATTCATATCTATGATTTTAGTTGAATAGTACATTTTTGATGAGTAGGAGTAAGTTAATAGGATTAATTACCCATCATCTTGAAAATTAGAAACTGAAATTTCTTATCGCAAGAAATTATGACGTTTAACTGAAGAAAGTAATCATTATTGAAATTTTGATATAATCACGAAAACTTATTGTTTTATAGTATTTTGGAATGCGTTATTCATAAACTACCGAAAGGAATTAAATAAAAATTAGCAACCTGTAAGTTACCGCATGAAAATGTTTAAGTAGTCACAAAGGGCACGTAGGCCGTCGTTAGGAAACCAACTTTCGAAGGCGTGCGATGTAAGAAAAAGATTGAAAGGTCTTCTAAATTATTAGGCAGAGCTTCTCTTGATATCTGTAAAAGCTATTGGTACGCGACTTGGGAAACGATGTGCCGACCACGTGTCTTAGAGGTCTTAGGCTCTTACGTGAGCTTTTAGTAGTTTAATCGTTATTGCAGAGAGATATTCAATAGCAGCGCCTAAATATTTTGGTATGTAACGGCTTTCCTCCCCCTCTCCGTTAATTGAACTTGAGTGGGGCTCACTGCCAGACGTCCTAAGGCTTTCATTTGACGCTGCCAAAGATTTCAAGGCTTTCTTTAGGGACGAGACGCTTTTTCTCTTTCCTCCCTTCAGTTTTTGTCTCAGTTATAATTTTTGATCTCTCTTTCTCCGAGAAATTCGGAAAAATACGAACGCTTTGGAGTAAATTTGATCATATTCTTGACGTCAGATCAAAATCCTGGTGCATCTCGAACGAATTTTAATGTGAATCCGTGTCATTTTTTCAAATAGTGGAATTTAAAGTAGTTTTATATTGAAAAAAATACAAACTGTGTTGAAAAATAATGCGCTGAGTGAATACATATTTTTCTTATAGCTTGTATTCGTTTTTATAATATTTAAAATACTCATAATTTATTTTATTCGTCAAATATTGGGTATATTGACTGCGAATCAAGAGTTCGTCTGAGAATACAAAGTCTCGTATATTTTCTATTTTCTGTCAATTTTTTATAGTCTAAAATCGAGAAACATCCTTTGATCAGCATCTTCTTACAAACTGTAAAAATTCAATTTTGCAAACATTTTAAAAAGTGATCTTTATTCGCATTCCCATTAGTGGCAGCATGGATATCGTTTTACGCCGTAAAATGGTCTATAGGAAACGAATTTCTTTTTCCTATTAAATTAATCAAAAATTTTTCTATGCATTCATTTCCTTTGATTCAAATGTCCTCTTTATGAAACTCGATACTTAGTTATTAACGCAAATAGGTATTATATCAGTCATAGAATTCAACAAGAAGTCGAGTCCGGAGTCTCAAAACATTCTGTTGAAATTAACCAATACGCATTTCTTATATTAAACTCAAATTCTAGCATTCCTATTTTTAATTATTTCAATCAAAATATAATATTATCTACCGCAAATGGTTAAAAATTCTGGAGTAGATAATTTGATTGCTGCCGTTATGAGCTCTCACAAGTACATGCATAATAACGAAAATGATTTTTGGACAATGGAATAAAGGAATTGGTAATAGAGAAAATTATCAATATTATTCAATTCTCAGTACTTTAGACTCGCTAATGTAATTTTTATTCGGAGATTCAGAATTTTTAGCCAACTTACAACTGAAGGTTACAACCAGTATTTAAGAGGCATTTCGTACCCAATCATACGTCTGTTATCTCACCTGGCCCAGCTGTTAGGAGAGGCATGAACTGATTCCAAAATGCGCATGATGTTGCTCTAGGCCCTTTTCCAGTGCCACTCTGCTCGGCGTTGAAGATGAAATACTGCGGCTTGTTTCGCGAGTAGATGGGCCAGTTGACATCGTCTGCCACTGGCTTCCTGCAAAAAATTCCGTTAGTATGTTAATTGCAGATTTATAGCGACCATCACATTCTTGACCCTAGCAGGCTCTTCTGGCCTCGGCTATATAGTATCGACCTTCACATTCGTGGCGAAAGTTCTTGTCCCTGATAACATCCTGGCAGACACGCCTGCTCGGAAACGCGCCGAGTTCATTTTAATTAAAGCGCCAACTTCGCGTGCCGATAATATTCCGCGTCATAATGCAGGATTTAAGGCCTGGAATAAAATACGAGCGCCACTGTTTATTTTTCACGGAGCATTTCGATAGTCTGGACAAGATGGACAGCAGCAATTTATCGGCGGCGTCAGTCGCCGTCCGGGAATCGATTAATGTGACGTCAAAATAGAAATTGCTTGCGTTCAAAAGTTTCGGTTGCGATAAAAGTTTGAAAAATCGTTCGACTTCCAGCCGAAAATGTTCTCTTGGATATCTATTCAGGAAGCGGTTGTTCTTATCACCGCTGGTTTCCTTTCGGCTGAGGCTTATTTAGGAGCATAAATATGCATCAGAACCTGTTTATAGTAAGTTAAACTGTTGATAATTTATGTCTAAAACAAATATTTGTAAAAATTTTAGATAAGTTACGAATTGTATAGCTAGGGTATCAACTGATTTGATTTTGTTGAGAATTTAGCTGTCAGAACGAACATGAGGCTCGATATTACACATGGCCAAGACTAATGCGTACTGTACCAGAAGTTTCTTTCATTCAATTTCTTTTGTTGTACAGCGAGTATCTTAAATCTCAGAACTTATTGTGTATATTAACTCTTTTAGAATTAAATTATTTATGCTTCAATTTCTAATAATGAAGTTTATGAAGTTACAATCTTTCACCTTATTCTTTTGCGAAAGCCACCAGGATCTCTGAGGTATATTAAGGCCACTGTGTAATTGATAAGATCCCACTGTAGTGTTTTGTTGTATTGTTTGATCTTATCCGTAACTTAATGTGTAACTCGATCTTATAAGTGAATTTAATACACATGAAGAGAAACCCTAAAGCAGCTCAACATTTTCATTTTCGTTATGGAAAACGAGCGACATTGTTAAATGTCTTATTTTTCAATCCGTCTCAAGGACGACATTTACTTATGGATCGTAGTACAGACAGGGCCGGCCCGAAGATAATTTGCGATGTGGTCTGGGGGTCATATAGTCGCCCCTTCCATATTGGTGATTTAAAAATTTCCATCATTTAAAAGAATCCTACATTATCATCAAATAATTTCTGTGTATTTATGAGACAATTTTTCTGCTATGCTAATTTTTAAATAATACTATTATTTATTATTGGAATAATATAATTTTAATTTTAAAACTAACGCTTTAGATTAATTAATGGAAAGCGAATGCGCCACTTAGAACCGGCGATTTTTATCGGTTGTAATCGATTCAATTTATATATTTCAATTGATTTAACTTATTATCCGTCAATTCTATACTAATTTAATTTACTTTACTACGGGAGGTTTTTGGAGGGTTTTTCCTCCCGTCCTAGGGCGAATGCCAGGCAATCCTATTTTTTCATGTAATGTTCCCCCTCCAACGCTGCCACCTGATCAGAAGGCCAAATTGCAGTGTAAATTTAAATAAATAAATAAATTTTACCGGAATATTTCCAAATACGAATTATATGTATGGTTTCTAAAATATTTCCACAAAACATAATATATCAAATCTTAAAAATGTTCTTAACAACGAATTCTCCTATAAATATGCATGTTCACTGAATAGAGAAATTGAACGACTCCCAAAATGAATATGAAAAGATCATATACGCTGTTATCCGCCAGTTATAAAATCCTCTGACTAACGTAACGCGCCCTACAAACCTCGGAGCCCCGATTCGCCCGTGTCTCGGGCAGGCCCCTAGTACAAACAGAATGAACAGAAAATCCAAAGAAGGATGATAATATGCATGGCATTCAGTGGACAAGGATTCATGAATCTAGCGGAGGACGTCTCTGCTCGTAGCCAAAGTAAACGAAACTTATTTGCGCTTTATATACTATGTGCCTTCGAGTGTTTATCGTTCGTTCCTCAATCCTGTTCACCGAGGCTTTCCCACGGCATACCTCGAGATTAAACACAGGGGAGACATTAATTACAACTTCCAGCGCTTATATCACGCCGCTGTATGACGGATACACCGACAAGAGGCAACTGCACTTGCGATGGCTGTCACGTTACACGGGCCTCTTGAAAGATGGGGTACCGGCGTGCGAAGCGACTCAAGATGGCGCTGAAAGCAGAAGAGATGGTTCATGTCCCTTACCCCGTCCTGGCGAATCTTCCGTATACGTGCATGATACGTCTGCTGAGCTCCCTCTCGGACTCGCTGTACTCGAGGGAAGTGTTGAGCGGGTGGCCAAAAACATATTCGATTTCGTCGCCGTGCATCACACCCATCCACTCGCCCCACAGACTGGAGCTGGAACGCTGCAAGAGAGAGCGCTTGCGTTAATCGTCGCAGAAGAGTAATGAAGGAGTAATCCCATCCGAGCGATAGCTTCGGTACGTCATCCGGAAGGACGCTCACTCTTCAAATCCCTCCATTCGAAATTATGTCCGCAGGTGCGCTGCGCTGATAAGAAAAATTACGGACGACGACCCGAAATTATAATCCAGCGGCGGAAACGCAACCCAAATCGTTCTATGATTTTATCTGGCAGAAGGATTAATTACGCACTGTCATTTGTTTAGATGTTCTATAACGTGAAAGGGCCACGCTGTAACCTGTGCGTATCCAATTTCATTTAATTTTTACCAGGAAATCATTGCTTTTAACTTTTTAGGGTAACTATTGACGTAGTATTTCTTTGTCGTAAATATAGAGTATCTATTTATTCTCATGATATGCTGTTTGACTTTTTTTCAAGTTGACAAGGAAAATCTAGAATTAAAATCGATCTTAGCGGAGAATAGGAGGAGTAGAACAAATGTATCTTTGTAAGGTATTTTAGCGAATGCAATAACAAGTGATACCCGTACTTTTACCGATTTCGACACACAATTCCCGATTCTGATTTTTTCAAAGAGTAAAATTCATTATTTTTAGTCACTGCTGTAATACTTAATGAATAAATGATATTCACTAATAAAACCTTTAGTAGAGTAATTAACACTAAAACTTTACAAAATTGAGTGGAATATTCTTTTATTTATTGTTTTATTGAAAACTCATGAAAAAGTTCAAACAAAATAGGGAAAATTTCTATTTAAATCATCTAGCTACCATTTTTAAATACTAAAATTTAGAGCAAAAATTTGATTTTATATTTCATAATATTATTTATAATCGATATGTTAGTATTAAATGAGTGAGTTAATAATGTTTTAAATTGTATTAGAAATAGAAAAAAATTATCTGGAACAAACAGAATTGAAGAAACGGACGGTGTAGTAATTTGGAGAACTGGGTAGAAACTTGTATTCTATATTTACACAAGATACAAATATAAGTTCACATTAAATATCATATTTAGGGGTTATTAATTTCTATAGATATTTCGAATCAATTAGTACTTATCAATAATTCATTAATCATCAGAATAGGAATAAATTATCAGAAACGGAAGAATGAGTCTAAAACTAAAAATTCCAAAGAATCGTTTATGGAATCGTAATTTTGGTAAAATTCCTCCGATTTCGATGCCGATTCTAATATCCGATATTTCTGATTCCCTTTTAATTATCCCAACGTTAGCAATATCTAACTATCTTGAATAGATGCGATTAATGAAAGAAGAAATAAAAACAGACTTGTACACGGTACCACAGTGGATTTTGTTATTTTAAGATGCGATTAATTTGAGCGGTGAAATTTACTGTGTAAAGGCTGGACACTCTCGTGTTGATACAATAAAACACTGAAACTTCTCTGCTACGATGGATGTTTTCGCTAGCCTTCCATAGAAAAGGAATCTGTTCTTATGTTGTGCCATTAACAGTTTGTTTAACATCGAAGAGTATTGGTATCAAGTGCGGGAGTCTAAAATGGAAGAACAAAGAAAGATTTTTGCCATTTTCGAGAAAAGCCTTTCTATGAAAGAATAAACGAATTTCTCACCTCCTTTTTTAATTTTTAAATATAAATTTTTAAAAGTTTCCCACTATTCTTATATCAGAGAAATTTATTTACAAAAACATTCTACGTTGTCATTTGAGCGATTCATAAGATATAAACTTATCACATCATACACCCTATATCAAAATCCCATTCTCCATCCGTTATAAATGATTTTCGGCCTATCAGTATTCTATGTTAGTTATCTAAAGGTCTTGAACGTCTAGTAAATCAACAAACTTCACATTTTTATCAACAAATAATGACTTTGATTCTTATCAATCTAGTTTTAGACGCCATCATAGTACTTTTACTGCAATAACTAGTCACAGATGACATCAAATGTGCTATAGACAATAAGAAAATCACCTTTCTAGTCCTAACAGACCTCAGTAAAGCCTTTGACTCGATTTATATAGATCTACTTCTAACAAATATGAGAGCATTTAATTTCTCCCCATCCACTCTCTCTTGGTTTTACTCCTACCTTGCTGGGCGGTCACAGACGTGTCTCGCCAATGGAACATTTTCCTCGAATGAATTTTCCGAATGAATTACCTTCCTCAAAGATCTTTTCTTGGGCCTTGGACACTCATCTTACCATTTATATGCGGATGATTTACAAATATATCTCTTGACCGAGCCACACAACTATCTCAAAGTGGTTCATAGTATAAATGATGACATTTCTAGGTTAAGTGCATGGCTAAAATCGTTGGCTCAATCCAACTAAATCCCAAGCTATAATCTGCGGTAACTCGAGAACCCTGCAAAAAATTAACCACTTAAATGTATCAAGAATAAGAATCTATGAGAAGGAAATAGAGTATAGCACATATAGGAATCTCGGTATGGTTAGGAATCTTGGCATCTGGTTGGATCAGTCTCTCAACTACTCCACTCATACGTCATCTGTCTGTAAGAAAACTTACTCAGCACTTCATAGCATGAAAAGGTTAAAACATATATTACCCATCCAATTGAAGAAGACTCTTGTCCAATCCCCATATCCTCCCCATTTTTGACTATTGTGATGTCATATTAAATGAATTGCCTACCGCAACCTCGTCTAAGTTAGACCGAGCCTTCAATCAATCTGTAAAATGTATCTTTAATGCCAAAAGATATGATTATGTTACCCCACTTCAGAGAGAATATAAATGGCTTCGGCCTAAAACTAGGCGCAAACTTCACACGCTGTCTTCTACATAAAACTCTGAATAATTGTTGCCCGAACTTTCTCATCTGTTGCTTCCAATTTTTAAACCAAGGTCATACACTAGGAACTCAACCATCCGGAAAGCTCTTAATTCCAAAACACAGAACTTAAGCATACTATAAAACTTTCGAGGTGCTCGGTGCGAAGTATTGGAATCCACTACCTAATACCAAAATGGATACTTTACCATTTTCTTCCTTCAAAAGGGTTGTATATCGTATGATGTACTATTTAGCCACAAACTATCGAAAAGAAGCTAGTTAATACTTGGACATTATTTTCTACATGCATTTATGCACACATTGTTCTCACACCTAACTCATTTTCGAGTCGATTTTGATTTCAAGCAAGTTATCAGTCAAACACCTTTAGTGAATTTTTCACATAATAGTGTTCATTTGGTCAATGCAATCTACTTTCTCTCACCAACTTCATTTCATTCTCTGCTCAGTATCAACTAATGACACCGACATCCGATAGGACAGATACATTGGTGATACTTGGCAAATCACATCGGCATCTGGTTTTCATTTTCAACTTTTAAAAAGATGTATATTTAATTTTTATGCACTTTTTAAATTTTAACTTCTATTTACCACTATGTTTTCGCCGGTTTCTCTCACCCCCCTCTTGTGTGGGTGTTTTCCCCGTAACGTGGGTTTTTTCTCTACCACCTTCATTTGTGGTGATTTTTTACACACAAACAAAATCTTTTTTTGTTTTTTTGCGAATCTTTAATTTGTTGTAAATTCTTTTTAGAAATAGTAAAGATATAGAAGAATCTACTTATATAGAATAATATACGAGGTTAGGTGGAAGAGAGGTCCACTCGGGCCTAACCTCGCCATTAAAGGGTCTAATAATATTATTATTATGACCTTATATACCGGAATAACGACTTGCAAATTTATTAATGCAATTCAAGAGAGTTCGTAATTAATATCGGTGGGCAGAAATTATAAACATAACTCCATTTGACTCCATATTGATTCTTATTCACGTTTGTTTTATAGAAATTAGGAAATGCTAATTCCAACTCTAAATCTCTATTTGGAGAAGGCGAATCGTCCCATTTCCCCCACACTTAACTAAGTGATCCGTAGAGATCCTTAAGTAACGCGTTTGTCGTACGAATAAATGATACGACCAAGTAAGGCTAAGCGAATGATAAATTACGTCGTTCCAGTCTAAGAGCTACCTACATTACCTGCTTAAGTGCTTAAGGGAATTACCTAATCTACCTTTAATGTATGCTACTTACACGTGTAACTTAATATACACTCTTAAAGATTTACTTACATGCGTGAAGAAGTAGTAATACACGTTCATTCCGTGCTCAGCAAAGGTTTGTGCGAAGTGGTTGGTTGGACAGACGAAGAAATAGTCCCCGACTACTTCACCGATCATTTTCTGATTCAGGTATCCGTCGCTGAGGTTTTCCCAGTCCGTATACTGCGTCAAAAGAAATAAATGCATGCTTAATTATCATGATGTTGAGGCATCGTGTTACACAATCTGTTACATATTTCCATTCTCATAAATTTATTTCATAATTTGTGATTTCCCGAAGAAGGCAGTGAATTGTTTATCATAAAAAGCATGAAACGAAAGTGCTACTATATTTAAACTCGTAAACTCAATGCATAATAGAGTTTCACTTCCAATGGAAAGTGTCGTTTTTCTCTGAGAAAGGATAGACTGACATCTCATGGACATCTGTGAAACCATCTACTGTAACTGATCAGTATGTGTTCACTTCAAAAGGTATATATCCCATTACGTGTATTTTCATGTACGGATTAATTACAAAACCTCATATTTTATGACCTTGCAATATGTGGCATGAATGTAAAATGGCAACAGCTATTTACTTTTACGAGCAAAACCCACTGCAAAAGCCCACTGAAAAAATCAAGCTAATAATTTACTTGAAATTACCTCGGATCAGCTAAGAAACAAGCAATTGGTGTAATAGAAATCATAACTCGGTGCTATTTTCATCATAATATTACGGTAATTATAGTGTTTCAGGCCATAAATTTCACACGCGATAGTGGTTTAATGGGTCATTTTATTATATAGATGCTCTTTATGACGTTGCAACAACCGTGCTAGCGAGAGATATGAGAGATATTGAGATATCTAAAACTTTATGTTGCGAACGAGGATCAAATGAATCTCCGGGAGTTTTATTAGTGTATTATTTGTCACAGCAATAACTGAAGAAGGTCGGGTATCACATCAGTATAGTAATAAAACAATATGCGGGACTACCTATGTTGTGAAGGAATTTCAATTTTTGTATCAGAATTCATATATATAAGGTATGTGCGTTGAAATTAATTTTGCTGCGTAATGGCTGAGGTTGAGGAGATAACTTCCCCGGCAAGGAAAGCTTTATCTTCCTAGCAGCGAAACAAAATCGGGGTCGAAATGTCATTAACTTCCGTTAAAAAGAAGAATATAAACTTAAAGACAAATGCTTTGAAACGACTGCAGTAAAAGTTTTATTTTCGGACATCTCGTCGCTAACGACGCGTAAAAATGGAAATCTGAGATTTTCGGACACTTTTAATAATGCTGCAAAAATATAGTTAGAGGTGAAGGAAATGACGGAATCCTTTATCACCAAAAACGTAGAAACGTAGAGATTTTGGACAAGCATACCAAAAGTGGAAAGTAGAAATTTCTTCTAGTAATGAGCAGACTTTTAATGAAAACCTATTTTTTCACGGAATGTCAAATGCATGGTACCCCTAGAGGGGGGGAAAGTATGCCCAAAGGATATAAGTAATAGTTTGTATATACACTGAAGTCCCATTAATCTGAACTAATTAAGACCGGACACTGCTCGGATTGCGAAATTTACGGATTATCCGAAAAATTGCATTATTACAGTAAAAGTCCTTTCGTGTATTGATACAATATTGAATACATGTTGGTACTTTATACAGTAATGTATAAATAAATATTATACTAATACAAACTATAATACAATACTAGTAAACGCCCCCGTCAAGCATGACGGAACTTAATTTAGCTTAAAAATATATCTATTATCGTATATATCTGGTCCTACGAAGCCAGAAACAGTCCATCGTAATATCATAATAACTCAATATATCTCTTAGCATTATTTATAATATTTATTCTACTGTTTTCAAGACACGAAAACCTACTTTACGAACATTTCTCATAGAAAACATAAGAACTGGTTATCCCCGTGTACTTGTATGGGATAACTCATGAAATCAACGATCAACAATTGCCTTGGTCGTCAAAGGGATGGGTTGTTTATTTCCAAAAAAAATTACGAATTTTCCGTGTACTTTATCAAAGTTCTCGCAATTTCGAATTTATATGAATATTTCACGACTAAAATAAGATTCTATGATCATTTTACTTTCTTGTGACACTTGTCTAAATTTCGGAGGACCATTGTTTCTAATTTAATTTTATAAAAGAAACAACCTCCGCAAGTCAATAAAACATACTTTATGTATGTATATGTTACATATTATGGGAAATATGGAAACGGGCTTCTGGGTTCGAACCCGGGTCTTTACAGAGATGAGAATAGTTTTCCTGGGGGTTTCAGCACCGTAGTAACACAATGTAGTTTATTTCAAACCTCTAAGTCAAGTCGTTTCTGAGATAAATATGGGGACGGAAAGACGGATGGACGGACAGACATTTGCTTTTTATATATATGATAAATATATATAATTTTGGATAACTGAAATAAATATATAATTATATGTACATTTGTACATATGTATGTATGTACATTTTATCATATATTATTATTTTATTTGTGGAAATATACAAAGTTATTTTTTATTTTTCTTACATAAATTCTTGCAATGTACCAAATTTGCGTAAATTAAAATAAAATGACTTATCTTGGAAAAATATGAAAGTCCATTAACATTAAATCTATCGTCCTTCAAATACCATACAGTACTAATACTGTATCATCTTCATAATCATCAAAGTCGTGTGTTTGCTGAGCTCCCGTCTCTATGGTGCATGATATTTTATCTTTTGCTACTCCTCTTATTTCACATTTATTAATACCCTTTGTTATCAGAATACCATCTAAATTCTATTTTCTTAGTTTCCTCTCCCTTTTCAGTCAATCAACTCCACTGTATCCTATAAGAGGGTATTATGTGCAAACAGATGGCCAGCAAATTTTGCTCTCTTTTGCTCCATTACCTTTGCCAACCTATCTTCTAGTGCCTTCGTTGAAACTCGAATTTCATTCATCCCCTATTTTTCCTCTAACTTGATTATTTTAACATTCTTCGAATCCACGTTTTCATTGTTTATAACTCTCATAAATATGTAGCCGTTTGCTTCAAACGGAGATTCCTACGACGTTTTCCCTTTCTTCGAAAGGTATGCGTTTATTTGATAGAATATCACATTTTGATTACAAGGCTTCCAAAATTTTGTTCTCTGTGGTAAATTTCGATGCTAACTCAAACTACGCTCTTAAACCATCGAACCACACGTTTCAGTTTTCAGGTATAGTATTGTTGAAAGTGCTTCGACAGAATAGGTCATTTCGCACGTGGGCCCCCACCGGGAATCGAACCCGGGACCGCTTTCACCGAAGGCGAACGCGTTGCCCACTTGGTTTTCCGGGAGCCTTTCAGTTTTCAGGTTTCAATCTGAAATCATATCGAAAAAGACGGTGATACCCCATTATCATATTCCAGCATTATCAGTACGAATCCCTAATAAATATCAGTACTTGTTAATAGTATGGGTACATTTAACGAAAATTTCGAAGAGCCTACCTAACGGTTTGGAAGCAATGCCTGAGATTACGACTCTTATATTCCACTTATCTTTGAGTTTTCTTTCGTATAGTGTATAACGGTATTCAATTTAAGGATACTGTATCAATGCACGAATATCGTTTATTTACTGAAATATATTTAAATTCCGATAATTATTTTAGAATATCAGACCGATTAAAATTTATGAACGAAAAAATTCTTTTAGAAATATTTGGGGCATCCTTATTTTAGAAACGTGGTTTCCCAAAATTTATCGGGACATTGTCTTTAATATATTTTTATACCCTTCTCCTCGTAAGACGGCGCAATTATTTGATGACCTCCGTACAACGAGATTGTTTCACCAAAACTGGTATTCGATATTCGTTCACATCAGCGCTTGAAGGTAACATACAGGAGAAAGATTACGCTACTGTCATAGCTTCCAAGGTTTTGGAACAGTTTTCATGACAGGGAAACAAAAGAAGCTGTTTCTAGAATATTTTACAGATAAAATAAAGAATAAAACTATAACTTAATTCTTAGATCGATATCTTAATTATCCGAGGTATACTCCGTCTAATTCTCTAAAACCTAGGATTCTCTAAAATTCTAAGAAGAATAGCATGAGAAAGCTTCTCACGGATTGAGGAAAGTATCTCAGTTCACACAATTCTGGAAGTTGCCAATTACGTGTCACCGCCTTGATGTGAGAGAAATGATGGGTGGCTCATCTAGCTTTTTCAATTACTTCTCATTGACGAGTTAACAAAGAGATGAATGATAAGAATTCAAGGTAATAGTTTATAATAGTGATGGATTAGCATAGGAAGTAGGCGATTAGTTTCGCATTTTAGAAAAGTTTTCGGATTTACACGAACCGCAGTAAACTTCACCTAGATATATGATCTGCTTTCTTCCAGCTGTTAAATTCCAAATTGATAGATGTAAATTTGCTTTTTTGTTATTAGTGAGTGAATTTTGACAAAAGGAATATGCTGGGCAGTCAAACTGACGAGTAAAATCCTAGAGAAGAGAAAAAAGGCATTCTAGTTATGTCATCGTGATAAAACACACGAGACTTTAGTTAATTCAATGAATCTGGTGGGAGCAAAGCAGGACATCCAAGTACATCCTTGAGAATGTTTTTGATTGCTTAATATTTTGAAATTATTCAATTCTTTTTCCCCCGCCAGTGATTACGTAATGGAAAGATAATGGAAGAATTATTCCACCAAAAATGTGTGGGTATTTCAAGGAAAGGTTATTTTCCTTATTAGCATAAGGCGTTACTCCTTGAAAAGACCTCCCGTTGCTCCTTAAATTTTGCAGCATCCCATGCTTGACTGAACGTGGTTATTATGTTTTTATGTTTCTCGAGAAGCCATCTTTGCCATTTATCTCTGCCCTCCCAAACGAGGTGTAGTAACACCCGAATTTGTGAGGCCATCAACATTTCATATTTCATTTGTTTGATGCACTTAAAACACTTGTTGGACCTTACTTCTGGTCCCTCTGGCCTGCTGCTATGGACCCCTGTGGGTTTGAGTTTAAGATGTGGTGATGTAAGATATCCTCTTATATTTTTACAGTAGTCTCTGAAAGTTTACATTAATAACTCTCTCTGTTTTGACTATTTATGAGAGATAATCCCAGTTTCCCCATCAATTTAAACTTTTCTTTTTTTTAGTATTTTTGAGATAGAGGTATTTTCGGCAGATTCTTCTGTTTGAATACTTTGTTTGGGATCACTTTGCAGAAGCGGATTGTCGCAATATTTTGAGGGCGTTAAACATTTGGAATATGTTTAATGCACGCACGTCCAATTCACCAGATCACGTCCAAATTTGTGACATAAAATGACTGAGACTAACATAATCTCAAATGTGTTTAGCACAGGTGGGGTATTAGTGAGTCATTACTTCTCTTTTTATCTAAATTCAGAAAATCTGATAGTGTATGTGGTTTTACTGACTCAATACAAAACACAATGATAAGCATTTTTCCCTTAAAACAAGTCAATCGTTCGGGTTCATTCAAATGTCAATTTTCTAACTTTCGTTTATTATTATTAAGTAAACTCATCATCAGAACGACTAAAGGCTCTTGAGGAAAAATTACTTCCTATAGATTTTTTATAATTGCAAATGAAACTACAGTAATTAATTGCCATAAATTGAAAGAAAAGAGCAAATATTCTCCTTTACTTTACATAATGATTACGTTATCATGCGTACCATTATACTCTCGGTCTATTCAAATATAGGAAGCAAGCGTATGTGGTGTGATAGTTTCAGTAGTAGCAGTAGTTCTGCTTATAGTCGTCCTTCGGCGCTGAGGTCATTTCGCTTAAATTGGTTCCCTCTGGGAATCGACCCTGGGATGTCTTTCACCAAAGGTGAACGCGCTACCCACTTTCCTATTCCATAGTTTCAGATGCGAACTTTCGAAGAATGAAGCTTCTATACCCCTGGCTTAAAACTTTCATCGATATTTTTTCTGCGTTAAATTTTTTATTTGGCATATAAAAATTTATTTATAAACATTTCTCAATACCTAAACCTAATTCAAAGAACCAGGTTATTTATTACATATTCTTTGAATTGCGGAGTCCAAAACTGTGTATCGTAGGGGGAGTCAGTATTCCGTCTGTACTGCGTTCCAGTTTTTCTGGTAAGAAAGGTAGGCGAAACCGCGGTTGAAATTTTTGAATTCAAAGTCTGATTTGTACTTCTATTCTTCAGATGGCGACATTCCACATAAAGGTGACCTGGGATGAGGATATTTTCGTTGAAAGGGGAATTAAACATGGTTTTGATTTCTTCTTGAATGGTCGTTACTGCGTAGGAAAACTGGAACGCGCTATAGTATCCTATTTAAATATATGCTAGTATTTGTAATTAATATGCGAGTTTACCGTTTAAAATAGCTCAATTATGACGGAGGTATAACCTTCCATTATGTACTTAGCTTTACTTTCTGATAAATACGGATTCGAACTAACGTACTATTGATTTCGTGTCACTCAATATCAGATGGCTTGCTTATGCTAGGTTGAGGAAAATATATGTGAGCCACTGCCTTAAGTAATTCTTTAAAAGCCACTTAACATATACAGTATCTCACGGAGACGACACAAAATTTATTTTCTTGCTATAAATTTACATTATCACCCACTTCCCGGAACTTTTCCTTTAATGCTTCAACATCACCCTTGCTCCAACTGGAAGCGCTCAGCTTTTAAAGCCCTGGTCGTATTATTTTATATACTTACGATCCAGTCGATATCACAGTTCATGCTGTAAGTCCTTAAGTTTTATGGAGCGTATTAGATAGAGTGGGAGGCATTATTTGTTAAATGAGACATCTTGTCGGAGTTGGAAAACCCTAGCGCCTCGACACTATTGCCGACACCGCACACGCCTCAAATCCACTCCATTTTCGCTCAAATTCTCCTCGGGGCTCACAACACGGTCGGCGGGCATCAGCTCCTTTCATTACCATTCTCTTTCCCCCTCTATATGCCGCCGAGATCAAAAGCGTACACTCGGCATATTTTCGAGTGCCGCTTGTTGTCGGCCTTGGCTAAACGAAGGGACTTCTGAATTACTCATTGGAGGAATGGCCGGAGGGAGGGTGTGCAGAACTGGGACGAGGAGGATTAGGGGGGAGAGGGGGGTGGCCCCGAACCTACCTATATCTTCCTTCTTTATCTTCGCCACTGAGCTATGAATAATTCTTTCGGCGATGGTGAGGGACTTTTTGGACACCGAGGATATCTCTCTAGAGGCCTCACTTTCTTCTGCTTATTTCCTCTAATCCTTTTAGACTTCTACTAGCTTCTTACCACCCATATTTAAAGCCTCGGTCGAGACCGAGAAATAACTATTTTACATACAATATGAAATATTTCATTCTGAAGCTATGTTGTTCAGGGCTTTATTTTATTCATCATTCTAGAATTTTATATCTTCCTTCTAAATTAAATAAGTTTTAAATGAGTATATTCAGAAGTTACCTCCTATATTTTTATCACGCTTGAGTTTGTTAGACTTAAAATATATGTAGGTATGTATGTATCTACATTTAGGAAAATACCCTGTTAACGCCTTTCTATTTGCGATAGAAAGTAGAACACTTGATAGCTCAAGTAGTATACATATACGTATTCATACATGTACTAGAGATGGGCGATTCGAAGCGAGAAACTGATTCATTTAAATCGATTCGAATCGTATTCTATGAATCGATTCACTCCAAAAATCTGATTGCTGAAATTGATTCGAATCGATTCGTATCGAATCGGAATGAATTTCAATAACATCGAAATCATAAAGGCATTTACATCGGAATGAATCGTATTAAGATCGAAATCGGATTGCCGCGATGCTATTGGTTACTAAAATCACGTGATTTGAAGCAGACGCTATTAAAAGTACTCTGTCGTTGCATGGCTTATTAATTTGGCAGTAAAGAATCTTGATTGATAGAATTTCATTATTTTTATCTTCATTACTTGTTCTTCAAATTTAGAACTGATTATCATATGAGTCTATTGAAATAATAGGTGGTTATACATATTTTATTTGTTTTCGTAGAAAGCAGCAGGAATTGAAATGCAATGATAGTTATTATACTTAAATCATCAACACGTCTTGCGAAAAAACTATAGTTATTTAAAACTTTCAGTTATAAATGATCATATACTTTAAATTTTATGCTAATAACCCTTGTTTCTAATTCCACAGGTTGTAGCAAACTGGTGTGGTGTATTTTAATGTACTGTTTCAAGTTTGTGGTATTGCCTGTATAGGCTAATTCTTTGCTACACACTTTGCAATTTGTTTTTGTCATTGACAAAATGGGGAAGAATTTTCATACTACACTTCGTTTTGGCGATTCTATCTCTTGCACTGAATGAAATCAGATAGCAAAATTAGCTAGGGAATTAACCAGTGCAAAATTAACACGTTTTCTTTTGTTTGTCTCCTTGTTATCATTTTTCCGGAGTTTTAGTGGATACTAACAGAATTACTTGATTTTGATAACTGCGAGCCTGAAATATATCTTTATTTTGTAAAGCCATAAGGGGATTAAGTGGTAAGTTTCAAATAGTATCAATTCTAATAGATTACGTTAATATGTAGTCCGTACAAATGTTTGGATATTATAAGCAGCACGTAAAGGAAGACCAGTAGATAATTCTCGTGCAAGGAAGAAGGCAATAGACTGAATTAAGAAGTTGTACGACAGTTTATTATACCAAAGGATATTCTTCACATTCAAAATGTACATGTTGAAGAACCACTGTATGCAATGGTTTAAGTCTCACTTTCATCGACGAATGTTGTAACACAATTCGGAATAGCTTCATTTATTTAATTATGGTATCCTGGATATCATGGAAATTTTCTATGTAGAGAGCTGTAAACAGAGATCTTTGCTCACAATCTTGTCCGAGTG
Source organism: Ladona fulva (assembly GCA_000376725.2). Taxonomy (NCBI): domain Eukaryota; kingdom Metazoa; phylum Arthropoda; class Insecta; order Odonata; family Libellulidae; genus Ladona; species Ladona fulva. The sequence continues at coordinate 377,588 of KZ309125.1, read as the reverse complement.
ACACAACCGATCTCAACACTACCATCTGTTGAGCGATATTTGAACTTGCACTGTATTCAAATCGAATTTACACTAAAATCGAATCGGAATCGAAATTCAATTGAATCGGAATCAAAATCGAATTCATTCACAAGGAAATCGAATCGAAATCGGTTTAAAGAAATCAATTCGAAAACATCGGAATTCATATTCAGAATATCGATTTTCTGGCGAATCGAGTCGGAATCGCCCATCTCTAGTATGTACTACTACTCATTCTGTTTTTTAACAATAGTAGGTTATTTATTACATATTCTTTGAATTGCGGAGTCCAAAACTGTGTATCGTAGGGGGAGTCAGTATTCCGTCTGTACTGCGTTCCAGTTTTTCTGGTAAGAAAGGTAGGNCTAATTGAAGAATAAGAATTAAAGTTAGGAATAATGGATAATTATCTAAATTATGAGAGTTAATTTTTTAGGAATTTAGAAGTTTTACTCGTGATATATATTTTAAATAAAATAAATGTCAAGTACAACGCCTAAGATAAAGAGCAGTATGATTAAAACCTTTGTAAATATCATTTTCTACTTTCCAACATTTTTAATGGGAAAAAAGGAACTGTTGATTTATTGGAAGTTCTTTCAGTATCAAAACGCTAACGATTCTAATGCGAATAAAAACATAATTCTTTTCAATATCTAAGATTATATTAAGAGCCCGGTGGTTATTTTGAAATACATATTTTAGAATTTACTTCGTTTAAAGATCGAAAACTGATGATCCAGAACCAAAAAATTAAAGAAAATTCGTAATTTCCACAGTATAACTTTCAATAACGACAGGTTCCGGCGCGTAACTTAGCCATACACACTCGATGCGTGACTAAGGTAATTTTTTAGATTATATCCTTGGTTCTAATTCTTCTCAAAGCGAGCAAAATATTTGTTTCATTTTCAGAATTTGACTGGTAAAACTGTCCAAAAAAAGTTACGCATTTCCTTAATAAATCGAAGTAGATTTATAGTGTCCCGAAATAACCAATATATGGCACAAATTGAACAATTTCATACCAACATCGAAAAAGTGATCCCTTGTAAAACAAATCATTATGATAACGAATTTCTACAACCGTTTCAGAAATAACGATTGGTAGTATAGTGACACGGTCTTGTTGCCACATTTTTAAAATTTCTTCAGCAAGTTCCAAATATTTATTTAATATATCCCCATATGATTGTTGCAGATGATGCGTATTCAGAATGGTAACATCTATTAGGAATGTGTTTATGTCCATTTTTTACGTAAGAATATTATTGCTGAGAATGTTTTTTCGTTCTCGCTACAAAGCGTCGGCGTTATGAGATGGGAACGGACTAATGTCAAGTTCCGTACAATTTTAATGATCACTTATCTTCATTTAAAAAGTATCTAATTAAAGGTCAGGCATCCAGAATTCAGACTTTTGGATTAAATATGACTCCAACGTTAATTTTTTCCAAGCTAGTTGCCAGTGTTTTGGTACTATTTCTGGATATAACTATGGGAACGATGCTTACACTCTATAACTTCCAAATTCCAACTTTGTTTCTTTATTTCTATTGCTAACTCTGTGTACTTGGCTATTTTTCGGGAATAAGTGATTTGAAGATTTGAGTTCAGACTTACCGCTATGTCTACCATTAATCCTTCCTAATCAATTTTATCAATGGAGATTATATCCGGTCTATTGGCCTTGATGATTCATGATGACTGAGGTCATGATTTCTCTATCACAGTATAATTCTATTTTGTAAATGTAATTTGTATTTTCTAGTATGCTACTCTCTTTGTATTTTTAGTATAGGATATTTTAAGCTATCAGTTTTTTCAGTGATTACTATCCTTTGATGGATAACTTTCTCATTATTACTATGGCTATAACCACTAATGATAAGTTAATTATGGTTTTCTATAAAAAAGATACGTCTATACCGCAATATTTGGCAGGAAACTCTCAACATCGCTCGCCTTTTTTTTTCAATATTTCCCCATCCATTCCATTGTCTTTACTTCTTATCTTCTTCATTTACCTTTCTTTCTTTCGTCACTCACCTCGCTACTTCACCTTCCGCGAGAAAAAACAACTGCTTCCGTCTTTTAGAGTCGAGATGATGGAAACCCTGCGACGTGGACTGTATGAAAAAAGGAAGAGGTCGAGAAAGCCGAAGGAAAAGAGAAATGGGCGTCTCAGAAATTAAATAGGAATTAGATAGGAATCTGGTTGAGGAGAGCGACTTAAAGTGGCCCTGTGGCTCTTTTCTTCGGAACGAGAAGGAGTTGATGAGAAAGAAAGGGAGAGAATCGAGAACAAAAAGGCACAAAGGAGGGTGGAAGAAAAGAAGATATTAAAGAAATTTTAATGAAGAGGTCGTTGAACCTTGTGAGACTTGCGTATTTAATGCAAAAGCGTGGGATGCTGTAAAAATGGTGAGGAATTTTTTCATTTATAAAGAACGAAAGCGTGCTTCGTCGGAATTTCACAACGTTACAGCAGCCTGTGTGTAACGTAGGGGTCTACAGGGCTCCCGTAACGTAGATGTGCAGAAGGAAAAAGGAGATAATGTAGTCGGCCTATTTCGAAATTCAGGATAAATTTAATCATCTTAGTAAACTCAAATATACTCCGCCAGTCCTAAGCTTTGTTGCTATTTCCACGAAAATAGAAACTCGTTCAGAAATGGCGATTTAAAAAATTCTAAAGCGGTCTAAGATTTAAGAATTAGATAGGGAAAGATTTATATGATATCCCAGTAACTTAGGCACGAATATTATACTTAATAAATCGATTTTGAAATTCTTAAGTAGATCAGTAAATGTGATATTTGTTTCCATTTCCATTAAATTAATCGATTTGAGTCTGAGGTCAACACCATGTCTAGCTCGTTTTCTTGCCAAAATATAAGCAAGTTTTGAATGGAAATGAGAAATATTTATTTGGTACCATATTACCAAGGAAACCAAGAAACCGAGGAAAAGCAACAATTTTGGTCAACTTCTTCATCGAATAGAGGAAAATAAGCGAAGCACGAGATATTGGTTGTTGAAAGGGAATGAGAATCCTCTCTTTTCTTTAGAACAGCAATTTTCTGAGTCCGACATTATTTTATTTTTCAGTCGCAATCGCGATGGGCTCCCTCGGAAATCCTAAAAATCAGTTTTCCTATTTATTTATTAACATATCCAAAAAGAAAAATTATAGGCAGTATATTTAATGCGCAATTTGTATGATAAAGTAATAACTAGGCTGAGGATGAAAATTAATGATTAATATGATTGGCTACTTATTCAATATGCAATAAGGTAAAATTTTCTTTTGCTAGTACGAAATATTGGGTAGAGGATATATATAGGCTATCTGTTATTACTCTTTTTTACGCCAAAATATTACTGATTAACATTATGATATCATCCTCTTCGATTTAAGCTCTAATTTAGAGGAAGTCTCCAAGGTATGTCGAAAATGTTCCCTCTCTACTGCAGTTACCATTCAGCGATGAACAGAAAGAATTTCAAGGGACACCCATTCATGGCATATCGCGCAACAACGGATAGCATACACGTAAAATTCAGGTAATTTACGACATACAAGCGAAATAAAACTCAAAACTTATCTTTAAACTCCCTTGATTTATCCTCTCCCTTTTCTGCATACACATATGTTCCCGGCCAGCCTCATTTCGCGGAAAGAGCCGTAATGCCGTTCAACCCATTTTCCAAGCCTATTGCTGTCGCGCAGCGTTCGCGGAGAAAACCAATAATTAAATCGACTGGTCGCAGCAACTATTCATGATATCTGATCAAGTGAACACGTAATATCCACTATGTCTTGCGTTAAAGTATTAGAAGAGAAATAGATGCTAACACAAGCCGATTTAAGAGCTCTTTCTTTCCGCAAACGATACGCGATAACAATAAGATAAAGAATGAACTCGAACTATCGGTTTTTACCCTACCCATTAGCACATGTCGAATAGCAGATTTCAGGGTATTAATGTATATGTAGACGTATTATCTGAAGATTGAGTGAGCTTAGCGTGTAATTTAACTTCTAAGGATTCTAAACCTATTTTAAAAGCATCTCAACAACAAATAATTCATTTCAAACAGCGAAGATTTTCGGATGACATTTTCTAATTCACCGAACCTATGAATTAGAAAAGGTCCTCCTAGATTCAACAGAGAAAGACGGAAAATCCGCTAAAGACTGGTGGAAATAACGTGAGGAGCAGAGAACACGTAAATATTCTACGGAAAGAGACACCTCCGACCCATTCGTGGACTCAGGGAGAAGAGGAAAAGGTAAGAGGAAGGTGAGAGAGTAAATAATAGCAGAAGGTTTCGGTGATGAAGGTTTTGTCCGTCAGTGAGGCAGGAGGTTAGTGAGGAGATCCGTGTGAAGACAGCGGTAGAGAGGATTGGTCGATAGGAATGAAAAAGGGCAGGAGGAGGAATGAAGGATGGGGATTGAAGAAGGGGAGGGAAGCGGATGGAGATGTGAGAAAGAGGAAGAAGAGGAACATGCAGGAAAGAAGAGATAAAACGAGTAGCATTGGTGCCAAACGTTCTTGATTTATGGAGCGGCGTCAATGTATTTCTCAGCTAGGATAGGCCGTGTTATCAGGAAATGGTGTTTTTGCATTACTTCCTCATCAACATCTTTGGTTTCCCGTTTTCTAAAAGAGGGATTTCCCCTGTCATAATCTGTCCTGTTTACCCCTCTGTCTGCGTTATGTGCCCAAATACATATTTGGAAAAAAAGCGGCTTTAGAGGATTTTATATGTATCCATCTCGCTCTTCATGACCGTATAAATCGAGCTTAATTGAAATGGATTAAAATTTCCGAAATGTTGAGATTAACTGAACTTTATTTGCACAGTTTGTTGACAAAATGTACTGTTGTGTGTAAATAATGTTGATTTTAAGCGGTTGACACACGGAGCAAATTTCAGCAAACAGAGGCCTTAGGCGCAAGGACCACTTTGAAACCACACAATGAGAATATCAATCTTAAAAAACGACAAAATGTCCTTCTTTGGGCCCATTAATGACGCGGCCCTCAGCTTGCGCCGAATGTTAAATCTGCCACTGAGTTGAGGTGAGGAATGTTTAAGTATGCCCTCGCTAGGTTATCAGTCTAGCATTTTTCCAAGTAGAGGATGCAGTTAATGTAGAGAAAATATTCCGTGCCTCTAAAATGTTTCATCACAATTCCACTGAAATTAGGTACTTTTGAGGTACTTCTGGAGGGTTTGGACTAATATTTGCTCTAATAATCCGCTTCCTTGAAATGTATTCCCTATTATTGTATTAACCTTGGATTAACCCTCACCAATAACTTAACCTGGGGTACCCACATCCGTAATATATGTGGACGAGCACTTAAGATACTCAGATTCGTGAAGACAATCGTCGGTAGGAGCAAAGAAAACTTCCGTGAGAGATGTTACGTTGCGTTGGTCAGGCCTCACCTGGAATATGCGTGTAGTGTATGGGACCCAGCAGAAAAGTGTTGCATTCGGGAATTAAAAAAAGTACAGCGAAAGACGATACGTTCTGTAAAATATTATTACAACAGTCAGTGAGTGTTACGCAAATGCTTCAGGGCGCGGTATGGGAATCTTTAGATGATAGAAGGCTTAAACAAAGGATAAATATACTTAATAAATTTAGAGAAAGCACGTTCACGGGTGATGTAGCTGACATAATGCGTTCCCCATGTTATAATAATAATAAATAAAACGTCTTTATTGTGGGGCGAGATTGAGACCAGTTAGTCTCTTCTTCCATTTAACCCTTTAATTCCATGTTATATAGGCCGTTCTGATACTGCGAGAAAAATCAGAGAAATAGATGCTGGAACATGTCGTTTCAAAAATTCATTTTTCCGCGAACGATACGCGAAAGTAATCGATTAGTAAAGAAGAGTCATAGTGATTGCACCCCCTGCCACACGCCGAAAGTCGGCTTGCAGGTTACTTATGTATATGTAGATGTATTAACGTGTGTCTTTCTGTAGATATAATCTACAACTATTACAACTAACTATTTCATTTTAAAGAAAGATTCTCACGCTTAGTCTATTTTCTGTCTAGAGTTCTTTATCCAAGGGTCGTTTATAACGCCAAAATCAATATCGTTACTTAAAGGATGAAAAATAGATCATTATTCACAGAAAGTCCTAATCGCTCAGTTATTTAGCAAGGATTTTTTACCATGTTCCTGTGTTTCCTAGTGGTCATCCTTATATCATAATGTACAGCTAAGAAATAGAATAGCGACGGTTATTTAAGATGATCAGGAAGAAACAAGAAGAGTTTAAATTAGGGGTACAATAGATTATTCTGGTGAGAATGATGAAAAAGTAGCAATTAAAGCGGTCAAAAGTAGATTACACATTAAATATCTAGAAATCTGAGATTCCGATTAAGCAATTGAAAATACCATTCATCTGGTATATGTAAATAGGTAAATGTGTTCAAAGACATTATTTGAGTAATTCAATCATATGGTTTGCTTTGATGAAGTGTTGAATCTCAGAACAGAAGCGCTTATAGGAGGAACCTTAAAATAACCAGGTCACTTAATATGCTATGCCTTGCCGTTAGACGACCTTAACCAGGGTATCGAAGCTTAATGCCTTTGATTCCGTTAATACGGTTAAAAGACCAGGGTATCGAAGCGAATATCTTTCGTTCCGGTTTTCTCTCCGGTTCAAAGGGGAAACAAATTTCGGTTCAGTTCCGGTTTCGCTCCTCTTGAAAACATCGAAGCGGTTCGAACCGATTGATTTTTTGGATATGACTATTATATTATAATTTTCTTCTGAAAGTTTGTTTTTTAATTTCTTACTCTTATAATTTACATTATATTACACTAAACTTCGGAATAAAACTTGTTAGTAATATTACGTCGCTATTTGAGGTTGCACATTATTATTAAACCTTCATCCGAATACAATTACATATAAAATGTGCATTGTAGGGAGCTGGAAATCGGAACGGAAATAAAATTGTTTTCGTTTACGGTTTGGGCGCAAGAATTTCAATTTTTTCTGATTTCTCTCCGGCAAAAATATCGTTTTTTTTCGGTTTCATTTCGGTTCCGGTTCGATGCCCTGTTTTAAACTGAATTCAGACATCACCTTCATAGATTTCACACTATATGTATATTTTTTGATTTTTGAAACAGGTTTGCCGTTTAGTGCAATTACAGTTTCTCTCCAACGAAGCCGCAGATCGCACAAAAATGTTACACCGTGGCCATCGGCCCAGCTGAAAGATTTATGGACCCTACGAATTTATAGGTCGGAAAGGCCCCTTCGTCCTTGGGCCTCCCGCCAGCCACGGCCGTCCTCTAATTCTCTAATCCAGACGTATTCACATTTTTCCATCGCTTTTCGGAGGAGCCTTTTTTCGTGATGATTTATTTAATGAAATCAATGACAAATCTTGTTCCGAGAAACTGTTGGGTGGCTTCATTTCATCTTCTACTTAACTTTAAAATCAGTGGAATCGATTACCAATTCGCTAAAAGGGGTTTCATCGAAGCCTAGATCATCCTACTTTTATTTAAATACCCGTAATTCAAGAACTTTTCTTCTCCTGAAATAGTTCAAATGTTATCACACATTATTAACCTTAATCGGATGTTCTCTCCTTGTATACTCTCAATTCGATTATTAATTAAATTCTTTTTTCCGACGTCGGAAACGACAGAAATGTCATTGAATAGCGAATATTAAGGCACGTTAACCTATCGAAAGGTAGAACACATATGTAATGTAATGTATTTGGTTGTGCTAATGGGTCCCGATTTAATTATATAGCAGGGCCCCGCAATCCGGAGCGGCGTTGAATGTTGGGCCCCCATATTAATTGCTTCGGGAGGGCTTCGGTACACCGCTTCTAATAAACAAAAGCAGAATCTAATGGGGAGTGGACATAAGTGAAAGTAGCAAGAGAGAGAAAAAAAAATACAAATAGAGTTCAGCTAATAAAAATGGTTTGTATTTCTTTCCCCGTGAATTACTTTTCAGTGGAACCGCTTAAAAAGGTCAACATTACATGAAGTGGGGGGCAAAAATACGAGGAATTGTAATGTAAATATGGAATGAAAGGAGGAAAGATGTGTTTGAAAGTGGCTTGAGGGAGAGCAAGCGGAGGTTTTCTCTGTTTGTTTGCGGGGAGAGGTGTGCCCTTGCCTGCAAGCGTGTTCGTGGGCCTTAGAAGAGGAAAAGGGTGCCAGTATATTATGCGCTCCGCCTCATCCAATTTTCTCTCTTCTCTTTCTCTTCTGCTTCCTATTTTTATGCTCTCGCGTTTGTTTTAGTACCTCCCTCGTTCTTCACTTCCTTTCTCATTCTCTTCATCGGTATTTCTATCATTTCACCACACCCTCTAATTATTACTGTCGCAGTAACAACCTATTGTTGTATGATTTTATACTATTTTACGGAGAAAAATTAAGTCTCATGTCAGCTTATCTGAAAACTAAACGCTTATAAGTTTAAAGTTATTATAAATTAAAAAAATATTTTTCCAGTTGTGACTTGGTTTGTCCCATAGTCATCCCCTTTACCGTTCTTTTGGGAAAAACGGAGATATAAAAAATCTTGGAAAGAATCGCGATAAATATTTAGATAAATATTTAAATGTATATCTTTATGTTAATTTTGCAAAAAATCATGTTACTCAGAAAATAGGCGAGTAACGTTTTAAAGCCCATATTTAGTTGGTGTTTACTAAGACGCTTTCATAGATTCGTAGGTATACATTTATTTAAGTATGAGGTTGATATTTTCCTTTTACTTTTAGATTTATTTGAATATCCTCATTTTTTCAATACGAATCCGTTTCGTTGCCACCGGGTCCCAACCGTTGCCACCGGGTCCCACGACCTAATCGCGACGGGTAATTCTTAAATAAATAAATAAATATCGAGTTTCATAAGGAAGACATTTCATAAAATATCTATACACATACTTCTATTGTGAATAGTTATAAAATTCTATATAGTATGTTATTGTACGTATAAATGAATATTATAGAGACGAAAATTTCTTTAAATGACTGCTTTTCTGCCCTATGAAAGCCAAGAAAATAGTTTTTATCTTTGATTTAATTTCTTTGATCACCACTATATCACGCTTAATCTTGGAAATATTTAGTTGATAGTTAATATATCACATGCCTTCTTATGAAAGTCAGTGGAATATACCTCTCAATACAGTATCTTAGTTTGTGGCGGAATGCCAGACATTCCTTAAAGGCAGTATACGTCAGTATGTACTGCAACGAAGTATTTTCCTTCCATTTACGAGCTGGAGGTTTGTTTCTATTTTCAAGCATTTATACTTTATATTCCCGGTCCAGCCATCGTATTGCGGCTGGTAATGATTTTACTATAAGAGCTTAAATATAAAGATTCTCGTCCTTGTTACACTTTTATATAAATTTTCCGTTCCCGCTGTGAACGAATTGGCTCTAACTCAGAATGTAACAAATCATTTCCTCTCTGAAGGATTATGAATGATGTCGCAAAGTTCTCCATCATTGGAAATGTGTTTGATATCTTGAACGTCTATTATATGTAGTCGTACGTGCGTGCTTTGATTCGCGGGCGAAGAAATACTGTACTCGGGAGAGAAAGTATTTTCTCTGCTGTCATGCACTGAGATAGGATTAGGTAATTCACGTTTTATATTCTTTTCCTCTCATCGCTAGCCATATTTCTCAGCCAACGCAACGCCCTGAGGACGATGGCAGAGTCAGCCATCGCAATGTCAGAACTGATTCATCTGACAAGGTGGAGAACGCGAGAAGAATTCATCTATATTTCGCAACTTTTGTTCTGCTTTGCTTTTGTTGAAATTTTTTTCAATTTCAATATTGACTCTTATCAAAGATTGATCTCCCTCTTCGTATCTGAACATGAAATTCGTAGAATAATACATTGAATTTATTCCAAGGGAGAGGAATACATACATGCAATTTTATTTTCGAGCGGAATTGGGAATAATTAAACTCGTCTTACATCTTTTGATCCATTATTAATATGGAAAGAGGATACAAAGCATATCAATATTAATTACAATTTAAGTTCTAATACACAATAGAAATATAATACTCAGAAAGAAAAGGGGAAACGCGATATGAACAGTATTCTGGAGTCTCGCACTTTCCGGGAAGCTATTTTAACTATTCCGTGATGAATGTACTGATGGCGTCTTTAGTGAGATATTGGCCGAAGATTGTTAAGTTTTCTCTGATTCTTCTTCAAGCGTGGTCATGAATAAGTATGCAAAGAACGAGTGAATGAATTAATTGTGCTCTGGACGTCAAAGATGACGATTGCATGTCATGCGTAATTCTAAGAGAAATGTATTGTTGATAACCTGGATTTGTTTAGATGCGTTAGCCAGTTTTAAAGGGATGCTATTGTTTCTTAGCGAGATAGGATGAGGAAGAAAGAAATAATTCTGTAAAAGGAAATGGAGATTTCAGCGTGGATTAGGTACTTATTAATTCCATCACAAAATTTATGATGAAAATGGTAATACGTATATGACCAATTCAATTGTTTGCGCATACTAGTTGATTTCTCAGTTTCAGCCATTGGTGTGGTCTGACATCGAACCAGAGATTTTCAAATGAATGTATGTTCCAAGTTTGGTCTAATTCGACTCATCATCTATATTTCTTTAAATTAACTCACGTATCCTCACGAGTATGCTATACAGTCACGACAATTCAGCGCGAAATTTAAATAATTCTATTCAATCAGTGGACTAGTTTTCATTTTAAATTATGAAAACCCAATCGTCACCTACAAAATGGCAAAGGTATATTCGAGATTGAAATGGTTTTCATAGTCAGAAATGTTACGTGCGCGTCTTCATAAATTATTGTAAAACGTATTTGCGTCCATCCGAATGACATGGTTTATTTAGGGAGATACGATAAATTGCTTCGAAGCCAGGCTAGTTGCTTTATTTCACTTCCGATGCACTGAGTCAGATAGGGTAAAATATTTGGGGATAATAATTAACAATAATTCATATATACTAATGCAAATAAAAAGAGAGAAGAAAATAAAATAAATTTATACAAANTGTTTACGAAGTATCACTTTAAATATCTTTTAGGTAATACCCTTAGTGAGTTTATGGAAGTTTGTCACACCCCCATTTGTAGCTCTTTCCCTGCGGCGGATACTTTTTCCTAAGCTTCACTCATACATTTTAATCCATAAATGATTTTTTTTCTATTACAATCAGTAAAACAATTGATTATGAATTAATAATAGTTAATATTTAACACTGATTTGTATTTAATTAATAATAAAGTGCTGAAGATTCGATTACGCTCATGCGTTTAGCCAAATGCCTTTTTTGTGAAATCCTTTCATTTCGCTCTCAACGGTTCACGAAAAAGTTGAAAATGTAAATCGGAGCGTCGATGTAAATGATTCAAATGTTCCCATTTCTCCAAAACTAAATTATTATGAAATTTTATTGCCCAATTCTTTTCAAAATCACATTTTGTTGTTAGTTAATTCTAGTAAACTCAACACAAAATTGGCGTAGAGAGAATTTTGAGTCGCCGAGATAGCTACCGAGCTAATAAGCGACTGGTTCATGTCAGTACTGGTAAACATTGAGCCAGTAAACACTGTGATAATTCAGGTGTATTTGCTCACAAGTGATTGCAGTGAGGAGATTAGACTTAGTTTATGAGCAGATAGAAGAAGGTATAGGAAGGGTTAAAGGCAGTAAAAACCTAATTGTAATGGGAGCCTGGAATGCAGCACTTAGGTAATGATGGGGAAGAAGTGGGAGGGTTCGGACTAAGAAATGGAAACGACAGGGGACGGAAATTGATAGACTTCTGTAATAGCAATAACCTCTATATCACAAACAAACTTCGTTGTGAACGAATGAATGTTCTTACTCTAATGAATAGAAATGAAGCTAGTCGATCTCTAAAAACTTGGTTTTAAAAAAGGATTGACAGTTAGTTTATTACAATTTCTTGCCATGATTTTGAAGACTTCGGACGGGGTTTTTCGCATACCAGTTGCTCATGTTAATGTAGAGATTAACGAAAAAGTCTGACGCAGCCCAGTTTAGTATCCGCGTGTATGCAGAAGTGGTGCTATCTAGTGGTGGTACCTCCGTAACATACAAGTTCTATTAAATCCTCAGATGTGTGGTGGCTAAATTGGTAAGAGCAACCGCCCGGAAAGTTGGATTCGAGGGTACGAGTCCTGTCTACATCGGACTTGATGCCCGTCATATATTTCTTTAAAGTAAGCTTGTGTCCAAGCGAAACTCTTCGCATATTTACACACGTTAGCGGTTTGATAACAGTCATACAAGAACTGTTATGTGGATTCATTTCGTGATGCATTTTCTGTGTGGAAAGTGGAAAATAGGAAATTTTTCTTAGTAATTTTGTGAAACATATAAATTAGTGGCAATAAAAATTATTTCACCTCCGCGTGTGATCATAAATTAGGATTCCCTATCATTGTACCTTACTTGCTAGTACTTGAATCTCTAGGAATTCGTCGATGCTCTGAAGAAGGATATAATTAAAGCTGACTTGTAATACTTCCCTCTTCTTCTGGGGAGGTCTCCTCATCCCTCTTCCTCTGGGGAGGTCTCCTCTTCCAAATCCGCTCCCTTTTTGATTAGCTGCTTCTCCGCCTTCCAAACCTTAATCGATTTTTTTTCTCAATCTTCTTATTCCATTCTACGAGCCGGCCCATCTCTTTTTGAGAATGTTTACCTCGTTGTCCTCTCAACTTTATCCCTAAGGCTTACGTGGATCTCGGTTGATTTTTCCTCCGCTTTCCGCTGGAAATTTTCCAGCCTAAGATGGAGATAAGGCTCAGAACAATCCGCAAAAGTAGATATTTTTCCTTATCTACATCTGCATACATATGTACCCTGCAAACCACCTTTTTTGCGCGTGGAAGGTGTGAAAGATTTATGATTCAACTTCCTTAATCGATTGCTTTCGCGTATCGTTCGCGGAAAAAATAAATTCTTGAAGAAACTAGTTCTGGGATTTATTTCTTTGATTTTTTGATTCAGTATCCGAACGGCCTATGTAACACGGAAGACGTTCAAAATCGGCTAAATCTCCTAAGAATGTAATTCCTCTGAACTTAATAAGTAATTTAAGTCTTTGCTTAAATGCGAGTATTTTATATTCTAGAGATTCAGCCTGAAGCATCTAAGTAACGCCTACGTTCTTTACGCTCACTAAGTAACGTTCTCTACGAAACGTATCGCCTTTCGCCGTACCTTTTCTAATTCTCGAGTATAGCAGTTTTCGACCCATACACTGTATTCATTCTTGATTCGTGCGGAACTGACGCAAAGTAACATAGCTCCTGAATCTTTTTCTTCCTATAAACTATTATGTTGACCAATCCTATTTACTTAAGTGCTCGTCCACGTATATTACGGATAGAAGTACCTGACGTTTTGTCGTTTGTGAGGGTTACTCCATTTCATCAATTATACTGTTCATAAGTTTTTTCCTCCGAAGGCTATATGAATAATATTTGGCAATAGATTTTCATTCGAAGAAGATAACTACTCATACTGAACATGTATTCATATTACATGTATTATATTTCATTGAGCTCTAATTGCACCATTTCATAATTACTTCTCAATAATTCCACAGGGTTGGTCTATCCTCTCAATTTCCCTATAAATTATCATGTTGTCCGCAAATATTCTATGTTTACCATCAATGTTATTGGTAGGATCGTTGATATATCTTAAAAATAGTAATGGCCCGATTACAATACCTTGTGGCACGCCCGAGGTCACTTATACCAGGTTGGAACTAATACCATCCAGTAATACTCGCTGTTCTCTGTCGGAGAGAAAGTCCGTAATTCAGTTCTTTTCTTCTGAATTGTTAACCGCAATTTTTAATTTGTGTAATAATTGATTATGTAGGACCTTTTCAAATGCACTCCGAAATTCTAACAATATCGAGTAAACTTACTTTTTATTTTCGGCTGATTTCAAGACATCGTGCACTAATAATGCCAGTCGAGACTCTTAAGATTTTTATTTTTATCGGGAATTTATAGGTAAAGTACGTTATCTGAAAAATTTCGTTGCTGACATTGTGGATAGATTCTCTCGATTTGTGGGATTGTAAGGAATAGTGTTATACATTTTTAAAGGTGAATTTCTTAAATAGCTGGCAGTTGGAAATTTCAGGCCCATTAAATTGAAATAAAAACAATTCTGTAGAATTCACAAAAATTTTATTTACACTGAAGGAGTACATCTACAAAATTTGTACACTTCGGGAATTCATAAGAAGATTCTAGGATTTTTTCGATTTCGTTCTCAATCTTAGTTATCAAACTGATTCTAATGTCGTTACTCAATCGAGAATTAATGTAAATATATTTACTTAGAATTTAATTCGGTTATACATTAATCCCTTAAGTCAAGATCAAGAAGGGAAGAAATCTCTTCATTTCTCGATAAATGTCGTTACATTATGGGTAATATCTGAAAGTTTGCACCTTCTCTCTACGGAGATAAGGAGAATATTTAAACATTTGTCGGAATATTGGAGAATAATTAGAATAATCGAATAGGGTTTGAGATTTTCTGGAATTATTCTGTTAGAAATAAATGAAAGAAAGCAGTATAAAAAACGTCAAATATTAAGATGTGGAAGCAATTAAAGATATCAAATAAAATTAAAACATTTAAAACAGACAAATGAGGAGAAATTTCCATATAATACCATGACCTGAAAGAATAACTTATGAAATCACTCCTATTCTCTGTCCAACATCATGAAGACACAATGGATTTCTTATGGCCCCGTGCATTTCTTATGGGAGATCGGCGCGCGGTGTTGCCAATTTGGACAGTTGGCAAAAATTAATTTTTAATACTTTTATTACACAGCAAAAGTAATTCCGCACAGCATGGTGCAATTTAATCAATGTTAAATAATATCGTAATCGAAGGAAAAATAGGAAAGTGATACTTTCGAAAAAATCGGGAATAAGTTGCTGTTTTCTTTGAACCGATATATTTAGGTCTACCTTTCAAGAAACACGGTCTTTCTTTGTATCACTATCTGTCTCATTTTATTCACATTCCACCAATGCTATTACTTTTCCTGTTAAAAATTTTGGAGACAAATGCTGTAGCGAAATCTTTGGGAGTGCCGAGAATTTTCGGCAAAATGCATTGAGAAATGTAGTCGCTAGCTACTTTTCGTTATTTATACGTAGGAAAAAACTTGAAGCGAGAAAGTTTGTGTGTGTCTTACACGTATCGGCCTGTTATTCGAGTTTATTTATTTCTTCTAAACTGTATTATTCGGAGAGAGGACTTCCCCTACCAACGTGCCTTTCGTAAGAGGACCACTTTACACTCTTCTAAGGATTACTTGAACTTAAGAGCTTAAAAAGCACATCTGTGTTTACAGATGACTTTGGACATACGGGAGAAAATGCGGAAAAAGTTTTTTCCAGAGCGAGGGGTAAATCTGTATTCGGCAGCTAAGGTTAGTGTAAGCCAGATCGTTTCGTAAGACATGCCCAATAGTCCCTCATATGTTATTTTTTCTCCTTTTCCAAGATGCTTTTTACTTGAAATATGCTCCCTCGCTTTCTTTTCGGTGATTTAACGCAATTTCAAACCTAATTAAAAAGTGATTATTTAAACACGCTTATACTACAAAACGGAAAGTTCACTAAATGTCTAATGAACTTTTACGGACGTACAATCACGAGAATTCTTGTTGGTGATCACGTTAATGAGAACATTACAAGCAATCGGGAAAATAGGCGAATCGATTTATATCCGCCTTGGAGTAAATGGCGCGCGCGCCGAGGTCTGCGTAACCTTCGAAATATAAATTCGTTTTTTAAGGTTATCAATAAAGTTAGAGGATTAAAACTTCCAGAGAAAATAAATTCAGTGTTTTCTCAAAAACTTTCTCGCTTCAAGTTTTTTCCTACGTATAAATAACGAAAAGTAGCTAGCGACTACATTTCTCAATGCATTTTGCCGAAAATTCTCGGCACTCCCAAAGATTTCGCTACAGCATTTGTCTCCAAAATTTTTAACAGGAAAAGTAATAGCATTGGTGGAATGTGAATAAAATGAGACAGATAGTGATACAAAGAAAGACCGTGTTTCTTGAAAGGTAGACCTAAATATATCGGTTCAAAGAAAACCGCAACTTATTCCCGATTTTTTCGAAAGTATCACTTTCCTATTTTTCCTTCGATTACGATATTATTTAACATTGATTAAATTGCACCATACTGTGCGGAATTACTTTTGCTGTGTAATAAAAGTATTAAAAATTAATTTTTGCCAACTGTCCAAATTGGCAACACCGCGCGCCGATCTCCCATAAGAAATGCACGGGGCCATAAGAAATCCATTGTGTCTTCATGATGTTGGACAGAGAATAGTTACTGTTGGTTTGTCAGAATCAAAATAATTACGTAGGAAATAGCTCAAATTCGTCGCATAACGACTCGGAAAGGGAATACCAATGAAGCATCTCGGTTTACACATGTAAAAATGATACAGCTCGAGAAAAAGTTTTGTGTGATTTCAATGCACATAGAAATCGTTCATTTTGATAACATCCGATTGGAGCTAATGGAGATCCGCGGATCCTGGAGCAATCAAATTAAACAACCCCCGGACGACGAAATGGCTGGAATCGATAAAACGTATGCATTACCAGACCTTCGAGGCGATGTGGAACGGATCGATCGCAGGACGAAATTGAAATGCATTCGTAGCATTGAACGTTACACCAAGAGAAGGAATCTTCCTTTCTTATGCATTCAGTAGAGGGAATAAAATTGCAGTCACTTTAAAGGACAAATTTTTTAAGGATCCACGCGTGAAAAAGGCTTCCACTATGAATAAATAAAACAAGAAGAAGCCTATTTTTACCGAAGAAACTAAACTTTTTAATAATTGAATAAATTTGTATATCCCACATGAAATAACATCGTAAATCACTTACGCACCTCCATGTACGTGTGCATTTATATTAGTATAATGTTAGTGGACACTTTTTGTGGTGATGACGTCTTATATGTGACAAATAAAAGTATAAAATGAATATATCTCCGATAAATAATCAATAGACTCTGATGATGACGCAACGCGACGAAACCTACGTCGCTGAATAAATCTTCATGTGGTACGGGTCTTGTTTTCATTTTGTCAGTTCGAAATAATCTCAAATCTTTGTTCAGTATTTTAAACTAAGTATATTTATTACGTTAACAGATGTTAAGTAGTGCGTCTTTAACAATACGCTCTATGAACCTTTACATTTCTGCGTACTGAGAATTAGTATTTTACCTGAGGTAGTTATCCCCCCACAAATAGCAAATTAATTTCATTTTCTTAACAAGCACAATCTCCCAAAAGTGTTATAATTACACAAAAAGATGCAATTAATTACTAATATATAACATATAATATAAATCCGACATATGTCTCTATACTTTATGTATATATAACTCTACTTCTCTAATCGAATGCTTTCGTGTATCGTTCGCGGAAAAAATGAATTTTTGAAACGACTTGTTCTAGCACCTATTTCTCTGATTTTTCTCGCATTTTCAGAACGGCCTATATAACATGGGGAACGCATTATGTCAGCTACATCATCCGTGAACGTGCTTTCTCTAAATGTATTAAGTATATTTATCCTTTGTTTAAGCCTTCTATCATCTAAAGATTCCCATACCGCGCCCTGAAGCATTTGCGTAACACTCACTGACTGTTGTAATAATATTTTACAGAACGTATCGTCTTTCGCTGTACTTTTTTTAATTCCCGAATACAACACTTTTCTGCTGGGTCCCATACACTACACGCATATTCCAGGTGAGGCCTGACCAACGCAACGTAACATCTCTCACGGAAGTTTTCTTTGCTCCTACCGACGATTGTCTTCACAAATCTGAGTATCTTAAGTGCTCGTCCACATATATTACGGATGTGGGTACCCCAGGTTAAGTTATTGGTGTGGGTTACTTTCACCGTTTCTACTGTTGGTGAAGTTTTCCCTCGCAGCCTATACGAATAATCATTGGTATTATTTTCCTTTCGAAGAAGTTGATTACTGAACATTTATCTATATTAAGCTCTAATTGTCAATCAGCCCACCATTTCATAATTTTATTTAAATCACACGATAGGGTTAATCTATCACTGAGCTTCCTATTTCCCTATAAACTACCGTGTCGTCCGCAATTATCCTAACTTTACAATTAGTGAAATAAATATGAAAGTACTTCGTAGTTTCCACAAGAAACTACGAAGTACTCACTCGACACGTCGAGTAATTCACTCGACAGTTCATAGAAATTGTCCACGTACTTACAAAACGGTAGTAGTAGTGATTAGGTACTTTCAAAACGGTTTATTATAAATGTTGTGCATTTCATTGGTAGTGTATATTATTTGTAAAGTATATGATTTTTATACTTGTTATTTGTTCCATTATTTTATTTATAAGTCAAGATAATGGTATCACTTTAAATATCTTTTAGGTAATACCCTTAGTGAGTTTATGGAAGTTTGTCACACCCCCATTTGTAGCTCTTTCCCTGCGGCGGATACTTTTTCCTAAGCTTCACTCATACATTTTAATCCATAAATGATTTTTTTTCTATTACTACCAGTTAAAAAACCTTTTATTATTACTTAGAAAAAATTTACATTAATGATGGGTCAAATGGAAGAGGAGACTTTAAAGTCTAAATTTTACCGAAAATTGAGAGTTTTTTTAAGTAATACAACACGCGATATATCGTATAATATCTAAGATAAGATGGAAAACATCTTGGTCCTCGAAACAAAGGTAAGCTTAACTTTAGGCGCCATGTTAAAATGTATTACGATATAATAGGCTTCACAAAAACTCTCTCAAATTAGAAACTTCTATCTGAAATAAACTAAATTCCTTACTTTAAAATTTTACCTTCAAACTAATAATAAATTCCTCCAATAATAATTTTGCATATTCCTTGTGGTTACGTATGTTTTAAAATTAGGAAATCAAGTTTCTTCGGCGAAAGATTGTTTCCTTTTGTTTTCTCTTAATCGATAATAACTACGTAAATCTACCACCACCTAATTTAGTTTTATTTTTAAATTGCATTTTATTTTTATTGAGAGCGGTTAAACGAACTATTTCGGTGAGACTGAGCATCGACTATGATCTATCAGCTCTAAGACCCTTCTCTCCACACCTATGCAACTCTCTCCAATTCTATCGGACGTTGGCTTCCGAAACTCAATTCCGTCACCCTCCCGTCTCAGTGAGTAGAGTTCCACTGAAGAAGTTACTGTGTCGACAACAGGCGGAGAGAAGCATTGGGGTTGCAAAAGAAGACTCTTAGGCGGACTGGATGGTTGGGAAAAGTGACGAGAAAGCGATAAAGCAATAGTTTAATAGAATAAAATACATTACAAATTTCTTGATAAACGAAAGAGCATGTTAGATTTTATGTTCCTTTAACCTCTGTAGCTGTAGGGCTAAGTAAGAAACTTTATTTTTTCCGGAGGATTTCTGTAAATACAAATTTAAGTTTTATTTCACATTTTGTAGACTAGAACTATTCAGCACAGAAGTAACGTTTTAGTCAAAGCTATACATTTGACCTATTGCTTTATAATATTTTCTGAACTTATTTCTCTAATATTTGGAAGTAAAATCGTGAGAAAGCAATTAAAAATTGGGGTGCTTTGATGGTGAGTGGGTGTCATCTGGATTAGAGATAGAGGCCGATTCGGATGGGGAAGAGTCGCTTTAAAAGTCTTTGTTGGTTAAAGAAATGCCAACCGATGGCAGATGTGGAGGAGGGAATAGGGTACTTCTTGAGATGGATATCAGCCTCCGGGTGAATGGAAAGTAGTGAAGAGGGGGAGTGGAAGATATAGAAATTAGGATGGTTATCGGGAAGAAGGGAAGATGGGTCCGAGGAAGAGAGAGAAAAAAGAAGGAAAGGAATGAGGAAGTGAAGGAATTAAGTATTTGCAGGGAGGATGGAAGAGGGAGGGAGGATTATTACCTCTTAATACCACACATGACGTAATAAAAGAGATAACATCTGCTCTTAAGTCCGATTTGAACTATATTGGCACGCAAGTACGAGTATATTTATATTTATCAAATACGGCACTCATTCCACAATATATTCACCATCTCTGGCATAAGGCCTCTTCCGATTTAAATCTGGCCCTGGTTCGGCATGGCTTATTTTAAATAGCACATTCTACAAGGATCCCAATGCGTTCACACATTATCTAAGAAGAATTTTCTATTAGATAGAAAAATACAACGGAAAAAACATAGAACTGGGGAATACACATGGAGGTGACATACAAGGGAAAACGGTAGGGAAGGTAGAGACAAAAGTTGTTTGCTGACATAAAAGGTTGGGTAAGTTACTAGGGAGCCAAAGAAAGGGCATTGAGTAGGGAATATTAGGGCACATGAACCTACCGAAAGGGGAAAACTTATGTAATAGATAGAAAAAAAACCATACCTTATGTCCGTATTAGGCACATAATATCTACAAAATTATAGTTTGCAGTAACTAAACTGTGCATACTTTCAACTCCAAGTCTGACATTTTTTTCAGTGAATTGGCAAGAGTTTAATCATCCAAGATTTGTGAATTGCTAAGGGAATAATCAAGGAAAGTGAGGAGATTTCTTCATTTCGAGGAGGAAATGGGGAACTTAGTCCATTGTCACGTGTTCGCATTAAATGGGTCGCAGGGAGCAGTGCTGTGGAGGTGGTGAACAGTACTTGAAAAATGAAAAGATAGGAACATTTATGTGGAGAGAGGAGTTACTAACAGGGCGGAATAGCATGGGAACGTGAATATAGAGAGGAAAGAAGGAATAAGATGTTTAAATACGAAGTTAATAAAGGAAGGATCGAGATAGGATTGCCGCATTGGCCATCGTACGGACTAGAAACAGGCATATAAGAGATGGCTCGCATTGATAAATATACGGAGGAAAGTTGAAGAAACCGGAGATACGGAGGGAATGTCATGGAGGTCGAGTGAGAGGGAAAATATTGCAAGTATGACGAGATGGGTAAAGAAGGAGAGTAATACACAAGTAGGGCGATAGACGACTGGCGTGCGATTTTAAAACAAGGGGGCAAGTGGAGGGTGAAATGGGAAAGGCCTCCAGCATCCAGAAATGGGTTCCCCTTTTCTGGATCGGTCCCAAGGACGGCTTGCCTATCTACTCGCCTTCCCCTCTTTCTGTCACTCCCTCAGTAGTAATCTTTTGTCTGACTAGTAGTTGTGGGACAATTTGAAGCTGAAACATAATGCACATCTAGGCCATTCAAATGGCAACGTTAAAATGATCACTAAAACGACGTTATTACAGAAAAAGAAATCTTTAGGCTTTGCTGATTCGATTCGATGAGGATATAATAACAACCCCGGGAGGTTTTCTTTCTACACTAATCCATAACATTTTCAGTGTAACGATTTGCATGATGCTATACTCCCCTTTCCACAACTTTCTACTAGCATAATTTAACTTTTCATTTTAGTGAAAAATAATTTAGGGTAATAAGTTAGATATCAAATAGATATAAAATATATTATGTTTTGTTTATTTATTGTAAACTAAAATTTGAAATAATTTTGTTACTAATGCAGGATTTGATGAAGTCGACACGCACGCTGAGTAGATGTGTTCATCCAAAAGAGAAATCTTAAATACAAGGAGTAAATCTGAAGATGAAAATTCGTATTTCATGAGGGAATGAGAATCTCATGAGAGGTAAGTAGGACATGTCATCTTAATTAAGATATCAAAGCTTAAAATCTTTGAATTTCCAGTCTGTCCTCGTTTTGGAAACTTCTCCAGAGAGATGGATACAATAATCATACAATTTAAGTTTTGCATCTTTTTTGAGTCTCTTTTGCTATATTTTGCTGAGCCATTTTGAGCAAACAAAAATTAAAGAATAAAAAAAGTATATCTATTTCCATTCTCGGTAAAAGGAATGAAATGAATAACGGATACAATTGGAAAAATTATGAAACATACAATTAACATTTATATGTATACGATCTGAGCTTAAAAGTACTCCAGAATTCGGACTAATAGAGGTCGTTATGGTTCCATCTGTTTACAGCTTCATTTAGAAAATCTTTGTTAAATTCATTAATCGTCCTCTCGGGAAGAATAAAGGGAAAGATAATGCTCCGTTTCGAATCGAAAGAAAGGTTAGATATCGAGTGCTCAGCGTAAATAACTCCCGGCGTGTAAATAATGGCGAGTAGTCGAATTAAAACTGGGGAAACATTGATCTGGTTCATAATTAACTGCGATATTAAATATAGCCAGGCATCTTAAATGACGAGGGATTAGAGAGTTCAGAGCCGACATTGCGTATAACAAGAGGAGATGACGTGGAATTATAAGCGAAGCAGTTAATCGTTGACGACTCACGGGTTATTTTGACGTTGTAAAATTTAAATGGCCCAAAAAAAGCTTATTATACGTTACAGCCATTAATCTGGGATTTAAGAAACAAATTTTTGTAAATACATTTGCAGGGTAATGAATATTGTTGTTTTCTCTTCCATAAAATTAGGTGTTTAGAACCTAGTTGAGGTTATGATGTGTACATTCTGCCTTTCTTAGTTACCCGTAGTGATGAATCCAAAGTAGCTAAGGAAAGATTGATTCTAATGTTGTTGATGAATTTTAATAAAACATTATTAGTTCACTCTCTTCTACAAAAATAAGCAGCATTTTTAATACGTTTGCAATTCAGTTATTCTTAATCGGGATTTAAAACAATTTGTAAACAGTTCGTAATAAGTTGAGTTCAAGGATAATTCAATCAGAAACATTCAATGAGAAACCAACGAGATCTAAACTCTTAGATTTGATTTTTTCACCTAAGCACATATAACGAGTATTTTTATGTGGCGGAGTTGGAACGCCATCAATCAACATCGCCTCCAACTTCCATACGGAAGTTGGAGGCGATGTATAGCTCAGGTTCAACCATACTAAGAAGTCCCAAGGAAGAATGGACTTGAAAAAAAAGTCTGACTGGACCGGGAATCGAACCTGGGTCTCCCAATTTCCGGTCGGGTGCTCTGTCTTTCTTTAATAGAAGGGTGTTTAATATTTAAAAGAAGATGAAAAATGGAAAGGCTGGAGGAGCAGATGGAGTTTTAGCAGAATATCTGAAACTTGGTGTTACAAAAAATTTCTCCCCTCTTCGCGTAGTTATTCACTAATTGCCTTCGACAAGGGAGAATTCCGAAGGAATGGAACCATGCAAAGATTATCCTTTTGCACAAGAAAGGAAGCAAGGAAGAACTACCGCCCCATCAGCCTCCTTCCTGTTATTCACAAAACGTTCATGAGAGTAATAGATGCACGTCTGAAGACGTCCCTGGCAGCTGCCCAGCCCAGAGAACAAGCTGGATTTCGCAAGGGATTCAGCACTATGGACCACATCCACACGCTGCAAGAAATTATCAGCAGAATGAACGAATACGAGATGCCACTAGTACTCTGCTTCGTGGACTATGCCCAGACCTTTGACTCGGTAAGTACCTCCTCCACACTGGAGGCACTGGGAAAACAAAGGTTAGATGCCAAGTACATCCAACTTTTACGCGGCATCTACAAGGACGCCACAACCTTTAGAACCTTAGACTGGGAGGAAAGTGGCCTACGGATCAATGGAGAGCACATCAGTCATTTGCGTTTCGCAGATGATATAGTACTCTTCGCAACCAACGTTGAAGATCTAGCATCAAGACTTCAAGAACTGAGCGCGGCGGGGCAGAAAATAGGACTCAGGATAAACTTATCGAAAACTAAGGTAATGTATAATTCTTTTGCAGCACAAGTACCAATCCTACTACAAGAGGTACCCCTTGATGTTTGTTCAGAGTACACTTACCTGGGACAACTGGTTACGACAGGAGAGAAAAACAGGATTAATGAAGTGAATCGAAGAATGAAACTAGGCTGGAGTGCCTTCGGAAGAAACGCCCATATTCTGAAGTCGAAAATGCCAATGGTCTTGAAGAGAAAGGTCTTCAACCAATGCATTCTACCAGTTTTGACATATGAAAGTGAAATATGGGTGTTAAATGTAGCAATAACCAAGTAATCAATAACTGAGTAATATATATAAATATATATATTACTCAGAGAAATATCGGCCCATGCCACGAAGATCCTTTGCTTTTCATCGGACTTGGCTGACGAATGTTTAATTGGCAATTCTTGTAAGGATTCTCGTGCGTTTACACGTATTTAATAAATTAGGAAAAAAACTAACTGCCCTTAGCCTATATCCTGCACAGATATACTAAAAAACAAATTCCTCACGTTTTAAAGACGAATTATAAGTACGCTACTGGTATCAGCTACGAGCGATGGGCTGACATATCCTAAAAATCTACCGGTAACTAGAATCCTAAAGCGACAAATGATACTGAAAATACTCCATAGGCTGAGGTGACTCCTAGTTTCGTTGGAAGTGCACTGGGAAAAAATGAAAATTTTTGGTAAGGATCCCGCAATTGCTGAGATTAAAATACTCTAGTCCGAATGGCGAGGGAAAGAAATGATTCACTCGCTGTCACCTCCGAGCTGGAGGAACAATAATAAATCTCCGTTGTCCTCGCCCGAAACCTTTATCATACTTCTTCCAGCGGTCTATTTCCGCACTATGGCTCGGGATATCTCGAAAGAGAAGCGCATAAAAATCCGGACTTAGACGCCGCTGCTCATTACGATCTCTTTCGCAGCGCACCAAAGCCCGTGTGCATTCTCCTCGTCTCTTGCTGTAATGAAAGGGCAATTCTGACCTCCGATTCCTCCCCCATTGGAGAGGCCCTCCAGCTGACGGCGTATGACCGATGAAAATGCCCACTCCGTTCGTGTAGCATTGTCCTTCCCAGAAACACCCGCGGCGCATAGGTCAGATGCCCTCTTTTTTCTGCCCATTTTTTGAATTCGAGTAGATAATATATTTTATCTTCTACTCTCCCCAGCCATTTTTTTAAATTATACGTATTTTTAGAACTTCGAAATTGATCTGATGGCTGAAATAATTACAACCCCACACAAATGAGGAGAAAATTCATTGTTAGCGGGTTTAGAAGGAAGCCGATTCAACGAGAAGTCTCGTTTATTAATGTTCTAATAGGTGCTCCTTGGATATTTTTCTTCTTCCTACTATGTATTTTTCCTTTGGAGCTTTCCTCCATGTTACTTACTGTAAAGAGGATAATACTCTGCCTATTAAACATCGGAATGAGTAAATTACCTTGCTGGTTATTTAACACCGTAAGGTTGTTTCTGAATTAACAAAGAACTAGATCTTTGAGTATAAATACGGCAATGTATTGCATGAGACATTGTACTGCCATTTGTAATAGTGTGCCATCTGTAATGGTATCTTTATGATTTTATTAGCTTTGTAAAAGCTTTTCTGGATCCTGAAAGACATACATCTTCAAATGACGAGGTTACCGATTTGATAATTGTTTTAATTAACAATGTTTAAAGAACATGGAATTGTTTTCCTTTATATACAAACTTGGAAAAAATCTTGCATAAATTTTCAATTTATATTCAATGCTCTTTCTTCTCCATTATATACTCGTGAAAGCACTTATAGTAGAAGACCTATTCACCGTGTAGCTTTCGAAGTTTCTATACATTTCCTTTGGAGTAAACTTCACTTTTACGATGTCAGTACATACATTTTTCATGTCTTCTCTCCCTTTTCTAATCTATTTTCCTCAAATGCTACTTTTAGAAAGACTGAATCATTGCTATTGCTGACAAAGAATAAATTTACATTAATTTGACGAAATGAGCCATCCAGCAGTTCATCAGATGAACAGTATTTATGATTATAGTAGGTATTATATATTATTCTATTCGATAGAAATATTAATAATTATATTATATTAATAATTATTATAATATTATATATTATCTATTCGAATAAACGCTGACGATTGTTTTTAGTTTGAGTGTTTCCATCTACATTCACATATGTATCTGCAAGCCGCCTTTCGGCGTGTGACAGGGGGTGCATGCTCTATGACTCTTCTTCCCTAATCGATTACTTTCGCGTATCGTGGAGGAAATGAGTTCTTGAAACGAATAGTTAAAGCATAGTTTTCTCTGATTTTTCTCGCAGTATCTGAAAGGTCTATGAAACAGGGAGGACGCATAACATATTCTACATCTTCTAAGAACATGCATACTATCTCTGAACTTAGTAAGTAAATTAAGCCTTTGGTTAAATATTTTATCTCTTAGAGATTCCCATTCTGCGTCTTGCAGCATCTGTGTAACCCTCATTGATTTGTTGTTGTTTACGAAACATAGCGCCTTTTTCTGTACCTTTTCTAGTTCTCGAATACAACGCTTTTCTGCAGGGTCCCATATGTTTCGTATAGACTCAAAGTGAAACCGTTTTAAAATAATATCGTAGTAGAAGTAGTACTGTTAAAGTGCTTCGACTGCTTTGGTCATTTCGCACGTAGGCCCCCACCGGGAATCGAACCCGGGACCGCTTTCATCGAAGTCGAACGCGTTGCCCTCTTGGTTATCCGCAGCGGCGAAGTAATATCGCTCACGGACTTTTTCTTCGCTTTTACCGACAGTTTCATTTCCGGCGCACTATGAATTTAAAAAGATACGCATTTGGTCGCATTCCTAATTTAAATTCCATAGGAATTGAAAGTAGGAGTTAATTAGGAGATAGGAGGAATAGAGAGATATTCAATGCAAGGTAAAATATCATTTCATTTGATAAATGGGCTAAATTCTGTTTCCTTCCAATTTCCTCGAGAGTAAATCGGATTTTCCTTAAAACCTAATTCAGTGTTTGATTCCGCGCGAAGAAAATGGTCATCCTACTTTATTACCCCCTTCCTCATGTTTTGGCGATGCCCCTCGTCCCTCCGCAAATTCCGACCACTTTTCTTTACTCCTCCCAACTCTCTTTGCCCGAAGAAATCGATTTGGTCTTTGTTGGTCGAAGGCCCCTGCGAGAGAATAGGTTCGGTTGGTGTGGGAAAGTGCATTGTTGGGTAGGGGAAAGGGAGGAGGCCCCACCCAAGATGGTCGAGGAGTGCTATCAAATGGGGCGAGAAATAGTTCGAAATTTGCTCACCTGGAAGACGATGGCGTCCTTTTCGAGTTGATTCCGATCCTTGAAGATAGTGTTCATTATGTCGAGGAATTTGTCCCTCGGAAGGAAGCTCGCCTGTTCTCTTCGGAAGTCTTCGATGAAGTCGTAAAGGATGAAGTAGGTCCCTGTAGGAAGGAGGTGAGAAAACCGCATTATGTGTTATGGATTCGAGGTTATGAATACATTTTGGGAGCCATTAATACGTTATTTGCGAGGATGAGCGATTTACGTAGTCAATGATAGGGGATGGCAAATTGCAACGATACAAGTTTCATGAGATAATATGTTTATTTTGAATTTGAATGAAGTTCTTGATTTCAATGAAGTTCGTGATTGAAAGAATGATTTCGTCATGTGAATTTAATTACTCGCAGGTTACTTTTTATAAAGAAATCTTTCATTTCAAGTACTAACAAAACAAGGAGCATACATTTTAACCAGTCCTGATGTACCAATTTAAAACCTATTCTTTCATGCTAAAATAACTATTTAAAAAAATTATGCCGTTCGCTTGAAATCAGGCAAAGGTAAGAACTTTTCACTTACAGGCGCGCCTTAAAACCCAACGATAAACAGAATTGAAAATATGTACATGTTTGGGACTGGGATTCTTTAGGGGTTGCGCAGAGTCATTTTAAAATAAAAAAGGGTTGTATATCGATGTGCATACTTGAGAAACTAATATGGTTTATAAAAATATAAAAGACATATTTATACTCGCGTAAAAAAGACGAGGTTTTTTATAAATCTTTATTATCTTATACTATCTGGAGAAGTTTAATGGTATTAAATTTATGAATTCGCGGAATATGCGGACTACTCTTTCCATTCACTTATTATTTTTAATTACGAGAAAATCTTTTCCAAATGATACATATTTCGCACCTAGTTTAAAGTGAATTGTTGTGAATTAAAATAAAAGTTGAATTGAAAGCAGTTTCTGAAAACGATGAATATCGGTTACTGGATAACAGGTATTCCGTTTCTTTGCTGTAAGTATGACAAATCATTTAGAAGCTTTTGGTGCCGTTTATTTTCTCTTTTATGAAACATTTTATCCATTTTAATCTGAAATGGACCTGTTTCAGATTTCAAATTTCGACCTGTCTCATACTTTCTTATTTTCTTTGGTCATCATGTAAATTAGTCAATGAAAAATGATATTCATTTTTTATATTATAGCAATAGGATACTATCGCCAATTTATTTACTATCTCTTACTTATTCGAACACGTAAAATCCTTTACAATCTCATGTATTTTTTCATTTAATGTAAATTAAATTCTAAACAGTATTAAAAGAGAAATGTCTCATCCGATTCAAAGTTTAAATCAAGGCGATGCCTCATTTTGAAAGTTTCTCAAACAAGTAAATCCGCCCGATCAATTAAATACATACCTGAGGATGGCGATCACTCGCTGAAACCGGTCGTCTGAAAATTAAATCTGTGGAAAAAGTACAATCCCGTCTATCTGTTATTTTATTGTAAATTCATATCCTTCCGTAAGCTTCTTTGATCTTTTTATTTTTCTCTTCGGATGTGAAAGGTAGCCTTCAGAATCCTATTGCCTTTATCTCCCCAAACAAATACTTTTCCCCCATCTCTGCATCGTTCTTTTTAAATATGCCATCGATACATTCCTTCCTCGGTCGCATTGGCAATGGCGTCGCATTTACACGAGCAATGGAGGATTCAAGAGCAGATTCGGGCGTCGAAAAACTTAGAATAGGTCGTGCCATGGAAGGAAGTAAGCCGCGTAATGAGGGATATTGCTATTGTACCCATCCCGCCACCTCTGCATCCTTCCTCGCCCTCTCTCTTCTCCATCCCGAAAGCCTAGCGAAAACCTTTTCCGTGCTTCCACCGCGCCCTTCCATCTCCGAAACCCCTGCGGCCCTGAATTAATAAAGCCTTCCTCGGAATTATTGTTCCCTTGTTTCGTGTCCAGGGCGCATATCTCTAGTCCCTCCTCCACCATCTCTCCTCCTCTCTTTTCTCGTTCCTCTTTCTCCTCTGCCTCACCTTCTCTCTCTTTGCTACTAACGTAATCTTCAGTTCCTTATGCCGAGAACGAACGATTTTCCATCATCTTTCGTCTCCTTACATTGCTCCCGGATTTTTTCCACATTCAGTTTTAGTGATCAAACGTCCGTGTTGCGTGTTCCGGTTTTCCATCTTTTCCTTTCCTTCAGTTTGCGCGTGAATAAAATTGCCTGGATTAAAATCTGACGGGATTTCCTGCGAGTTTCTAAATCCCTCTCAAAGCTAGCACCTGGATGGAAATTGTGTTTCCGGGTGTTTAAGCTGCGAAAAGGTATACCTCGGCGGGTGTTCATCGGAATTCAGCCCTGAATCAACTTCGTAGCTCAATTGGAATAAGAATTTACGGAGACAATTAGTCAGCGTTTGAGTCAAATCGTATTATTTTTGACTTCATTTTGACTTCCAAAACGTTTTCCCTTCCCTCAGACTAGAAAAATAATCTCTTTCGAAATTACAATAGATTGGATGGATTAAGAAAGCCTAAATTTATTTTATTGCCGTAAATATTTATAGAAATAATCCGAGAATTTCCTCCAGAGATAGAAGTAAAGTTTTTGTACTCTCTTCTTGGTAATTTATATAATGACGTCTCAAATGTATTCAATTGCTAAACTTACCTGATATTTAAGAGCCTTGATCGAATAGTTTCATTTTTTTATGGAATTATATTTTGGCGAACAAATGTTTTGGGATCGAGAAACTCCAGCTTTATGTTGTCATTTCTAAAATAAGTTTATTTTTTCAGTAAAGTAATTCAGTAAAGAGCTCGCAAAGAAGTGAATTTGATTTTTAGTGGCTATAAAATCGGCCGGGAAAGATTACACTTGAAGAGGTTCATAAGCTTCTATGGTCTTCCACCAACGCCTCATCCTATGAGTATTGTTCAACCAGAGTCGTTTTCAGAGATGTTACCCCTTGGACAGTTTAATTAGGGATTTTTTCACATTATAGCCATTCCAGCAATTCCAGCAGCCCTTCATCAAAGGTAAAAGTACACATGAATCGACATATATCCAAGCCTAATCTTCTTCAAGTTTAAGTTATATTTGGCACCTTGTATTAGAATGCTTTCTTATGTTAAGGCATCTCCATATCTATCCTTTAAAAGTGGATCGTTACAGCTGTTTTATTTCCATAATAATTACTAATATTTTGAATCTAATAAATCGGCCTCGACTCTGTGGTAGTTTTTTATCCTGAAGAATAGCAAAAATTAGACTTATACCTTAGTCACATGACTTAGTCTCATGATGTGCTTACTATACGACCATGGTCTCTACCCCTTGGGTTATCATCAGTTGATGATCATCCTATGGTCTGATGAGGTCACCTGATGAGGTCACCCGATGACGACCGAAGGGGTCGACAGTACGGTCGTACAATAAACACATTATATGTGGCTAAGGCATAAGCCTACTTTTTATCATTCTTCAATAGATATTTTCTATGACAATTTATATGGATTTTATGTTTGAATAAAAAAATTTGAAGATTCTTTCATATCTGATTAGATAGAGCATTTATTGGAGGCAAATCGATTGTTGGATGAAAAATGAGGTTATTGATGAAAAGTGCAGAGACCGTTACGTAAGAATCCTCGCGTACGTTTATCATCCTTTATTTTCTCCCGTGTATTCCTTGAGCTCTTCATTAATTCCCTTCTTTCTCTACAAGCCTTGTTGTGCGTTCCCTTCTCCTTTTAATTGTTATCCCTCCATCGTCAAACGCATCCATTTTTTCCATTTTCGCTCTCTTAGCAGACACTTTGAGTCGCATTCACGCGCCATATTTTCCCTTCCGCTTCCCTTTATTCCCCATTCTACTTACGGTGGCTTTGTTAGCGAACCTTTTACTTGTTCCCTTTGGGCTTTGCTCTTTTTTATCTCCGTCCCACCTTCCCTTTCTCTTAGGTGCAGTATATATCAGCTACTAAAACATCCTATTCTTTTCTCATATCTGCGGAACGTTTCCTTCCTACATTATTTTTATCTTTCATCGTCCCTCAAAAATTCACGTCTTGGCTTTAATAGAGTTTCCTTGATGGTCATCCAGTTATTTTGTATTCCTTCTGTGTGTACCGACGTGGATTAATTTTCTCTGTTCATCCTCATCGTCTCTGTGTGCTAACTTAAATTACTAAAATTAGTACTAAGAGTTTGTAATTTTATTACTACTCAGAGTAAAATGGAAGAGTGCATGCGTAAATATTGGGTATGGGAATAAGTTTCCGACCTTTTTTATCTCTTAGTAGTAATGCTCGTGTTTATAATACAACTTTAAAAATGTCTTTATAATATAATTTTTTTAAATTATGTATTTGAAAAAATCTCTGTATGCTTTAAATCTTCGTTTGAACGTATGTAACGGTCATTTGTTTTGCATAAGAAAGGGCATAATTTTTTCCAACCAAACAGCGTCTGTGGGAGATCTTACTACTTTATGTTTCTAAAAAGTGCCGTATGAAAACGCACCTTTTTTTCGTGGATAGTTTTGCATCCAATACAATACGTGAATAATGGTTTTAAATTGCGATTTAAAAATGGTTATTTTGGCATGAGTGACGAAGAACTGGAAAAGGTTGAGGATTCAGATTTAGAGTAGGTAATTGAATTAAAAGCTGATCGATCCACCGCTGGAAAACGTCTGCACGCAATAGGAATAAACCAAAAATTCCATATAATTTGAAAGTGAGAGATATCGGAGGTCGTTTGCTTCCTACGCGATGTTGCTTGGACGACGACGATATCTTCCTTGCGTTGCATTATTACTGAAGAAATGAATAATTGCATTATTACTGATGGAAAAATGAATAATTAATATGTAATGACTAACTGAATTAGTTTGAAATCATGTCCGGTGATTGTTATTTACTATAATCATTATGTTTGAACACAGCTTTTAAAGAAAAACACGACGGAAATGAGGCTTCCGGATAGCCTAGTGGGCAACACTTTCGACTTCGGCGAAAGTGTTGCGTTCGATTTCCGGTGGGGGCCTACGTGCGAAATGACCTATTCTGTCGAAGCATTTTTAACAATACTACTACTACTACTACGACGGAAATGGGATGATAGGCACTATAAGCTGATCACAAAGCAAGGTTGCATTTTGCAAAACCTGTGAATATTTACTTGAAAAGAGTGAACTGAGAATTTCTGCCCCCCCCACTTTATTCACCAGACGTTGCTTCCTCAGATTTACATTTATTCCGGTCGATGCACTCGATCCTTTCGGGCGAGCGGTTCACTTCTTATCGAAGTATTCAAAAAAGCCTTGCTGAATTGAATCGCTTCTAAATTCTCAAGGAAGAATGGACTTGATAAAAGTCTGACGGGACCGAACCCGGGTCTCCACGTGGTGGAAATCCCAAAGTTCTTGCCCACAAAGTCTCCCGAATGGCTTGGAGAAATGTTCTGCCGGGATAGCTCAACGAACAGAGCACCCGACTGGCAATTGGGAGACCCGGGTTCGTTTCCCGGCCCCGTTAGACTTTTTTCAAGTCCATTCAAATAAAGACGATTATTATTATTATTCCTTTGGATTTTTCCTGGGTGCGCTCCATCTTGCGCAAAATCACCCTTACCCGTTTCCTCCGCTTCTAAATTCTAAAAAACAGCTTTTTTTCAATAGGATAATCCATTTAATGCTTGATTGTTGGGAGAAAGTTTTGACTGCCGATAGGTCACACTTTGTATGAACATATTTTGCTTTTATATTTTTTAATGTTTACCTAATATTAAACAAATAAGAGAGGATTATTATACCCATACTAAATAAAAATATTTCCGTTTAGACTATATTAGAACCAGGTAGTTATTTTATCAATGTAATGAATTTCGATAAAATTAAATAAGATTAATATATTTCGTGAATAATTAGAGGCCAGCTAGGTAATTTTAGGGTTTTCTTAGTGTGCTTGTCACTTATCCTGCTCCTCTCTTCACGAATTCTACATCTCTGACTTCAAGTTCTATTTTTGTTGCCAATAATCTGTGTCGTAGTTCAACATGGAACTCTTTTTGGTTTTCTTCTAGTTTCCTTGCTTCTTGAATGAATTTTTGCATTCAAAGATCTATCTTCATTCTGCGCCCTACAATTTTATGGGAACTTCCTTCATGAAATTATGATCTATATTAGAATATGATCAATGGTAGAAGCCATCACTACATGGAATTCCAACAGATAGGAAAAAAACACTAATAATTTCGCAGTATATTTCCTCAATACGACCGGTTTCAACAACAAAGTATTATAAACTCCGCAGTATGCTTTTGTGTAGATTATGTTTACTAGTATGAATTCTATTTCATCGAATTTATTTTACATTCGATGCAATTTCTTTCCGATAAACTACATTTTTCCATATTTTATATGGAGAAATGAAGGAGAAAAATGGCTGCTATAGCCGGGACTAGAACCTTGGTCTCCCGTTTTCCGCTATTAGTGATGCGGCATCTTAGATGCTCCACATGTGCGCAGGAGTGGTGCCTTCTTAGTTGGATCCTTCGGAGCACACAGTGTCCTATCATAGCTTCGGAAATCGAAGAAGAGGTTGTTCTGTTGTTGTAGCTTACTTGGTTTAGAACAAACGTCCGGAAAGTGGGAGACCCGGGTTCGTGTCTCGGTTACTGCGGATTTATTCTCCTTTATTTCCTCATCTTCCATCAAGCAGGTGAACTATGAACATTGCTTACCTTCCACATTTTGTTGGTCGGGAATCCAACATCTTCAACTATTCCATCGCATTCGCACATTCTGTAATATAAGGTGTGAATATCCATAAGTTCTGTCACCCTGATTTTCTTCAATATTCTATGACTCCTACATCATTCTGTCTTTATTTTTCCTTCATTCAGATGCTCGAAAAGCCGATCTTCACTCTTCAAGCTGCGAAGTGTGGGGCAGTTGTTCTTTTCTTTAAGATGAAGCTCTGTAATGCCACCGCCCCTCGGACATCCACATAGGTGGTGGTTTAAGTCCGGGTACATTTCCATCATAAAAGCTCATCAATGGAAATAATATTTTGAGGAAAAGGTGAGGGAATCA
Organism: Ladona fulva; assembly: GCA_000376725.2. Classification (NCBI taxonomy): domain Eukaryota; kingdom Metazoa; phylum Arthropoda; class Insecta; order Odonata; family Libellulidae; genus Ladona; species Ladona fulva. Next base: position 343,204 of record KZ309125.1, on the reverse strand, counting down.
CCAGGGTGTCCAAATGCCGATTGGTGAATAGCAGTTTCTTTCTTTGACCCATTATTTACATATTTTTGAAGCTTTCTTATCATGGTAGAACCTGGGCTATACATCGCCCTCAATCCCTGTTAACACCCCTCCACCCCGACGAGGCATAACTGTGACTGTTTATGGGGTAAGATATATGCACGCACATATACAATTAACCTCTTTTTGTCCAAGGGCACCTGGTGATTTGGTCCGTGGCGACTGGGTGCTACTATGATTTAGTAACTACACGCGATAAATTGGTTGTTGGGCAAGGCTGAGATTTGTCATAATTAATTGTTATTGCTACTGGTGTATAGAATGCAGAAATTTAGAAATATTTAACTGTTTTTAAACAAAAATTATGGAAGTATGCCTTACTGGAATCGGAGCGTGCATTACATTAATCATCTATTTTCATTTACATTATAATCTTAATGTAGCGTACCATTTATATTAATAATTTATTTCAATTTCTCATCGTCGATAATTATCTCTGAAACAACACCCATTTATCTCAGGATGCGTATTCCTTGCGAATAAAAGACATAATTTAAACATAAACCATACTTTTGTCATATTTTTACGTCCGGATAACTGTTTTCCTCCCCTATTGCACACTCCGATTCCAGTAAGGCATACTTCTGTTTCTGTTTCACAAACAGTTAATTACTGGTAGGGCCTCCCTTGCTGGACAGATCTGAGAGGAGCGGCCAGACTAAAGCATACCCACACAAAATCCAGGTTGCAGGTGGCAACCACCGACTACCTGGTCAGCGTCTGTTCACCCAGAGGGTGCGGCTGTACAATCCGCTCCAGGACCTAAGAATCCCTGGTTCTAAAATCCCAGTGGAAACACTGGACCAAGAAGCTTTCAAGCAATCATGACTCGTGCAAGTAATTGCAACAATACCCCAGGTGGTAACCAATCCACCCGTCGACAGACGGCAACCAGGTTTTCGGATTCTGGGGAACCATTTTCTTGATGATTTGTGTGAGTTCCTGTAGTGATTTTGGTCCAAGGTTTTTCAGTAGCTATGCAACGATACCGTCTTCACCTGATGTCCTGTTATTTTTCAGTCTCTGTATGTGTCTGTGTATCTCTTCCTTTGTTGATGGTGGTGATTCTGGGTGGGTATCTGTGTAATTTTCCTTGGGGAATCTGGTGTTGGGTTCGGGGCAATTGAGAAGATCAGAAAAATATTGTGCCAGCACCTGACAGTTTTCCTGATTTGTTAGTGCTAATTTTCCATTTTGTTTTCTGAAGCACAAATTTTGTGGTGTGTATCCACGGATTTTTCCTGCGAAAGTCCTATAAAAGTCTCTCGTGTTGTAGTTGCGGAAGTTCTCTTCTATGGAGTCTAGTTGTTTCTTCATGTACTTTCTTTTAGTTTGCCTAATAGTCTTTGCTACCTCTTTTCTAATCTCATTGAAAAGCAGTTGGCTTTCTGGGAACTTCTTACTGTTATACTCCTGGAATGCTTGTCTGCGCTTTTCCAGTACCTTTTCGCAATTCGAGTCCCACCAAGGGTGTTTTGAGTTCTTTGGCACCATAATCTGAAGTCGAAATTGGCATTTTCGAATTCAGATTATGGGCATTCCTTCCGAAGGCACTCCAGCCTAGTTTCATTCTTCGATTCACTTCATTAATCCTGTTTTTCTCTCCTGTCGTAATCAGTTGTCCCAGGTAAGTGTACTCTGAACAAACATCAAGGGGTACCTCTTGTAGTAGGATTGGTACTCGTGTTGCAAAAGAATTATACATTACCTAGGTTTTCGATAAGTTTATCCTGAGTCCTATTTTCTGCCCCGCCGTGTTCAGTTCTCGAAGTCTTGATGCTAGATCTTCACCGTAGGTTGCGAAGAGTACAATATCATCTGCGAAACGCAAATGACTGATGTGCTCTCCATTGATCTGTAGGCCTCTTTCCTCCCAGTCTAAGGTTTTAAAGACTTCTTCCAGAACGGCTGTAACAAGAATTGGTGAAAGGCAGTCGCCTTGTCTCACACCCTTCTTAATCCGGAATTCCTCTGTTTCTTCATGCAGCATTACAGAAGCTGTTGCATCCTTGTAGATGCTGCGTAAAAGTTGGATGTACTTGGTATCTATCCCTTGTTTCTCCAGTGCCTCCAGTGTGGAGGAGGTACTTACCGAGTCAAAGGCCTGGGCATAGTCCACAAAGGAGAGTACTAGTGGTATCTCGTATTCGTTCATTTTGCTGATAATTTCTTGCAGCGTGTGGATGTGGTCCATAGTGCTGAATCCCTTGCGAAATCCAGCTTGTTC
>KZ309125.1:287862-325066 GCA_000376725.2 Ladona fulva | reverse complement strand
TATATATATATATATACACACACCTTGAATGAAATTAAGTAAAAGGAAAATAATAATTGTAATAATTATAATAAAATGCTGAAATCGTTCCAGCGGAAACGTTGAGAAAATACAACAGCATAATAATAATGAACCTTTATTAAAGAATGACATTGAGAATTTGTAGTCCCTTCTTAATTAGGTACATTAACTCATAATGAATAACATTTTATGTCAAAATCACAATTTTAAAATATTTTTCAACAATCCATGTGGAAATCTTTTCATGATGTAGATCATTAAAAGTCTTTTCCGCTGCAATTCGCATGGGATCAAATTCACTGTTTCGATTTTTCCACTACTCTGGAGAAAGGGTGTAAATTAATAATTTCATAATAATGCTTAACGAGAAGGCATTAAAACTTTTAAGTGGATAGGAACAGAAAATATCTTGCGGGAAAGCAAAATATTTAACCAATGAGCAGAGAATGTGTATGTGCAGTAACTAATTGTCAACATGTTATGTTTCAAATCTTGTGCCTCGTCAAATGATCGTAATGCTATGGCGATATCCAACAGCAAAACGTGCAAAAATTACCAACTCTCCGGAGGTTAAGGACGAGAGAGTAACCTTGGCCACTGCGGTCTCTGTTCACAGTAAACTGGAGTTAGATAAGGGATTAAACGCTATAACTGCGGACGAAACGGAGGTAGGGCACGTGAGGAGGCGCCACCACGCCACGTCTTTGCGCAAAAGCAATCATAAAAATGAAAACACGAGTGTCAATTAAGAGATTTCAACCACGATAAAGAACAAGCCGAACGCGAAATATCTCTTAGAAATTGTTATCTGAAAGAAAACCATATAATCCGTAAGTATTTTTGGCTCTAAAATAAAGCTTCAATGTCGAGATTAACAGTCGTAATTTTACGGAAAGGAAATCTGGGAAGCATTTTTTCTTTATGGGTGTCGTATTTAATTTTTTGCATCGAAGCATGAAAACGTTATTCTTTGGCGGTGATATACGGAAATATTACGGGATCAAACTCGGTGTGTACTGCTTTTGGGAGAGTATCCAAATTATTCTCGACAACGATCTGAAAAGCGGGATTTATCGATATCCCTGAAACGTTGTTTTCCATTGTATTTTAAACTTTGTCATCCTCTGTTTTTATCTTTATTTTCTTCCAACTTATCTTATTTTACGCGTTTACTATGTTACTATTATGTATTTTACTATTTACTATGTTTATATCATAACTCAACTTAGTGAGTCCTACCTCTTTGGATAGAATAAATATATAAAGTTAAAGAGGAAAACTAATTACGTATTTCTTTGATATATGTAGTTCGCTAAAATGAATTATCGCTCCAAATAAAAGGTTTTGTGAAAGGAGCCTTAAGTAGCATGAAATTCATCATTTGAGGAAGTTTGGCAAAAACATTCCACTTCCTCGATAATGACGGAAAATTGGAATTGTTAAAAGAATCTCACTTCCTTCGTTAAAAACATTCTACCGAACGACTCCGTACAATGGGTATTCAGTGACACGTGATTCAGCGGTCGAATTCCCTCAGTCGAACCGAAGAGAATAGAGATAACTTCAAAATATCACTTTAATTTTTTTTCTGAAAGACTGGCCGAGCATCGTAGCGAACTTCAATTAGTTAGCTAAATTTGGAATAAAACGGGCGATAAAAGAAAAACGTGGAGGCACTAAGTTGGCTCGAACCAGAAATAAAATCGAACTGAAAATAAGGGTTTCGGAGAAAAGCAAGAAGATTAGAGCCAGAAATAAGTTGGACTGAGAGCGAGAGAGGTAAAAGTTGAATAACAGGGATTTAAATATCACCATTTTAATTAAAGGAAAATTGTGATTAATTGTTTTCGCGAATTCCTGTTACGAATTTAAAATTTCCCATTTTCATAAACTTTTGAATGTTTGGAACAGTCTTCCTTTCGCCGGGCATGAGTTTAGTCTTACTATTTTAGAAACGTTTAAACTTTATACATCGATTTTAAATAGGTCAAATTCACATGCTTGAGCTGTATTTTTTATCGCATAATAATGACTACAATTGCTTACAAAACCGATCACTGATAAAGTTATATTTATGTACTTATTTACATAATTTGGCCGCTGTTAGACACAAGTCTGGTGGTTAATCAAATAACATAATACGCCTTTAAATATATATACAACACACAATAGACAATCGCTACTTTTACATTTACACATCCCAATAAACTCTGCAACTTTTGCTAAACTACTTTTTATTCTTAGGCAAGGGTATGAAGACCTCTCCAGGAAAATTGTTTCACTCTTTAATCCCTCTATTTATGAATGAGTACTTAGCTAAAGATGTTCTTTGATTTCTCAACTCAACAGATATTTCTAATTACGAAATCTTCAGCTTTCATATCTTAATTATTTATAGAATTAATTAGATTTGTTTTTCAAAAATGATCTTTTTTGTAAGGAAGAAAATTGGAACATGGCTATTTATGGATTAAGTTAAGAAACAGCTCTTGGAGTGTTTTTACACTCCAAGAGCTGTTTCGCCAGCCTACTCCCTGAAACCTAAACTGGAAAGGGAAAACAATGGAGAGGAAACGGATTAACCGGTGCTCCAGGAATAACCTACTAGGCAGGTTTATCCATTTGCTTATCTTATCTCCAGTTTTGGTCTCACTCAGATGGTAGGTCGCTGAAACAGCTATTGGAGCGTTTTAAACCTCTAAAATTATCTTTTTATTGAGTAATATTATACCAATATGCCCTTTACCCATCCAAAACTTATCCTTTAGTCGTTTAAAATACATGATTGAAATCAATTGCGGTGGGCTTTCTTGTGTGTAATTGCATGACAAGAAAATGTAGGTATAAAATTCGAACTTTACATATTTCCACAGGGTATACTTAAAACGATATTTTTCAGTACAGATCGGCCATCATTAAGACTGATGATGACCTGATTTGGGCCAATCTGAGCCAAACCGGTCGTTTTAAATACACTCCGTCGAAATATGTAGTGTAATATTTATTCCTACATTTAAAAATGCATTACTACTCCATGCGTCTCGTATTCACTGTGGTTTCACTTTACGCGAAGTTTATCATTTAAGCACATAAGATTCGCTAATCTACAAACGAAGTAAATTGACAATTAAATTAGTTAGATCACCCCTTTTAAAATTATTTCAGATCGAGAAAGCGATAGCTGATGAAGAACAGTTAGACCTCTTAAGGAATGGAGCTGAATGGTATGCTATACAATCTTGCACGTCATGTGAATACGCCCTCTGAGGAATTAAACGTATCAAAATTCACCTAAATCATGTTTGTTTCTTTTACGTATCTCAAAGTCCTGTCTCTCTGGATACATTTTCATTGCTTCTTTATTTATAAATACCTTTTCTTATCTTCACCCTGATCTTCAGTTACACTACACTCGAGTCAGTTTAATATCTCAGAATCACTCTTAGAAATAATTTAAGCTGGAGAAGACATATACGAAAATTCTGCTGTAAAGCATGTAAAAAGCTCAGTTTTATAAATCGCATTGTAGGTAGATGCGATGGAAAGGTTACAGAGCGCTGTTACCTCACCTTGGTGCAGCCATATCTGGAGTATGCGGCAAATAAATTGGGTCCAGTGGATGAAACGTGTACCCGCAAACTCGAGAAAGTGCAGCGTAACACGGTCCGATTTGTTACAAAATATTACGATAAAAAAAGCAAACGTGAAAAAAATGCTCTCAGACGCAGATTGGGAATCCTTAAAAGAAAAGGGGTTGGATGATAGGCTGCGATTGCTTGATAAAGTAAGAGATAATACATTTGTGGAAGACGTAATCAGTGTTATGCGACTCCAGTGGTACTTCGGCCGACACGGTAATTAGCGTAAAGTTAGAGAAATAAATTTGAGGACAAGACATCATTCTTTCCGCGATCGGTAACTTAAACGCCTGGTGTTTACGCCACCCGACACACGCCTATGGGTATTTAGGGTATTTAGGCTTGCAGGGTATTAATGCAGATGTACTTGGAAGGAGATTTGTTACGTTTGAGTGAAAAGGAAATAATTAAATTCCATCCTATATGGCCGGACTTCGTGGTTAGACATTATGAAGGAATAAGAAAATCTTGGTAGACCATAATCTTGTCATAAGACAAGACCTGATGATGGCTGTGTAGCCAAAACCGGTCGTGTAATAAGAATCTTGTGGATACTACCAAGATTTTCTTTTTCTGTAAGGAAATAATTGTTTCGAAAGTAATGTTACAGAAGTGTTTTACAATAGTCACGAGCATAAGTAATTATCTATCTGTACTTCTATCATCTATGTAAGCATAAGAGATTAAAAATTATCGTGTGTTAATATTTATATGAAACATGCTCTTAGATTAATTAGTCTATATTTCTTCTTCCAATTATTTCTTATAAAATAATGAATCTTATCTGAATGTTTAGTATTTGTATCGTGAGATTATTTGGCCTGTTAGCTTTTTTAGAAGGTGATTTAGATTCTTAAGTTAGGAAATTTCTGATTATCGATTGACATAATATCAACTACCGTGTGAAATGTGTTTTAAATTCTCTCCACCGACATTAAGCTGGTTTTTCGAATATGATAATAACGGAGTAATAAGTATTACGTTTTACTCTTGCCAACGATTTCGCATACTCGATAAAGGTTGAGCTTTTTGAAATCTCATGTTATGCGTCATTAGAATTGAAGATACTAGGAGAAAACTCAAGGAAAAGGGTAAAACTGTCTTTGAACTTAAAGGTGTGTACCTAAGAAAAACGTAATTCCTCGGAGAATGTGGTTTTTCCACTCCTTCTCTGTGGGTGTTTTCTAGAAACGTGTATTTCTCTTGTCAACATAATTTGATAAGATTCATTTCTACACCCTACTCTCATTTTTCGTCAATTTTCGTATCCATCATAGTGACGTACGAGGTACTGTTAGATATAGAATTGCATGTGACTAAAATCGCCGAATAAAGTCTTTCCTATCCATCTCACTGTCAACGTATGGTAAAAAAGGAAAACGTAAAGGGGAATTTACACGTTAAGGCGTGCACCTAGGAAAAATACCAAGGAATCGGACTTGAAAAAAATCTCACAGGATCTTTACGTGCAAAGTCACCTTTACCCTTTTCCTTGTGTTTTATCCTTAAGGAGGGCTGTCCTTTCCATCACTTTGTTTGGCCAGTTCCTCAAGAAGTTGAGCGTGGACCATGACAGATGAAACCAATTTCACCTAGTATTCGGAAACGGCACGAGAGAATGTTCTGGCCAGGTAGCTAATTTGGACAAAGCATCCACCTAGAAAGTGGAAGATCCCAGGTTCGAGTCCTGATCCTGTTAGACTTTTCTATTATCCGTTGTTCCATATTAGGAGAAAATGTAAACAGATAGGAGTGGGGGAAATTTAGACTTGAATACTCAAAATGTGTGCAAAATGCAAAACAGAAGCTGCATTAAATAATATAATGGAAATGAGGATAGGTTATAATTATGTGATAGGAATTAAGGACATTGTAATTATGAAATTATAAAATTAATTTGATCTCAAAGTTGATGGAAGTCTTCGATGATATTCATTGGTTGAAAGACGTTGAGATAACTATGGCAATATTCACTGGAAAGCCCAACCGCAGTGTTGTATCGAGTGTTTTGATTTCATTGCCATTGCAGATGATCTTCCCGAAGAAAGATATTCGGTCGATTACATCAATAATAAATATTGAAAGCAGTTCAGATGAAAGCATTGACATTCTGAAGCGATGAAATTCTAATGAAGCTCTTTGAAAGGATTTCCTTTGCTTCATCCCTCAGAGTTCTGCCGAGAGACTCTATTTAAGAGGAAGATGTGTTGCAAAATTTATACTCCTTTCTGCGCTAAATGCACTCATTTTGGAGTAAAAAGCGGCATAAAGTTGAAGATAATGATCTCCATTCATATGATTCTATAGTGACGGTAACTCCCTATTCTCATGAAAGTTACAGGCTGTATGCAAGCGATCTCTCTTCAAAGTTCGCGAAAGAAAATCCTCCCTTATTTCAATGAATAATTTATCGAAAGCTTATAATTAACAGCACACTTATTGAAAATTATACAGCAAGATATTTTGAAGTATCTATTTCGAGGACAATCACTTCGCTGAGTAATGACTGCATAAAGACTCAGTATTTCCAATTTTATTTAGATAAAATTAATGAGACTGCGCAAGGATTCCTGGGTTTAAGACTTTCGTCAAATGTCGGGCAGTTTCAAAATAAAAATAGGTTTCTTTGATGTTGCTGTTCACGAAGAGTAGATATATTATGTTATATATGGAGCATTTTTTACTTTTGTTTCAAAATTGTTTCACTCGTATTGTTTTAATTCTTTCAAATATTGCGATAGAAATATTGAGTTTTTTCTCTGAGCGAAATGTAGCGTTATCTTGAAGTGAAACATGTCGTACTTGGATGATTTAGGGTTATTTTAATCTCTGCAAAAGTTAAGACGACGGTATCGCCTGTTAAAAAGAAAGCAAATCGAGCTTATGAACTCTTTAATTATCTGATCAAAGTTACGAGATGCTACTATATTTCACGCAGTGACTGAAGTGATGATTGTCATTGGAAAGGTCCGAATTCAAATTTTCTCTAATCCACAGGAAGAAATGACTTTTTCTACCTCGGTTTCATTCGAAGAGGGCATCCAAGGGGAGAGATATAGTTGGAGGGAAAAAAGTTAAGCCGAAGAGGCAATGAAGAGTAGAACGGGCAAAAAGGAATTCTCACGCTAAATTTAGATTCCTCTTTTCACTCCTTCCTCTGGTCCTACTCCATCCATTCTTTCTCTATACTACTGGTTCTTGAAGGTGGTTCCGCGATGCCCTATCTCCCTAGGGACCACCCCCTCAAAACCTTCCTATCTAGTCTTTGTCCTCATCCTCCTACCGAAAGGGAAAAAAACCCTTCCCGGTCGCCGCAGTCTTCCCTCAGGCACTCACGGACGGGGTAGTCGAGCAAAACTTCTTTAACTCGCTCTCCAGCCTCTCTTCAGTTTTTTCTCGCTCTAAGCCTGCGGAACCACCGCTTCCCACAATGCAGTCTTCTCCCCGTTTTTGCCTCCCTCCATTCTCCCGATGTGGAGAAAGGCGCGCTCCTCCTACGGAATTTTCCCTCGCGAGCAGTTCATTAAGTAACCCGGAGAGCCCCGTAAAAACAGCATGCGTCAATGTGGGAATCTCGCCTCTCCCCCAGAGGTGGCAATGTAAGGATTCGATGTTCACGAGGTTGTCCCTTTCTTGGCACTCCGTGGCAGTCCTTTTTTAGATCCGTTGTCCCCCGACCGTTTTTTATCCTCTTCTGCGGCGATGACGTTTTTGGCCGCGGGTGGGAGCGAGGAGGTGAAAAAAACGCTGCAATGAGAGTCGAGGACATTAATGCCCTCACCTGCGTCTTGATTCTTTAAGCGATTTAAATAGAAGAGGAAAAGGAATTCCAGGTCTCCTTCTCTGAGACCGAATTTCTCGGCGGAGAAAATTAAGGGAATTTGATCAAAATATTCTGAATTTCCAGCTCGCCGTGGGGCGTGGAAAATCTTATCAGTTGTGGAATAATTATGTTTTTATTCCGTAGATATGTTCAAATTGGGTTTTCAAATGTGTGCAGTTGTGAAATAAGCTATTGAAATAGCCCCTCAAACGCGACATTTTGGATCGTAAAAGAATTCTATAAATGGCATTTTAGAAAATTAATGAGCAACTTATATATCGATTTACTTGAAGAACAAACATATGTCTAAGGAGAGATATGTCTAAGGGTGTCGCCAAATTTTATTCTTTATAAGTTACCATTTTCATGGATAATGTTGGCGCTTCAAATTGACGACTACTTTAAATATTTCCTTTTAATTATGTCACGGAGAGTAAGAAGACGTTTTCGCAAAATCTAAAGTATAGGTGTAAGTATATAAGTGATAAATAGACATTGAATGATTCAAGTATACAGTGTGAATTTTTATAATCATCGGTTCCTTTAATTTTTATAAAATTATGCTTACAACTGTAAATCCCCCCCATCTTGAATGATTTTAATATAATATTTTTTATGTGCGTCACGATGTATACAATTTAATAGAATATTTAAAGCATAAAATTTTGATTATTTCCTTCTTTTTACTAGGTAATTCTTTATTATTTATAGGAATACAATGATGTGATGTATGAAATTCAAATTCTATTTAGGCATAGAAGATATAAATATTTGTGAATATAAAGTTGTCTATGTCTATGTTTTTACCTCGCAAGCCGCCTTTCGGCGTGTGGCAGGGGGTGCATGCACCATGACTCTATTTCCCTAATCGATTGTTTTCGCGTATCGTTCGCGGAAAGAATGAGTTCTTGAATCTATTTGTTCTGGCACCTATTTCTCTGATCTTTCTCGCATTATCGGAACGGCCTATGTAGCATGTTGATCGCATTATATCCGCTACATCATCTCTAAACGTGCTTTTTCTGAATTTATCCAGTAAATTGATCCTTTGTTGGACTCTTCTAACTTCCAATGATTCCCATTTTGCGTCTTGTAGCATATGAGTGACGCTCACTGATTTATCGTAGCAATTCTTTACAAAACGTATCGCCTTTCGCTGCACCTTTTCTAATTCTTTAATACAACACTTATCAGCAGGTTCCCATACACTACACGCATACTCAAGATGAGGTCTGACTAACGCAAGATAACATCGCTCGCGAACTTTTTCGTCGCTCTGACCGACTATTCTCTTTACGAAGCCGAGTTTTTTAAGTGCTTTTCCGCATATATTATGGATGTGAGTACTCCATGTTAAGTTATTCGTGAGAGTTACTCCAAGATATTTTACTGACTCTACGGTTAATAAGTTTATCCCACGGAGACTGTACGGATAATCTTTAATAATAGATTTTCTTTCGAAGAAGTTAACTACTGAACATTTGTCTACATTTAGCTCTAATTGCCAATCATCGCACCATTTCATAATGTTATCTAAATCATTCGACATGGTTAGTCTATCCTCTTTACTCTCTATTTCCCTGTAAATTACCGTATCGTCTGCAAATATCCTAACTTTACTATCAATAAGATTGCTAAGGTCGTTAATGTATACTAAAAATAGCAACGGTCCGATTACACTACCCTGCGGGACGCCCGAGGTCACTTTTACCATGTTAGAACTAATACCGTCCAGCACTACGCATTGCTCTTTATCGGAGAGAAAGCCCTTTATCCAATTTATTACCTCTGCATTGATTCCCGCAACTTTTAATTTGTACAATAATTTATGATGAGGGACCTTATCGAATGCCTTCCGAAAATCTAAATATACCGCGTCGAAAGTTGAAGCTTTAGTAGAATTCTTTTCATCCTTCATTCTTTCCTATGAGGTTCAGTTAGTCAGAATTATAATAGTTAGTTTTATGATTTGCCTTATTTAGCTGGAACACGGAATTTTTTATTATTTACATTACGAAGAATTGATTTCGAAGTAGAAAAGGAATTTTAGGAAAAGAAAAATTTAGGAAATGGAAGTACTAAGAGCTATTGAGAAACAGTTTTATGTGTGCTCTTAATAAAGATAATGAAAGAACTCGTGCTTATGGAAAATTAAACTGTTCTTTAATTTTAGGGATGGTCACAGGGGAATAATTTGACATATTTGTTCGTATGCGACTAACCTTTCAAATTATGGTATTTATATGATAACATCTTCTAATACATCTGAAAAATGTTTTTAGAGTACGAAGGAGTAAACAATCTTCGGCACATGTTAGATTGTTGGACTTGTTTACTTATCCCCATTTTCTGTTAATTCCGGACGATAAAGAAAGTTAAATTTCTCGAATGGACTTCTCGAAAGTACAGTGAAATTGGAATCTCAAAGAGATAAATTATTCATTATAATCCCATTAAGGCATTTCGAAAAAGAACAGGGAAGCAGGAATTGTTTTTTTAGTCGAAGCTAATCTTAAGGCAGATATTAAAACTTGAAATAGTCTAGCTAATTTTTGAAAGATAGTCTCTCGTATATTTAGATTCGATTAAACGAAATTTGTGGGGTAGACGTTTTGAGTTCATTTCCGTATGATGACCGTCAGGCCATGGAAATTGCCATTGTCCAGCCATATCCCCCGAGATTAGGAAAACAATTTCGCTTCGAAAATAGACCGCAAGCAGTTCGTTGTGGGGGAAAGAAAACGGGCGAAGTCATCGAATCCTGGAGATTATTCTGACTGAAAAATTCAAGAGCAAAATAACTTCGAATATGGAAGGGAATAGGGAGACAAAAACGACTGGTTCGGAGTTTGAAGGAGAAGATAAAAAGGAGAAGAAATTGCCCTTTGGAATGAAGGCTTCGGGTCAGTAAATAGGGGCTTAAAAGATTCATATCAAATGGTGGAGGCAATTGCAGTCCGAGGTAATAACCGCTTACCATCCTCTCAGAACGGTAAATTTGTACGGAGTGGCAGAGGGAGAGAATGAGAAAGGAAGATGGAAGGGAAGGGAGCAACATCTCTTCTAATTGCAACGGCGCTCCATTTTTCACTTTGATTTATTCCCGTTCCGACATGAAAGGGAATATTTCGAGGCCGCTCTCTCCCCAGAATTGCGAATGCCTGCTTCGTTCGTGGCGAAGATATCTTGATATCGCTCGACACCATGCGATACTGCTGTTCAAACAAATTTAGGATGCCTGCAACAAAAGGGCTGCGTCGTCGAATAAGTATTTCTTGCCTCTATCGAAAGGAAGACTTTTGGGCGACTGGTTTCGGCCCTTTTTCGTACTGATTGGCGATAAAGGGGGTGTTCCGAGTAGTCATCAATTCCGACTTGAATAATGAGTTTCGTTGCATTCGCGCTAAGAGCGGCAAGTGCTGGAATACCCAAATATTACTTTTTTCCTTCGCTACCCAATGCCTTCCAAGTCCCTCCACTTCGTTGTTCCCTGGATCCCTAGCTATCTCATTTCACGCCAATAAATTCTTGAAGCGCGCTCTCTTCCAGCGTGCCTGCGTATTCTTTGGAACATTTGATTTATCTAGATGAGATTTTTGCAAGAAATTCTGAATATTTCCATAATTTTTAGTGCTAAAAGGTGCAAGGTAAAGAAATGAAAGAATTATTCTGGTTTGATGCAAGATACGTAACGCAGTAGCATGAAGGGACAATGGATATGATAACGATCATGCAGAAAACGAACCTAAAAGAACAGTTTGTTCGTATGTATATAGTTAATAGTCTCTCATAACAGAATCATGTACATACTAAATATTTTAAGATGGATATTTTTTATTACCTGATTACTAACGTCCATCACCGTATGTTAAAGTTTTAATACCACATTATTTTTTCAGAACAGTTAATAAAAAGTCAGATTTCTTCTGCGTCGAGAAGAGGTATTTAATTCCTACTTCCTATCTTTTGATTAATAATTTATAATTCTACGCGTGAATGTGTTTTCTCTCTAATTTAATTAGTAACATTTGGCAAATTTATCTCATGCTTTCTGAGTTCATAATTCGTTTATGACCACATAATTTGAAAGTGCCATTCAATACACACTAGAAAATTCTAATATTTATCTTTTAAAAGGAGAAATTTTGATTCAGAGTATTTTTCAAAAGCAAAAAACGCTAAAGACTGATTAATTAAATTAATAGAGTTAATGCGGATGGCCGGATGTTACGTAAATGCAAAATGTAAATGTTATATGGATGGGTCACGATCAGAAGCGATGTAATGCCGAGAAAGTTATTTTTTAAAAGTAACATTTATTTTAACTAAGAAATGTATTTCATACCTATGAATTGTTAAATAGGAAAATAATTCGATGAGAAAGTTTGATTTATTGGTAATATGTATCCCATTGCATAATTGATGCCTATTCTATTTAAGGACCGAAAATCTTGAAGTGTAGATAACATTTTCAGACTTAAGTTTAGTCTTAGCGAAATCCTATCTCGGAATTACTTTCCTATGGGATTATTAAATTTCTTAGGATGAAAATAAGTATTTTTTCCTCAAAACTCAATAATTTCTGTTGTTATAGTTATGATTGTTACGGAAAAACTAATTTTCTTCATTCTTTCCTCAAGACATCGCCTATTACTGTGCAGTTTATAGCTTAATTTTATTGGTAAACCGAATTATGTTCAGAACATCACAACATAAAGGCTTCTATCCAGAGAGAAAATTGAAAATAATTTTTGGCTTTCTGTTAAACAAATCGGACCCCATGGAAATTCAATGTTTTTTAAAAAAATCAAATTTTCGGACTGCATGTGACTAATACCGTCCAGCACTACGCATTGCTCTTTATCGGAGAGAAAGCCCTTTATCCAATTTATTACCTCTGCATTGATTCCNTTTATTGGTAAACCGAATTATGTTCAGAACATCACAACATAAAGGCTTCTATCCAGAGAGAAAATTGAAAATAATTTTTGGCTTTCTGTTAAACAAATCGGACCCCATGGAAATTCAATGTTTTTTAAAAAAATCAAATTTTCGGACTGCATGTGATTGGAGATTCTTTTATCTCAAGTTCACTCTGAGTGCAAAAGTTTTCAGACGTCATTTTACATTTTTCGATTCTTTTATAGAAAAAGGACAGGGAGAAAGAAAGGACGCATGGAATTTATATCTCGTCAATGTTTTAATGTAGATATGTTATGATTGATGAATGAAGAAAATATGTGTTTAAGTTGAACTATATGATAATGCTTAACTCCTGTTTATGATATAAATTCATTAATGAGCAGGAAAAAATCCCACAATCTAGATAAGAGATTCATCAACCAAGTGCTGATCGAACTCTAAAGTAATCGTTTGCCAGCGATCGACGCGAAACGGGATCCAGCGAACATTACCCATAATTCTACCTGGGAAATGTCTTCTTATGAAGATCAAATTCGGAACAGTACATAAGTTTCTTGAGGACTTTAGGAGCGTCCTAATGTTCATTCGCATTCATAGGAAATACAAATTTCAATGATTGACTAGAATATACAGGAAATACAAATTTCAATGATTGACTAGAATATATAGAAAATACAAATTTCAATGATTGACTAGAAGATATAGGAAATACAAATTTCAATGATTGACTAGAATATCACGATCTTCTTTGTTGGACTGGCCCGTCGAGGAATATGTTGTGCGCAGTAAGTTATTCCATGGAATATTCCTGAAGAGAAACAGACATGAAAATGTCTGCATGACCAGGACTCGAACCCGGGTCTTCCGCTTCCGGGCAACTGCTCTAGCCATTAAGCTACGTATCTTGTCAGAACATTTATCCATGCAGTTCGGAAGATTTCCTACAAAGTACTTGGAAGACCCGGGTTCGATTCCCGGTCTTGTCAGACTTTTCATGTCATTTCTCCTCGGGAATACTCCTAACCGCACAAATTTTCGTGCAATACCATCCTTACCCTTTCCCTTATTCCATAGTAACAAACGCTTGATCGAGAAGTAGTTCAATCTTAGATTCTTCGTCGACTACGTAGACTCATGAATTTTTGTGCCACTATGGCAACTAGACTAGTGTGCTGTCTGAGAGCAGCGAATAAATGTCACCGATATGAATAGATTAAATAACAAGTAAAATAACTGCATCGAAATAGTTATTTGAATCGTTGCTCCACATTGAGTTACCAAAAGCAAGCTGCAATGATGATGGTGTTAGCAATCAGAACTTTCTCGCTACCATAATGGGTACTAAAATTCTATCACTGACGGCATCGAAAACTACTTTCGAAAATCCTCCTCGAACGAGAACACCAGATCATTCAAGACAGTCATTAACGAGCTTATACCATCTCGATGCGGAGGAAAAAAAAGAAGGCCCAGGTAGTGCTTGAAGAAGTTATGCGGATCCGTAAAATCCATTCCCCTCAAGGAAATCCATTCACTCTCACGAATTCCAACTCTATCTCCTTTCCCTTCTCCCCGTCATTTGCGCCTTCCTATTCACTCTCTCACCCGCAAGCTTTTCTTCCCTTTCAGCCACTCCTCAAAATGCAAATTCGACGAGGAAAGTGCGGGCCAGAATAGGATTGAGAGGGAGGAAGGGGCGGGCGGGCGAGACAAGGGGAGGGGGCGGTGCAGATGTTGCAGTGCGCGGATTCGTGTCACTCTTTATAGAATGGAAGGAGAGTAAGCGACTGTTCATGCAATGCTGCCGTCGATTTGCAAGCAATTGGTGAGTAAATATTGGCGCAATCGCTGATGAAGAGCTTTTAGGACAACGCGAGGGAGTATGGGATGCTAAGGGTTCTTGTTTCGGAATTCACTAGGACATGCATGATTGTAAGCGTCAGAGAACATGTGGAAAAGCGATTCATTAAGTTTTCTATGAAACAGTTCAATTATCTGATTTATTTTTTCTGTTTCGAAACCATTACTACTCTATTTCAAGATATACACTGAGTTTTAAGTTAAAATTTAGTTGAAATCGCTTGATTTAACAGTAATATAAAATGTAGATTATTTATACATTAGTAGAAAACTGGTCCTGCTACCATATCTTGATGAGTGAAATATTTATCATTTGTCTTTTGGTACGGGATAGATAAAAATGTATTTTTTTACATACTTTTGCCTCAATCTTGCCCATGGCTGTAATGATATGAAAGCTACTGAGGTTTGAGTTATAGTAAATATTGGCATTAATTAAGGTTTCACCTTATGCAATCTTACGAAAAGTGTTACGCGTAGAGTCATTGTGCTTCACTAATGTGGACTTGTTCTGCTTAAAGCATTCTGGCTCCGGGTGAAAAGCAAGGGAAAAACTACCCAACTCCTCGTTTTGCTTAGTAAGCCTTATTTCTCTGTCATAGCTCTTCCTAACTAATGGTAGAGGTGATGATGTCCTAACCGGACTTCGTACTAAATATTTTACAGAAAGTAGAAAACTGAAGTTAGATTTGAATATATTTTTGAAGCACATCTAAACTGCTTAAGATATTCCGAAAACGATAAAAGTCAATCCGGGCATAAACGAGACGGTAAATACAATAAATATCTCGCAGTGTATTTTTATAAATCAACTGAAATTCATGAGCTCAAGATTATATACACTATAGTGGATGTGGATAACTCAAAAGTATTTATTGATGTCAATATTTCATTATATATATGTGGAACCAAAAGTCAATCAAAACGTCACTTTGCAAGGAATATGTTTCCACTATCCTTAAACCCGTCACTGTGAATATTAAATTATGCAGTTACTGAAATATGCAATAGCTTCTCTAAAAATGTGGTTAATCCATTAAAACTATACTGCAGCACTTGTTAATTATCTAGAATAACATGTATCGGGGTATTAATGCCTTTGGGAGGTATATGGTGATCAATGATATGCGAATTAACGAGAAATCTCTCGAAAAAAATGATTGGAGGTTTTTATGATAAAGTGCAGATTCTAGCTAATTGATATCGTACTAACTCTTACTGGTCTTTTAGGGTTTAGAAGATGAAGAGTTTATGAGACGTGAATCTGATGACGATGGTCTAACAATAATTGGGATCGATAAGTTCTTTTATGCGGGGATCAGTATCAGGACCCTCTCCTACCACGAGCTACGATCGCTATGCATTGCCATATATTTGATGATATGGACGATGATTTTAATCGACGAATCCTATGATTGAGATTTTTCCTTCTGTTACTTAAGGGTGGAAGAAGTTGTATCACTTAGAACCCTTTTCATACTCTCTGGATTTCTTCTAAAATTCACCTACATATATATGAACGATAATTCATTTACAATCCCACATCTCTGCTTACTTGCGCCATGAAGAGAAAGAATGCAGCAGAAACTGCGAGGGAATAAAACCTTGCACTTCATTGCGGTTTGACTTTGATTGCGGTAGGAAAAGCACCACACGGAAGAGTGCCGCACTACTCGTGCGTGCCAAGCAGGGCCTCCAACCGGAATGGAACTGAAAACCGACACCGAAATGAAAACCGAACCAAAAACCGCCACCGGACTAAAATTCGAAACAGAAAAAAAAACGTTTTTTTTGTCGGAGTGAAAACCGGACTCTAACGAAAAAAGCAGAGTTCTCGTACCCTAACCATAACAGAAAACCGTTATTTACGAAACTCGTATTTGGTTCCAATTTTCGATATACTACAATTCCCATTTTTTTTCGTGTATTTGGAGGAATGTTTACTTACTAGCAGTTTACCTGCAACTAGCAATTAACTAATAATTAGCTGCTATTCTAAAACTTTTGTAATTTTTCTATGGAAATGGCTGAACATAATAAAGGTAGCTTTCAGAAGAATATAATATTACAATGATCGGATCGAAAAAAAAAAACGGTTCGATTCGGTTTTACATTGGGAGAAGGAACGAAACTGAACCGAACCCCTATTTGTTTTTTCATTGAACCGAAGCTAAAACCAGAACGAATAATATTACGGTTCCATTCCTTGGTGCCATGTTAAATAAGTGTAATTTTGAGGAATGAGTGGGCGTGTATAACCTTAGTTGCGGACTCTCCAAGGATGATCCATCAAGTAACCCTTATATTCCTCACTTTTTAACGACGCCTGCTTGCATGGTTATCTAGCGGTAATTACTATCGCACGTACATTTTGCATAGTGTTTTTTCAGCTTTTTCTCCTCATTACTTTGTTTTTATTGCAATATTTCTCTATTATTCGATTTTTAATTGTTTTTCCTTGTTGCTTTATTATTTTTTGTTCGTTCTACTTAGTTTTATTTTACGTGAATTCAATATCTCTTATTTTATGTATGTTCCGTTTCTGTAATTTCTGTATGGATTTGCATTTGTTTTCTGTTCTGGCTTTTTACTGACTGTTAACTTTCTTTTATTTCCCCCCCTTCTTACTATGTTTTATTTGCTAGTGTCGGTAGTATTTCGTTGGTTTTTGACGCCCCCATTTTTTAGGGCGTTTTTCCGCAGTGTTTTATCTCTTCCTTAAGTTAAGACTTAGGTTTTTTAAACCCACATAATATTTCAATTTATAATTGATTTTTCATTTTTTTTTATTCCCAAAAGCTGCCTCTTTCTTTTAAATATTCAATGACAAAGAGTTAGATGTCAGAAGGGGCTAAGAAGTCTAAATCTCAATAAAGACTTATTATTACTATTGCATTACGAAAAAATGAACCCATCACCTTACAGCTCGTAATCCCAAGGCCAAGGATTATAGGGAAGTAAATTCCTAACGGAATATCCTCACTCTGTGGGCTGCCTGGGCCTTCTTTTCTCCTTTTGATGGAGGGAAAAACTCACCGCGTCCGTATGTTTATTTATTCCGATGCTCACGATTATGGATTGACAGGCTCTGAAAGATTCCATGCGTCGAGCCTCTTATATGGCGTTGATGTCTATGTCATTAGTGTCTCTATAGAGACGCGCGCATGAGGAAATGGACGAGAGTTATCAAAATGATTGATTCGATGGATGAACGCGTTATTCAGCTGCTGATTCACCGTTGGAATGCTTGGATTGCTATTGGCGATGAAATCATCTTTCAATTTCGTGAATCATGCCATTATATGGGGACCATTTCTTATACAAAGAAAACCATGGGTAAGTATTATTCATGATAATTAGATAACGGGACTGGAATAGTCTTTCAGCGAAGCATGAAACGGAAATTTCAAGCTCATTTTATGAAGCACATTTAGCATTACTCTTACATTGGAAGCAAACGGAATGTTTCCATTTTCTATCAATATTGATGATGTAATAAACCGGCGAACAACTTCATATAAAGATTGCGTTATACACTAACATATAACAATGTGATTTGACATACATCATTCGTTTCCAGCATTTATTGCACTATCTCTTACACTTTATTTCTTAAGCGAAACGTAATTTCATCACATATATGGCAAATTTTGAAATTTTCAATTGCTATTTTTGTAGTTTTTTCAATTTTAGTTTATTCAAGTAAAATAATTTTCAGCCAATCGGTAATTTGTTTTATTATTTTTCTGTGTGACAATTTTGAAGGCAAAAACGATAGTCAATAAACATAAAATGAAAGAAGTTTAGATTAAAGTATAACCTTTCAAGTTACATAGGTAGGTTAATGTTCTTCACTTACGTTTTGCTTATTGCATTTCGGCTCAGTGAGGAAAGCAAAGGCAAACTACCTCACTCCTCATCTTGCGTAGCAAGCCTCATTTCCCCCTCCTAGCTGATCATAGCTAATGGTTGAGGGGATGAGGTCCCAACCGGCATTCGTGCTGAATACTTCACAGAAAAGTATGTTGCATCGCTCTGATTGGAAATCATTCGGATAGAAGATTAGGTAGATGTTCTTAATTAAGTGATACCAGAATTTTTATCACCATAATAAGTGTAATTTATTTTCAAAACTGGAGCTTTGTAACCGAAATTATCATGCATGAAATTATCCGTGACTTTAATTACGAGATATAGCTTCGTTTCATTTTCACTCAGATATTTTCTCTGAACTGGCTGAATACGAATTTAAATATTGTAAGCTTTGCCTCCAATCAAAAAACCCTCTAAAATCCACCCATCGTCGTTAAATTAATGCAAATGATATTAAACATATGCTTCGTATATCCGCAATTTAGTCATGCTAATTAACTCACTTTTTAAGACACGGGATTAATTTTCGTGCACTAAGCTAATTAAAATCTCCACAGTCTCGTGAGCAGTAAAAATGCGCGGCAAGTAAAAATATTTGGTATTATTTTATCGAAGAAGATATATTTTTAATTACCAAGATGAGATGAAAGTTTATTAAAAACTTTCTTAATAGAATCTGGAAGCTGCATAACACGTATTTTACTGTCGGCCTGCGTTCGTTTCGGAAAGTTTTCGCGGAATAGTCCCGCCATTAATCTCGCAGGCGGTTATTACCCGCTAATTAGACATTCATTGCGATTAAAGTAAACTCGCAGATTCAGCCATTACTTCCAGCTTGCTTGCTCTCAGCTCCATAACCCGTGATTCAATTGCATTTTAATTTAAACCGGCGGAATACCTGGCTAGATAAGAGGAGTAACATATGCAAACGCAATGGTTTTTTTCCCCTCCCCAAGGCGGCAATGACCGACGTTTTGTGCTGACAAACAATCTAAAAAGGGAAGAGGAATTACCGCGATAAAATTCAGCTCAAGAGATTTTTCAGAAGAGTGGAGTGTTTGCATACTCGTGAGAAGTTGAGTCTCCCAGAGAAACGACGAGCAACTCAGCGTGAAGGCGATACGGAATTAGCTTTGCCGTGAAATAATAGGATTCTCCAACATTACGTTGCTGAAAGAGTTAAAAGGCAACCTAATCTTACTCGATAAGGGTTCGCATTTTCCACATTTCCTTAGAACTGGAGCAGTTGCTTCAAAATTGTATTTTGAAAATAAGAGGGATCAACCTTTTGTATTTAGCGCCGACTAGTATAGAGTTCATAATGTAAATCCCACAGTGAAGAATGGAATCATTACCAGCACTTCTCAATCCACCTTTCTGGATATGCTTTACTCCTTAGCATGCTTCCGCTGCTCATATGGTAAGCAATTTCCTTCGCCATCGGTATAGGTCATCCGTGTCATCGTGCAATCTGCCGTAAGATACGTACGTCAATGGAACTCAGAGCTTTTGGAAATGGGGTACTTCTCGACTTGCATGGGCGTGTCATGAAACGGAAGCTCACAAAAGGGAGGATAAGGGACAGAGATTGTACAGGGATGTGTTAGGAAAGAGGTTTCGAAGAGCGGTGAGAGATTCTGGAGGTTGTCGGTCGGTAGAGAAAATTTGTATTCTATATCAACTCCGACAACTTCATCGTAATCAGTTTAACTATTGCATGATATTCTGACATCACCTTCACTGATTAATCTAACGACCTCCTTTTACCTCGTGTACAGAACCAACACGTATCAAAAGTCCTCTCTTATGAAAACCATCAAGTTTTGAGATTTCCTCTCTAGATCTACGCGGGAGGTGAGATTTAAAATCTCATAGTATGTTTCTCATTTTCCTCATTTAGTATCCGACAGAATGATTTTTTTTACATAGTAATCATTACTTTCTCGGAGAGCGACTTTAATGTGTAAACATAAATAGCCGATCATGTATTTTTCTTCGTTCTTAAGCTTTTTGCCATGGTGCAGAAGTAAAAGTTACCAAATGGTAATAATGTTATTGTTCTTACTCAGTGATATATTTTTATTTCAGATAACATTAAAATTGGTCCTTCATCAATGAAGTCGTGGGTAAATAAAATTTATCATTCAAGTGTACTTCTATGACAAGCAACTTCGTTTAAATTCTTAAAAGAATATTTAGTCATTTTACTAGAACGAGCGAAATATGAAAATGATGGGGATTTCTAGAAAAAATGTATAAAAGGAACTTTTGATAGCTTAGAGACAGAAATGTTAGCCTAAAAAGTCTATCGGGAACTAATGTATTATTACAATCTGGAGATAGGAACTTGACTTCGAAATAAGACGCTATCAGAAGAAATAAAACTAATATTTCTAACGACAATTCCGTGGCAGTGTATAGAAGTCGATATGTACAATAATCCAACAATATTTTCGCTTAAAAAAACGAGGAAAATAAAACCAATTCATGAATAGAATACAATTAACTACGTTTCATGCATTACAGGAAGCTCATTAATTGTTATCTATATGATTATTCTTTTAATGTCACTTTCAATCGAGCAACTGATACGTCAAATCACATTGGTTGCTATCACTTTAGAAATGTTTCTACCAGATACTGAACTTCAACTCTAAGTAGATTTGAATACCCGTGAAAGAGTGAAAACATTTTCATAAGTTTTAAATTTCAATTTCCTTCGAAATTCAAATGACCAAGTGCCGAAGATGGTGGAAGAAAGTTTATTTAGCGGAAAAATGAAAATGGCAATAGAAATAGGTGGGTGGTGTTTCGAGTCCCTTTAGAGTTTGTTAAGGATGCAATTGAAGGTAAATATAATGGAAATACCGAGTAAGACTAGATAGAAAGCTATTGAATGATATAAAGGTCAATTTTAAACGAGTAAAAATATGGCGTTATTGTTGAAATTCAAGGTTCATAAACCTACGGAGGGGTATTCACGTCTAAAGCAGGGTTGTCCATCCTTTTCGTTCGGAGGGCCATATTAGAAATTCCATCAAACACGTGGGCAAAGAAGGACTCCTTAGACTACCATTCTATCGCAAAAGTATTCCACGGTTGTGCATAACTTTTTTGTGCCGATCGTTAATGCCAAAATATGCATGCACGTAGGCAGATAGCCAACTGTACCATTATAACTATGAATGCCAACAGATGAACAAGCTTGTTAATAATTTAGTGTTTACCTTATTTACTTTTTTTATAATGGCATATCATTAAGTGAAGGTCGAAACCATCAAAGCTAGATTAACAAGCTCATTGGTAAATAAATGAAGATTTTAGTAAAACAAGAATACATTTAAAGCACGATTCTATAGAGCTTTCGACATGTTACACTTATTTTATCCAAGGATGCAAATTTTTGGAATCGAAGGAAAACTTCGAGGAGATCCCGGTTTAAAACCTTGAGCGGGTCGCATTGTGACGCACGGGTCGTATGTTGGACAAACTTGTTCAAGAGTAGTTTTATCAATGGGACGCACTCATATTTAGAAACGGAGAGATTGAAATGGTCAATTTCACTCATACCTCACCCTTTACAAAACACTTACTTCATGTTGAAAGAAGAAAACATGGTGAAACCATTATCATATAGACCACTGCGAACTTCCAGAAGACGCAAGTATTCCCGCCTGACATTGCATCCGCCATTGCGACTTCAATAACTACGACCTGTCATCATAAAACTCGGCTCACACTAGCATCTACACTCGCGAATTCAGTCAAAAACGCAAAAGATAAACTCGGTATGAGATAAACCTCCAAACGCGTTAAATTTCGAGTGCCTAGTCTAAAAACAACCTCGGGGGAAGGGACGGTCTTGCAAACAAAAGCCCAGTCAAAAACATGTCGAAACATCCCATAATCATAAAATGGAAATACACCCGAAACACGTCTTCAGTTCACCCTGAACCTTTAACCTCGGTAACTGGGATCAACGTCGCGCGTTTACCGCCGCGATAAAAACGGCCCCTCCTTCCGAAGAATAACTTTTTACATATTTGATGCCGAACATCCTTCGCCGACGGTGATGGCTTTTTGATATTGGCGCAACATACGACGAAATTACTTCTCGTTCCTCATTTTAATGCTCGCGCTCCTCGAGGTTCATTTTTCTCCCACCTCTCAGCCTCTCGCATAATGACCTCTCCCCCTAGCGGTAGGATCCGATGTAGAAACAAAAAAAAACACAGCGGAGCGAGAATGTGGTAATGGAGGAAGGGATGACGTGGGAATCGAAGGGGTAAGATGCAGATAGGGGTGCGTAGCGGCGGATAGATGAGAGGGTGTGAGGAGGATGGGATGGGGCGTGGGACGGATGACAAATAGGACGGGGAGGAGAGTGAGACGTTTGGGAATGCGGGGGTCGGCATGCGTGAATGGAATAGGAGAGAATGCAAAGGGGACGCCGGGAACGTGACCATTGTGCGGGATGAGACTCCTTTGTCGGGGAGGGGTTGATGGGGTGGGGATGGAAACGTATTGGCTATTAATCGGTTTTTTGTCCTCTGCGACGCGTCCCATCTCATGACGCCGTAAATGAGTCCGCATGGAGATTAAAAAGTGAGCAAGTTGCAGAAAGACTTTGGGAGGATGGGTACATACATGGACCTTTTAGTATAAACATTTTTTAGTAATTTTTTACCTAATGTTTTAATTTAAGTAGATTTTTAAACTGTCAGACAAGTGTGACAGCGGTTCACAAGAAATAAATGAAAAAGTATATAATGTTAAATATTATGGTATGTTATATAATAATTCATTACTTGCGTTGTGACAGTTCATACCGCCAACCAGCTTGAAACTTCCGCCCCCTAAAAGTATGTGCCTTAATTATGTTGAATAACTTAGTCATACATCGTAAAGGTGCTATTTTTGCTTGGGAGTGAAATTAACTATTTTGATGATAAAAACCAAAAGAATTTTTTAATTCTAAATCTGAAAATGACGATCACAAAGTGGACATTTATGTAAAAATATCCAATAGAGAGAGATGATAATCAGAAGCAGTTCTGTTTTTTTATTCTAATTGTGAATGACAATAGCTTCTTGCTGACAAGAGCCCATGTATTACAGGGAAAATAAATAAAAAGCGATATCAAAGGCGAAATGATGGATATTAGGACACAATAATTACTTCATAAATAGAAAATAACACCCGAATGTATATGCTTGCGGAAATATTTACTAGGGATATTTGCAAAAACGAAAGAAATGATTCCCAAATCACTTTTATACGATCTTCATGCTGAAACTTTTGGGTGCGACTTAAAATAAGGAATTTTCATAGTAAACAATTTTCATATAAATATTTAAAGTAAGAATTTATTTCTGTAGGTGTATATTCTTTAATAAAGTAGAAAATTTCATTAAAGACTTCCGTTCTTCTGTTGCTACAAATATGGCGGGAAAATGAGCTCTGCACACCCAATCCAACGGCTGACGAAAATGATAAAGAGGATTAAGACCTTGGCACGGAGATAAAATTTATTACGACCTGAGAAGACCGAAGGGAAGAAAAGGAGGGCGAGAATTCAGCAGTGCCGAGGAATTGGAGAAAAATAATTTTGCGTATATTTATGTTTGTCTGAACAATCGCAGAGGGAGGACATCGGAGAGATAATCAACGACACTCGAGGTTTTCGGGAATGGAAAGGGGTGAAAAAAGAGAAGTATGTGAGAAAGAATAATCTCAACCACCACATTCTAGCCCCACTCTTATATTAGGTCACGAAGATTCGTGATCGGGGGCGAAGGGCGATCGCACTTGGTCACGCAAGTCTTTTCTTCTTCTCTTTCGGATTTTCTCCCCTTCGATATCTCATCCAAAGACTATACACACGGCCCGCCCCATCTCCTTTGTCAAATCACCCCCATCTTTATTCCACCTGGGGCCCTCCATTTCGTGATAATGTGGTGAGTGGCGGATCGAATGAACGCAGGAGCGTCACCTCAATCTCTGGGGACGACAGGAGATGTCCTCCAACTGGTCGTTCATCCCTCGCTGGAGATGTATGGAATGAGCCTTCCAATAGTGTACATTAAATGACCCAAATTCGTGGAATGATTTCGATATATTAATTCGATACAGAGTTTACCCATAGAGCGTTCACTGAGCGTCACAAAGGTTTAAAATTCTGAAGGTTTGAGTCTTCTCTATTGGATTACGGAGGGGAATTTTGCTGGAAAATTTAGAGAAAGTTCAGTTTTTTCGTTTCTTTTCGATACCTTCAGGAAATTTAATAATAAATTTAAAGCTTTAAGTTTCAACAATATTTAGTTAATTAATACTCACGAATGAAAATTATAGCACACATACGGTATTATTTCAGTATAAGTTTATTCGCTGTTGACACATCATCGTCATAAGATTTTAACTTAGTTCCCTTAATTTTAAATATGACCCGAACCCTTTATTATAAATCTACAGTTAGCGTTGAAAATCTTCCGTTATGTTATTTAATTTCACGAAATTATTTACTTTTGCTGAACGGTATCACACATTTTACATTTTCCCGAATATTTTCTCTTGAAGTAATTTTTTAAGTTTTTTGAGCTAATTTCAGGGAATGTAAGTAGATAGGGAGAAGTTAAGAAGATTTTCATATAATCAAGTATTATATCCTATCTGGTGTTATTGGTAGTAATATTGTATTCTATGCAAGATGAATTTAGGTTGGATAGGAAATTAATTACCAAGAAAATTTAATCGCACCAGAAATCTCATAGGAACATTTCTTATGCAGTTGACATTTGTACAAAACATTAACATAAAGGAAATTCCAAAACGAAGAAATGAAGTAACAAAGGGTAAAATAAAAGAGTTACAGTCGAAGTTCTGAAACCAGTGTGCTCACATATATAACTTAGAAGCAACACCATTGAATTATTGTCGCTCAGAGATTTTTACTGCTTCACATATGAATTTTGATATGAGAGGATAGTCAGTTCATAGATTTTCTCTGCATCTAGGTTGCAATTTTTCTCATTATTCTGCTGCGGGTGCCACTGGCTAATATAGACTTTTCACCAACATTAACATTTGCTTCATGATTAAACGTCAAAGTATAATGTTATAAATTATTTCTGCTTCTTTACATTTACGTATGAATTCTTATCAGAATCTCCACAACGTTATAAGAATTTCTGCCGACCTTTCGAAGGCTGACTCCGCCATCGTCCTGAGATGTCACTCAGCGCCCTGAGGACGATGGCGGAGTCAGCCTTCGAAAGGTCGGCAGAAATTCTTATAACGTTGTGGAGATTCTGATAAGAATTCATACGCTTCATACGTCAGGAAAGCAGCAAATCATTAATCTTCTTTCTATTTGTTGTATCCTCCTAGATTCGACCGGATCTAATGACTTTAATATTATTATACATATATTAATAAAGTATGTTATTCGCCATTTAATATCAGAATAAGCCATCTTTAGTATCGTTATTGTAGCACTGTACTTTAGTGTCATCTCTATATCCAATTTTGTTCTTCACGTTTAAAATATTGAATTTGATAAAATTAACAAGTTTTTATCACATTTCCACACTTATGTCAAATATTATAGTGGATATTTTCGTCAATTAACGGAAAAGGTTAAAAGTATATATAGCTTCACGAACTTCACTGAATTGAAAATGCTCATAACGCGCATTCTTACTTCAAGAGAGTTAAAATTCTCAGAGAGAGCCCTTTTCTATAGGGAGACATCAATTATCCTAGTTTACAATTACATTTTAGTTATGGCAAACAAAGCAAATATGGATGGATGGAATTTTTGAGAATCAGATGCCTAATCAGATTTTGCAGATTATCCTTTTTGGATTGTAGAGGTAACGAATTGCCACAGTCCATTATTTTATGACTTATTGCCAGATGTCTTGTTAAGGCGGGAATATGGTTCAATTGCAACTGGTATAGTAGGAGTGCGCGGCTTATTTACTTCTCAACTGTTGGTTTAAATTTATGTCAGGGAAATATGAATTTTCAGTAAGTAAGTTCACACAGCTCTAAAGCTTTCTTGGAGGTAAAAGAGGAAAACTTAGGGAATTAAATGAGAGTTAGTAAAACATCTCCATGATTTTCCTACTAAAAATTAGCCTTTTAGTAGTTTAGGAATTAACGATTCTTAAAATCGATCAGTTCTTTGAGAGTCGTTTTATTCGTTTATATTATCTATCTTTTGTTTTACGTAACATAATATTGTCTTTGTCTAAGTTTTTAACTCATTTCGACTCAAAATCCTCATGAGCATAAGCATCTGAGAATCGCAATCTTTTGTCGCAACAAAAATCCCTTTTAAATTGAATGCTTACTTGAAAGGTAAAATCGAATCAACTACCGCACCGGTTTAAAATATTCCTGCAAATCAATTTATCTTCAGAATATTTGATGTGCTTAAAAATATATCGAAAATTTCTTAGAGTGGGTAGAATGCTACGATAGATATGATAGAGACGTAAGAATTCTTATCTCTTTTCATCATACCCCTGTACAGCTAAGTTCAATCTACACCTTCAAATATGCGTATCTGAGATTAAGTTTTGCACGAAATATGTAACAAGCTTCATCCAGTCGACGTCTTTAATTTCCTTCGAACAGACGCGAATCGGGCGTTCGTTCGATCAGCGCGTTAACGCGATTTCCCGCTCAGAATCGGCGTATGTTGGCGAAAAACGTAATTCTTTCCCCTCTGAAGAGTGCTCTGAAACTAAAAAACGAATAAAAATACTTTTAATTTCGTTCCATTTGCAAAACATCAAAAGGGAGATGTGAAAAAATAAAGCAACGGCGATTTCATTGATATCGGCAACCTGAGGCTTTTTTTTATTCTCGCCTTTGATATTCACCTCCAACCATTCAATCTACCCTGCGGTGTTAAAAAAATCAAACATTCTGGTTCGGATCGATGTTAGATTATTGGATAAAGCTTATGACACGTCGGGGAGTCATCGGTTATGATAAAAGAGCGTGCCACAGGTGATCTAAAGAGAAGGTTATAAAATAGCACAAATGACTCTTCGTCGCGTGATTACGGAATACCGCTCGTGTTTTTCTCCCGGCGACGGATACGAGATATTTTCCTTAGGAAAGTTTTACGCTTAATTCAACCGCAATTTTTATGAGTTTCTTTGAAGCAAAAGATTCTCTTAGGTTCGGAGTTCCTCAATAAAATTTGGCTCGAAGTTGCTGCCTGAGAGAAATTCCGAAACCCATGGAGCTCCGGTGAAGGGTTTTAATTTGTTCCAGTGAAGTCATCGCAATCAGAGTTTTACGCTAACAACATTGAATCGTCATAGAATTCAATCCACCGTTTCATAAATCAGTTCGTTCGCAGAAAATCCATACCCGGATTTGGAAATAATCCATTATTACGGCCACATACTCGACAAGCCGCCCTCTGGGTTGAATGCAAACAGAAAATGACTTTGATTTCATTGTATAGTTTCTACATCTACTATGGTATATTAAATATATCTTGTCTATGTTTTTACCCTGCAAGCCGCCTTTCGGCGTGTGGCAGGGGGTGCATGAACCATGAACCATGCACCATCTTCACGGTTTAGGAGGCATAGCAAGAAATATTACGTCTTTTAGGGTACTGGGAGGGGGACCAATCAAAGATGAGTTGATTTTTTTCAGTTTATTATTCAATATGTCATCTTTATTCGATTTTTTTCATATTACCTTTAATATTCTCATTTATCATATATTACTGCCTACTTCTTATACTTCAAATCCAACATCTGATTTTGTCAGAATTTTTGTAAGACTTATGCATTTCTTTCTGTCTGCTTTTCTTTTTTTTCCTTTTTTTCAGCTTTGTTACTGACACATTTCTTTTACTAAATTTTCCCTCTTATTTTAAATTTTTTAGTCACCACTGTCAGTAGGTTTTGCAGGTTTTACACGCCCCCCTTCACGTGGGTGTTTCCCTGCAGGGTTTTAGTTTATTTTTTTTCCCCTAAGTGCAGACTTAGGTTTTCTTTAAAAAACCCATATCAGTAGTTCCTTCTTTTATTGCCTTCTTTTTAGTTTAACTCTCAATACCTCTTTCTTTCTATGTATGTACAATGACTAAGGGTTAGATGTAAGAAGAGACTAATTAGTCTCAATCTCGCCCGTAAATAAAGACGATTTATTATTATTCCTCTTTTCCCTTCTATTATCAATTTCTGTACTCCATTCTTCCTTAAAATGTGACCTATCCAATCTGCCTTTTTTAAATTTCTTATAGAATATTTCTTTCTTCCCCAATTCTCCTTAGTACCTCTTCATTTCTAATTTTATCTTTCCAACTAATCTTTTCCAATCTTCGCCAGAGCCATGTTTCAAAGCTTTCTATATACTTGTCTTCTCTCTTCTTCAAAGTCCACGTCTCGGAACATACAGAACAATTCCCCATATGAAGCATTTCGCGAATCTTTTCCTAGTAGGAACATTGATTTTCTTTGTTGTTAGCAGTTTCTTAATTTTATTAAATGCCATTTTTCCTTGGGCAATTCTACTTTTAAATTCTGCTGTACAGTTACCATTTTCTTCTATTAAACTTCCTAAATACTTGAAGGAACTTACTTGTGTTAAATTTTCTTCTGCTAACCATATCTTCAAGGGACCTTCTGACTTTATTCTATTATTATAGCTATTCTCATTACTTTTGTTTTTATTCTATTTATTCTCATTCCACAATATTCACTCTCATTCCATATTATTTCCATCATATTCTGTAGTTCTTCTTGATTTTGTGATCATCCGCGTATTTGATGGATTTTATTCTCTCTCCTCCAACTTTTATCCCACCTGTGTCTTCCAGAGCTTCTGCCAGTAGTCCGTCTGCATACAAGTTGAACAAAAATGGTGAAAGACAGCATCCCTGCCTGACCCCCCTTCCTATGTTGGTTTCCTTTGTTTCATCTTCCCCAATCCTGACAACTACTTTCTGATGGATGTGCATTTGCTTTATTAATCTTTTGTCTTTCCAGTCTATGCCTGTCTCTCCCAAGATACTTAACAAGATATCCCACTTTACCCTATCAAAAGCTTTTTCATAGTCAATGAAGCAGACGCACATCTCTCGGTTCAATTCTGACCCCCTTTCCGATAACATCCTCATTCATCCAATAGCATCTCTCGTTCCTTTACCCTTGCGGAACCCAAACTGGTTTTCCTCGACGTTTTCTTCTATTTTCCTTCTCATTTTTTCTAGTATAACGTTAGTTATAACTTTTCCCACATATGAAATAAGACTTATAGTTCTGTAGTCTTTACAGTCCTGTGCATTACCTTTCTTTGGTATCGGAACCATTACTGTTTTAAGTAAATCTTCTGGCCACTCCCCTGTATCATAGATTTTATTAATCAGATTTGTTAGCTGGTCCATACCATTCTTCCCCAAGGACTTTAAAATTTCTACAGGTATTTGGTCTCCTCCAACTGTCTTCCCATTCTTCATTCTTTTTACTGCCATCTATAATCATCTTTTTCATCCCTTCCCGCGCCCTAAAAGACGTAATATTTCTTGCTCCACTTCAGTCGACAAATTGTAAACCAATATCTTTAAATTTTTCTCATTACGTAGGTGTGATATTAAGTCTTCAACGGATTTAGGATAGCCAAGTGGGCAAAGCGTTCAACTACCGTGAAAGCGAAAGGTTTCGATTCCCGGTGGGTCTACATGCGAAATGACCAAAGCTGTCGAAGCAATTTTAACAATACTACTACTATTACTACTTAAATTTTACCCCATGATTGCAGAGGTGAGTCTTATTTCCGAAGGTATTAATAATTTGTCTTTAACTGTTGTGGATGGGGTAAAAGAAATTTCATCTTCGGTCCTTTACAAACGACAAAGAAATTGAATTGTTATCCATGTTATAAATTGATAGAAAGCTGAGAAAAAGTTTACCGGAAAATGAGCACCAAAGGCGAAAACGTTCCTCACAATCAGTATCCCCTCCATGGGGCTTACTGGTACTGATACTGATAAAATTCTATCTGTTAATTAGAAGATCGGGGATCGAAAACCACACTTATTTTTCATTTTTAATATTCAGTAATTTATCATTTTCATGGTAGAAGTTTAGATAGTGCCTCCATTAAAAGAGACTTCTCGAGCAAATTTTCAAGAGAATGTGCTTTGGTAAGAAAGAAATATATGGACAAGTAATGACTTGTTTCTTAAAGTTTAGAGCCGTTTGCAACTTTTGTACGTACAGCTTGCTGGCATATACGTCCAAATTTATCGGCCTTTAATCACAGATTAAGAGATTTCCATGAAATCACGAAACCGTTTGTTTATTTTTATTTTTATTCGGAAGATCTTACTCTCGTTTTAAAGAATAACTCTAATAGCCTCAAAACCGCGAAATGGATCTTCAGGGTCTCCATTTTAATTTTTTGGTTCATCACTAATTGGAATTTATTCTCCCAGAAGGCTTAGAACCAATTTATTTAACGTGACTAGTATTTTCCATCTGCGTATTTGGCACATTTTGAGGGGAAATGTTTCTCGCTAATCGCTGGACTCAACTTCCGTGTGAAATGTAATTAGTCGACGGTGCTGAGCGATGGACTACTTAGAAGCGAATATTTCTCTCTTATTTCACAGCGACGACTTCAACCTTCAAGTGGCTCGGATATTAATCTGTGCACTTAAGACGGCGAGGGAGTACGTTTCCGTGGAAAAGAAATGATAAGTTTCCAAGTTCCTCCGATTTTCTGTTGCTTGCCTCCACGTGCCAGCGATTTCTTTCTTTCTCTCTCCCTCGACCTTCTGAAGAAGCTAAGCGTCATGTGCCCCCGAATACCTAATTACATTATTCATTGCCGCCTTAAACAAGAAGCTCGAAGTAAGTCGTTTCGAAGGAAGCGGAAGTTGATGGAAATAAGGATTATGAGATGAGAAACTGCTTCGGGGATGGGTTGTTTGGGGGAAAAACGAGCGAAGATGAGAAAGAATATTTGTTTCTTTTTTAAACGTGTTTTCCTGGGCGAACTAGAGTCAAGGGTCGCAGGGAGAAAAAGAATTTAGTAGTTTTGCAGGAGTTCAGACAAGAATTGTTGTCATAATAGACTTTCTCTGAGCGCGCAAGAAAGATTATTTTTCGATTTGGCCTCGTACTTAAAATTTATTTTCAGAGCAAACAGCGAGATGAATGACGGGTTAAAAATCTAGGAAAGAATTATGAACGATTTCGAAAAATACCGAAGATATAAATGAGAATTGTAGGCTTTCGCGGAATAATTTAACGTTTGTGTAGTGATAATGACATTTAATAATAGATATTTGAGAAAATATTAAAGAATAATAATATATGCAGCTATATGTTGTTACCAATAAAGCGCAGGAATGCTTATTAGTGTAAAATCTGTAATTGGAAGGTATTCCAAAATATATCTACTGGTTAATTACAGAATATGTTGTAACTATTTTCATAAAAGGATATAATAGGGCTCCCGATAGCCAAGTGGGCAACGCATTCGACTTCAGTGAAAGCGGTCCCGGGTTCGATTCCCGGTGGGGGCCTATGTGCGAAATGACCTAAGCTGTCGAAACACTTTTAACAATACACTACTACTAGGACATAATATATACTCAAATACAACCGGTGGTCCGCGGACCACTGATGGTACGTAGGAAGATGTCGGTTGTCTGTGACGACATTTTGGTATTATTCGCCATCTTAATGTTTACTATGTATACCCTTTCAATTTATCATGAATCCATTTCGTGTCACCAACAGAGGGAGAGGGACTACAACTATCGCGTTACAAAGTAATGATAGCATAATTGTTTTATAAATGATTGTATGTACCTTTAAATACTTTAAGTTAGTGGTTCGCGGTTTCAGAATTGTGTTTAGTGGTCCGCGAGGTCTGAAGGGTTGGCGACTACTGCTCTTATACACGTAGGCGAGATAGACACACGTCCTGTCTTACATTTAGCACGTTATGAACTAAATTTAAATTATTATGGAACTATGGAATAATTATAAGCTAAATTTTGAAATTCGGAGATGATGCATATCTGTTAGTGTGTCAACGAAAAATATTTTCAATTACAACAAGGTAACTATATTCTGAGGGAGGGGAAAAACAAACAAAGAGATTCAGTTATGAGGTCACGTGTAAAAGTTGTTTTTATTCCTCTCCCTTCACGGAGAGCTACCACAAACTTGAGGCTGAAACAGTGGATTTTGGTAATTGTATTCACTTGATACATGTGTAACGGAAGGTAACGGAATGACTCATTTTATAAGGAGGCAAAGTCACTGTTTTCCTACTATGTGTATGAGGATTATAAATTACTTCGAGTGAGTCCGTTGAATTTAGCACAATCGAAATTTTAATGTAATATAACCACAAAATTAATGAATGGTGGGACTGAATGTATTATGTGAAGCTCCAAAATTCCAATGGGAACTTAACAACTTGTGAATATTTCCTCCATAAAGGGTCCTCGAATCATAACTCGAAACCTTTAGCTTTTTGTTTGTTGTTGGAAATGCAATCTCATTACACTAATCTCTGGACGTTTCCACTTTGGAGATATCTGTTTGATAACAAACCTGAATCTTTAATGTGGAATGCGGCAGTTAATATAGGAGTCATCATCGTTAATCATCTCTGAGTGTTTCAGAATCCTTAAGCAAGTTATGCCATCTACATTAATAAGCCACCCATCGCCGTCTGGTGTGTGGGTTATCAACACGAGCAATCCATATAATTCGTTTAATTGATGTTTTATTTCTGTCCAATCGATTTCTGTTTATTTATTTATGGAAGTGAACATTTCATAGGCTAATTAAAGATGCCGAAATAGGATTGACCAGTAATCTGTTTGCTAACCTATTCAAGACCGATTATTTTAGAAAGATGAAGGAGTTGCTAAATGTGCTACAGTAATTATAGTATTAATAGCACTACTTCTACAAACGTACTTTATTTAAATTTGATTATGTATCATAGCATCATAGTGGTATCGCATCTATAAAGTATATCAGGAAAGAATTTTTACTAGTTTTGGTAGATTGAAATTAATAATTATCGTGATAAGCATAAGCAATACTTGTAGAATTTTGCAGCTTTTATCTATATTAAACATTTCTCGAAGGGTCTTTGTTAAAATGATTTTCTTGATGATTAAGTAATTCAGTCATTCGTAGAGAAATTCGCGATTGCAATTCGGTAATCAGAAATTGATAAAAAAATCTCAATTGAAAGGGCGTTGGTGGATTTTTTTACATACACATTTGCAGTTAATGTTTTTGCGTAGGTATTTATCCTTTAAAAAGAATGAATAGAGAGATAATTGTTATGCAGAATAGATTTGATAGTTATCAAGTCGGACAATCAGTG
This sequence comes from Ladona fulva, assembly GCA_000376725.2. Classification (NCBI taxonomy): domain Eukaryota; kingdom Metazoa; phylum Arthropoda; class Insecta; order Odonata; family Libellulidae; genus Ladona; species Ladona fulva. Next base: position 291,531 of record KZ309125.1, on the reverse strand, counting down.
AACCTAGTAGCGAGTACGATAAAAGATAAAAATATTTTTTAGAAAACTCCTGTCATATCAAACGTAGTAATTAATAAGGTAATACGCAAATTAGACATTTATATAATTTTATTTTAAAATTTTATCCCGTAAAAATTTAGAGAGAAAATAATAATAACACGTTTTTTGTATAATAATAACAACGACAAAAATACTACCACGTTATTCCAGGGTGAGATTGAGATTGGTTAGTCTCTTCTTGCACCATCTTGGAACCACAGAAGTGCTTATATCATTCGACTTTCCATTATAGTTAAAGGAGGCTTTTTATCTTGCGGAGGAACATCGTGCCGAAGCAACCGCCGAGGTAATTAAGCTTCGGCTCCGAGAGGAGTGATAACACCGATGCTATGCTCAGTGCTCACGAACTGTTGCATCGCTGCCGAACTAAAGAACTAATAGCAACAGTTTATCGGGAAGCGATCTACTAAGGTTTAAAAATTACTTGTCCATCACGAGCGCAAAATAAAGCCCAGGAAATATTTCGAAAGAAATTAAGACTAAAATCTTCATTGTCGTTTGTCGTCATTTAAGGAATAATGCGTGCGCAGTGTACTTCCGCGTATATTTGGTTTGGAAAAATCGGTACTTTCAATTGAGTTCCTGAAATTGCCTTATGTTTTGCTACACTGGAGTTACTATACCCTCTCTTACATAAGTCGGGAATCTATAAAATAGTTTGCAATGAATATGACCTTTCGTATATTTGGCAAACTAGGAGACGTATCATCACTAGGTTCAAAGAGCACATAGCCCATTTTAAGTATGGAAGGTATGGTAACTCCAGTGTAGCAAAACATATGTTCGAATGCTCACATAACATTACTTTAGAAGACTTAAAACTAGTGCGTAATATTAACTCTGGCTTTAACGCCACAGAAAATTTGTATATTTATAAAAACAGGAAGTCATAAATGAACAAAATTTGGATTTCGATCAAAAACTCTTCTGTTTACTAGATTCCGCTGGGCGACGTTCTTTTGTTATTTGAAATCACCTTCATCTCTTGTCTGTTCCTGTCAGTTCTACCCGTGCCCTGAAGATGCTAGCTAGCATGGCTAGCGAAATGTACATTGGTTGTGACGATCTCCTTTTTGGTGGTATTGGAGTACTCCTTTATTTAACGATAAGCATTATTGGCTTAAAACATTAACTCCAGTTTGTAATTCTATAGTCAATAAGTGTTATAATCAATGTCGCCAATAATAATTAGTTTTATAATAAATCTCAGTTTGTCATCTTCCACGCTAATGATCAAGGGGAACGTGATAAAAACTATTCGCATGCAAATCTCTCCCCCTTTCAGGATATCTCTTTCCGAAGGACAATATCTATTTCCATGTAAATGTGACGGACGGCGAAGCCACTTTCATCGCATCTCCTCGGAGATGTGATCAAGGCGCAGGAGAAGTAATACATTCCTAGAAACGCAATAGCGCAATGGCTGTTAATGCATCGCGAAGTAGCGGAGAGACTGGGGAATGAGGTGAGGGATAGCCGAGCATCTCTTGAAGGTCGTAGGTGAGGAAGCTGAGATGACAGTTGGAATGAGAGAGAGGGAAATTAGAGGGAAGAAGCGCGATGGAAAATCTGTGAGGGGACGGCCTACATTAAGACGAAAGTTCAGTGGCGTCGTTCTCGAGTGACAAACGAAACTGAGTGTTGTAATGTATACAATGACGCGGCGACGTTAAGTAAAAAATTATAATTTGATAGTATTGAAATATTAAGGTAAGAAATAAGAATGTTCAATATAGAAGATTTTCTATTTTCATTCAAGCTTTTCATCATTAAGTGTGAAAATTTGGCGTGAAATTATTCCGCTCTCTATACATTTACATTTAAATCCTGCAAGCCGCCAGTGGCGCGTGGCAGGGGGTGTGAAAACACGGATGTGTTATCACACTCTATCTCTATCACACTCTAACTACTATTAGCTTCTCTAATACTTTGCGAGAAAACGACTACAATTAACTATCCTTCCTGGCTATCCCTTCCCTGACTTAGTCTTCTCTCGGAGCTCGCGCACGTTGCTATCTGGAATAACAATATCAGCTATTTCGACGATGAGATCTGTAGTGATTTACTTTACGGAAAGCTTACGTCAGTAACTAGGCCGGCCTCTTTTTCCACATTATTCGATAACTGTCTTGGCGATGGCCATCATGAGGTTAACTCCAAAGTTGTATATGGACCTAATATAGTAAAGAAAAATAAGTTAATGTTATTTTGATATATGATCGTCTTCAAACTTTAAAATGCCCATTTGCTGAATTTCCTTCCATCAGATATGATCGCACATGGGTGGAAAGTTCATATCAGATTGTCTAAGCGAAAGAGTAGCAAATAATTTCTAACCGTAGAATTATAAGACGTGATTTCTGAAGAAGGATAGTCACGAAAATATCATTGTTTCGTTCAACTAATATTAATAAGATAACAGTGTACTTGACATTAGCCGTAATTAAAAAAAAATAAATACAGTAATGAAAGAAGAATAAATTATAAACGATTTATTAGAGTAAAAGTTTATCCGTCTTTATCATATCCATATCTATGATTATAATGTTAGAATATTAAAGTGAAAGCTAATTTTTAGTGATTATTTTGTAGAGAAATACATTAACATAATGTGGATTTCCGGAGTAGCGCAAATTGATAATCTGAAAAAAATTCATTCAGATGTAGGAGGCAGTCATCATCTCACGGTTCAAATGCTGTTAGGAGCTCCTAAGTATTGCATTTTCTTTCTCTTAGAAAGAGATTCTTTCTGATTGGATCCTCAACCTCTCCTCTATAAATTGCCGGAGCTTTGGAGAGGGAATGAGACATAGGAGGCGCTATTTACAACTATGTGATTCTTATATCATTAGCTTAAAATTATATAATTAGACGATTGAGTCAGTTGAGTATCTCTGCCTTTTTATTTATTAATGTTGTAATTTAATCTTAAGCCTTCTTATTCCTCCTCATTTTTGATTCCGTTCTTAAATATAATTTACCCTTTTATTTTTGGTTTGGCATATATCAAAGCAACAGCAAATATTTAACATTCTTATTACTATCAAACTTATTTTCTTTAGCTAAAATATAAAATTATTACTGAAGATATGGATTATGACAGTCTGAATTCTCTACTCTTTTCCCCCCATCTCTCTATCCTAAGTATAATATTCCCGCCAATAAGTTACTCAATTAGTATATATCCTGAAAATATCTAATTTTTACCTTCATAGCTGCTTTTCTCCAATTCACTCTACAGAAATACTACTCTAAACCTATAGAGTTGCAAATATTTCCTGGTGTAGCCCTGCTGTTACTTTTGATCATCACTCACTTCTCTTGCTTCCATTTTTGTGGCTGAATCGACCATGTTGAAGCAGATATTGATAGGAGAGCTCTTTGGTGATGGATCATTTAACCGAAATTTACTTCCTCCAATCGATGGTTTAATCATATCTTTAAAAGTTTAGGAATCAGTAGGTATGGTATATCTTACAATGAAACATTGATACTGCAGGACATTATTACTTTACGAGGGTATAATTCTATCCATTATTATTCTCTGATTTATAGATAGCTCCTATTTTTTTTCATTTTCATTTATATATATATATTCATTTAAGGAAT
>KZ309125.1:262624-281850 GCA_000376725.2 Ladona fulva | reverse complement strand
ATCGACAATAGTATATATATACATAAGATATTTATCAGCTATTACAACATTTAACAGAATTATATTAACCAAGTTTTGCAGAATCATTCCCTAAAAACAGCCAATACTCACACCTGTGGAAAATGTTTCGCAGATTTCTAATGGTATTATAGGCCAAGAACTGACGAAATACCCATTCCTTAACTTAACTAAAACTTATCTGTAACTTAACTTAATGGAAAATACTCAGGAATTTTCTCCGGTGCCTGTATTTTGATTAACAAAAATATACCTATTCATTTACAAAACTCTTTCATGGTTTTATCGTGGATCTTCAATATAATTGCTCTACAATTATTAGCGATGACGCCTCACCTCAATTATTACGCTTCTTCAATTAATCGCGCCGCCATCAATGTCTTCACATTGCTATAGGAGTGATAATCCAGTAAACCAACCTTTAGAGGTTTAGAGATGATTTAATGATTAATAAGCGTTGATCAGCTATGTGCTTAACACTTACGCCGCTTTTTCTAGAACGTTATTACTTTCAGAGCGTGAGTTCGTAAGCTTCGTTGGCATTGCTCTGTTTTATATATCACCCATCTCTGTGTGAAACCCTTCTGGCTCGATGCGAGGCCTTCGCTTGGACCACGTGCCGTCGTAGTTGGCGCGGTTACCGGTAGGGGCCGTGGGAGAGGATGCGACTCAATTTGTATGCAACGCTCGTTGCGGTCGTCAGGTACGGTCAAGATATTGAGCAAACATGTCTCCCTTTTTCCCACCATCTCCTCACCTCTCTTCCTTCACCCCGTTAACTTAGCGAAAAGGTCTCACGTATCCCCCGTACTTTAAGCATCTGCAGTCCCTCAGAGTGAGGTAAATCTCATTCCGTTTGCATCATTAAGACGAAGGAGAGAGAACGAGATCCCCGCCTCGAGTTTGCCTCAGAAATGATTTAAATTTTCAATCAATATTGAACGTCGAGTGAAGACGAGATGAGAGGAAGTTTCGCTTCCAAGGAAGGCCCCTTGTTTACCCTCCGCTAACAGGATGGATCTTTTAAGACGCTATATCTCGGGAGTTTGTTGTCGGACACGTGCATATTTAAGAAAAGTGAATTTCTGATCGGAGGGAGGGCGTGGCGCATCTTTCTTGTCTCATGCTGATGGAATTAATGCATAAAGATCGGCTGGGGAGAGAATGACTGATTTTCCCTCGCGAAGGGCACTTAAAATTACAATGTTTTTAATGATTGCTTTCCAATAGAAGGCGAAAATACAGCACTGGAAAGGAGTTCTTATTATTTTCCTTCTACTTGACTTACGTCTGTAATTATGAAGAAAATTTAGTTTGAAGAATAGAAATAGTTTTAAGGCTCCGTCACTCCAGGCAGAAAGCTATCCATCTATCCTTATAGATCTCTTTTCTTCGGCTCTCGCTAATGGCAACACCTATTACGTACGTCCAATCTTCATATCTGACCTGGTTCCGAGAACCACTCACCGATTGGAGTATGTTTGCCACGTTCCTTCTCACTCTTTCTCGCATCTTTTTTCTTGGCGTCTCATGATCTTTTGTCTTTCATACGTCAAAAGCAGAATCCGGGACAGGGATGCATCGTTAATTACGCTCAATTAGTTACTTTTACTCGGTAAATTCCGTAAAGACTGTTTCCTTTGAATTTTTATTACGGTTGACGTCATTCTCTTTCCATTAAAATTTTCTATTGTTATCCTTTAAATTGCCACGGAATGTCGAATTAAAACAAATCTAATTTGTACGTGAACGAGTGAATGTGATGAAATCCTCGGTTTGATTTAACAGATATTACTTTCTTCATCTAAAGGATCAATTAAGCCATAATGATGGTTTATGGGAAATATTTAAATCAGTCATTATAACCCAACTAATACTACTAGAAATCTAATTTGCACGGGAAAGATCTCAGTTTTGAGTGAAAATGAGCGGTATTTTCTCGGTAACAGTCTCGTAGATTTGGAGCTCGTTTGACTTATAAAGTTATTAGGATTTTTTATAACAGTTAACTTATTATAATGTCACGAAATAGTCATAAATTGGAGTTATATTCTTCTGTTCGTGCAAGAAATGTAATGAGAAAATATTGAGACTTTCCAAAATGATTTTCCTTGAAATTCAGCTGAAAGAACTTCATGGAGATAGCCACGGTAGAAAGCAAACCCTGGAAAGAAGTACAGTCGAGATTGAATGAATTGTTTGTTGTACTTGTAAAATTGTATTTAAATTTCATCGCCCTTGAATTAACAAAATATGATGCGAATCTCTCGTTTTAATAAAGGATGACTAATATATACATAGGAGTTTCAAGGATTGATACTTCTATTCATATATCGTGCTCATCTATAATAAAATATATTTGTGACGGGTTTCATGAAATATCTACACAGAGGATAGCCGAGTGGGAACGCGATTGACTTTGTTGAAAGCGGACCCGGGTTCAATACTCGGTGGGAGCCCGTTAAAAAATAAATATGGAACAAAACGACCGCATCTGTTGACGTACTTGCATAAAAAGTAAGAGTACCACTTAGGATGTAAGTACCGTATGCGTTTTATTGTTTTTTAAATTATTTAATTTTTTACGACCTTATTGGGACCATCACCAGGTCCTGCGACAAATCGTGGTATGATGTTCCACCACAATAAGAATAACAAATTATCACAGATGCGACACTTAAAATTCATCCGGGACAAGAACTCTCCGTCATCATGTGATTGGTGAACTTTTTTTCTTGTCCGTTCATACGTGTCTTTGATATCGTCTGAACTGGTAATTCATCACCAATTCCTCTTCTAGCGCGGAACCCACTTACTTTTTGCCCTTCTAATTTTCTCTCCATTCCCTTCTCTTTTCTCGCTTCGCTCCCTTCATTTTTTCTATTTCTAGGTCGTCGCACCTGATCCTCTCCTCTCTTGCGTATTCAGCCAGTGTCCCTATCCTTCCTCTTTGCATCAATGAACCCCTATTTTCTTCTCTCTCCTTTCATTGGTTCGCCTTTCGCCCTTCAACGTGTCCGCACAATCCGTTTCGTTTCTGTTTTTATTCCTTCCTCTCTCCATCTCATATTCACCCTACGTCCTCATCAATAACACTTCGAATCCGCATTGATTCATTTTCATCGTCGCCTTTTCTCCGCCCTCCATTCCACGAATTCGCCTCTCCCCCGTCACTGCTTCTCGACTGCGACATCCTCGCTCTGAATCCACGTGGAATCCTTGCTTCTCATTTGTCCCCGATCGAGATTGTTTCTTTTATCCGCTGCCACCATTATCGACTGGAAATCTTAATTATTCCACGAATCGGTGGGATCTTTCGTTTTTTCCGTTTTTCCTCGCCTTTCCTGGAGGATAGTTTAGAACTGTAAGTGGACCATTCTCGGAGACCGATTCCGGAGAATGAGATGTGATTAGAAATGAGGAAGGACCGACTAACAGCCAGTCTATTGGAGTGTGGTAAGCGCAAAGTGATCGCCCTATTTATTTCGTATTCAACTTTCGCGGATCACTCGCAAGAATACATTTTATCGAAAACTATTTGAGCTCGGTTTTTCTCCGCTAACGTATTTCGGCGTTTTTATTTGTCTTATGGTACAGCATAAGGCTTAAGTACTGATGTTTACATTTACGTGATTATTTTTATGAAACTGTTTCATGGAAAGGTTTCGATGCGTATTTTTTAATGTACAATGATTTTCTCTCAGAAAAGGTAACTAAAATATCCACCCCATGAGCTTGTTTGGCTCACCAGCAGCCACGATGTTATAAAAATACTGCATGTTTACAAATCGACAATAGTAAACTTAGATTTCTGACCTCAGCATAAGTATAACGACAAATCGCGAGTATAAAGACTTCTATATGTCCCGAAGTCAAAGTATGAAAAAAATTATGCATAGATGATTAACTTAAAAAAATAAAAATGTAATGGAATATAGCAGGATATGAGTTTTGATTGATGGACTTTATTGAAAATTGAAGTCTCCAGAGATAGCTATATCCCAGCTTAACAAATTCTAGTTTGGAAAGACGTTACAAGAATAGTATAACCTTAAATATAGTCTTTATTTTATTATTTTGATCACAATTGTCACTGATGTTAATAGCTGAGGTAGTGCAGAAAAATCTTTGCTTTTCGCATGAATCGTTTCCAGAATTTGACCTTCATTTTAAGAAAAGTAGCCTTAAAAAAATTCCACGTTGAATAGAGCCGAAAGGTCGTTGGAAAGGATAGCACCTTCGAATAAAATATCGCCATCACGGTAATGAATACAGGACTACTATAAATTTCACGAAGAATAGGTTCACGGAGATTTACTTTCAGAAATGAGGCGAACCGCCTCATACACGTGTCTTTGCTACTGACCTGGTTCCGAGAACCACTCACCGATTGGAGTATGTTTGCCACGTTCCTTCTCATTTTTGAACCTCCATCTTTAAACAAGGTGACAAAATGAAACTGTGAGGGATACATGGCCTTGCTTCCTCCGAGTCGTCTTAATTCCGATCCATAGCTACTTCAAGGTCCAGCGTTTCAGTATTTTTTTACATTAACTTCAAGATAAAAAACATGTTACNAAAGCTATTATTTATTATTTTGATCACAATTGTCACTGATGTTAATAGCTGAGGTAGTGCAGAAAAATCTTTGCTTTTCGCATGAATCGTTTCCAGAATTTGACCTTCATTTTAAGAAAAGTAGCCTTAAAAAAATTCCACGTTGAATAGAGCCGAAAGGTCGTTGGAAAGGATAGCACCTTCGAATAAAATATCGCCATCACGGTAATGAATACAGGACTACTATAAATTTCACGAAGAATAGGTTCACGGAGATTTACTTTCAGAAATGAGGCGAACCGCCTCATACACGTGTCTTTGCTACAAAGAGCGCATTAATGATATTACTCCGAGTATTTTTTAAGTCCATGTTAATTTCGAGGCATTTGAGAGCCATCTCCCCGCGCGACACTCTCCTCCCAGGTACGTCTCCCTCACCCGCTCCTCACACATTAAAAAATATTGTCGCTAGTGCTATGGAAAAGCGGTTCGCTTCATTATCCTCCTACGTTCTGCCTTCGACGTCCCACTTACGCCATCCGTATTCCTTTATTCATTCGTTATTTCGTACAGCAAAGTAAGTTAGAAAGGGAGGCAAACGAAGGGATTTCCCGGATTACATTAGAAATGTGACCCAATTATACGTCACATCTATTCATCGCATCCATTACTCGTCTTACTTTTTCATAAAGTCGCCATGAAGCCGGTCAGATTTCTCATTCGGCTCATTGTTCCTTCATTTATATCCGAGCTATTTCTCCATTTGGTATTTCTAGCAAGCTTTCAAACTATGTTTTTGATAATGCTGTTCCTTCCAAAGAAAGTGTTTTTATTCTTGATATTGTTTATGAAATGTGCAAGTAAAAGCGTGGTTTTGTTAGTCTTCACAAAATTGCCCGTAAAGATAAAATTGATTTTTTTACGAGAAAGATAGGTTCCGTTAAGGGGTAAATATTTAATAAATTATTTACTCACAAGGATTATGAGTGAGACAAATGACATCCTGAGAAGGAAGAAACATTAATTTTTTCTTGACTATAACATTTCCAATTTGTTTCCTCAATTGACCATATATCATTTTCTTTTATGTAATTTCATTTGGTTTTTAAACCCACAAATTAGTTTTCTTCTATTCATTTTCTCAAGTTATCTCTTTTAAATTTTACGTGACCTAGGGTTAGATGTAAGAAGATACTCTCTCGTCTCAATCGTATCCTAATAAAGTCGCACTATTATTATTCCGTAATCTATTTTGCTTTCTTTTATTTATTGTTACGTACTTTAATTTGATTAAGGTTTTGCATTATCATTACATCTGATTAGCCTCTTTTTAAACCTGTTTGTGATGAATAAAATATTATTTTCATAAAAGTATTACTACTTTTGATGATGTTAATGCGAATTATTTACTCAAATTACAAAGAGGTTATATGTTGATATGATATTTCCGTATGATGGTTAGAAGTGAAAGGCGTGCGAAGACCGTTATAGATGCTTGCGAAAAATGGGAATTCATGCCGTTTATGAAGGAAAAAACAGGACTCACAGGAATAAGGTGAAAATTGAAGTTGCGAAAAAAAAATTATTGCACCCAATACAATCTTCTAAATTTACCCTTGAAATACGACATCTCAGTCATAGGAGATTATTTGTCGGATTCTCGTTTGTTAGCCAGATATCGATTACCCTTATGATTCCGAATCGCAAAATACGAGGAAATACCAACAAACCACGCTCTTTCACCAAGAATTGGCTACATCTAATAGGTTTTAATCATGTTTTATCTGTGAAAATAAATACTAATAAATAAATAATACATATAAATAATAAATAATAATTAAAATATTCCTCGGCAATGCCCGAAAACAGCGCAGGAAATCAACGTAAGCCACAAAATATGTATGTAAGGCTACTCGTTTGCTAAGTTACCACAGACATTTCCTTCCGCGTAAATAATATCTCATTAAAATTTATTTGTGGTGTTGCTTGTTAGCTGGAAAATCACTCTGTTTAAACCCATGGAAGTGTCGCAGAAAAGGGTTTGCAGAGGTATAGAAATAAGAACGTCGGAGATTTAGAAGAACGAGGAGAGAACAAACGGTGAAAGAAAGAAGGGAAAGGACTTTTCTTCTTCGTTCTCTTACTGGAGATCATTAAGCTCATCCGCACTCCTACAAATAGGAACTCAGTGAGAGAGGATATTGCAACAGAGGCGGATATATTGGACCAGAGAGGAGAACTTATGGTGGAAAGTGGGGATAATAGAAGTGATGCGGACAGGCAGAATGTGTTTAATGGGGCGTAGTGAGATTGGGGACAGTGTGTAGCGAGGAATTTTGCGAATGCCTATGAAAGGTTCCGAGAAAGGAAGTAAAGGTGAAAATAAAGGGCGAGAAAGAGATCTGAGACTCACGTATTTTGGAAAGTAACAGCGCAGCAAGAAAAGCTGGATTGAAACACAAGCAAGACTTTCTGCGATTGGCTAGAAGGATTCGATAGCTTTTAAAAGTGGTGTTATCAGGTTTTAGTATGATTTTAGAAATGGGATAGCCAAGTGGGGTACGTGTTCGACATCGGTGAAGGCGGTCTCGGGTTTGAATCCCAGCGGGGGCCTAGGTGGTAAATGACCTCAGCTGTCGAAGCACTTTTAACAATACTACCACTACTATTTGGAAATGTAATTGAAGGAATTTAAACCTCGTAAAATTGTATTCCTTATAAGCACTTTGTTTGCCCTAAATATTGTAAGTATATTCAGAAATTGAGTAAGTGAGAATGGGTACTATTTAAAAATCCATAAATTGTCATCGAACAAAATTTGAATGGGCTTATAAGAAAATAGAATACTGTGAATATCCATATCCTACCCTAATTATATATCACAAAGCTCTTAGAAAGCTGTTATATAGATAAATAGCTGATAAAATAAATAGGTCAAATCGTGACTTTGTGAAACTGAATACACACATTGAATGAAAGAATACTTACAAGGCAGGTAGGAAATCTTAATACCTGAAGGGTCAACTCGTTGACGAAACTAGACAAATAAAAACGTGTTGTGGAAATACTAAGTATTCTTTCTTTCAGTATGAAATAGTTGATAGATATGGAGACTTTAAAGAACAAGAGCCCATTGTAAAAGAGCTCCGTCACTTAAAAGAGGTCGATTAACAGGGGCGATCTAAGGCTCACCTATAGGCCTAATAGAACAAAGAGAAAATCACCCGTTCACGTACACACTCGACAGCTATCAGAAAGGATGTACCCACGATAAAGGATACCCACGATAGGAAGGGTACGAAAATCCCATCGGAAGCCGGGTCAAGTCCCGAATTAAAAAAGGCTACCCGGAGCGAATCAATCCCTCCCAAACTTGGGATCGAAAACGTAGAAGCGAGGGTCGCCGTGGAAGCCTGCAGCGCGCAGAGCAGAGACGCTTTGCGGGTGGCAGCAATCGGCAGGCGCCGTTGCCCTTCTGCATGACTCGTTCATGGGGTGAGGTAGCTCGGTGCTCGCCTCTTCGGCACTTCTCGACCTTTTCATCGCAGGCCTCTAATCCCGCCAAATACAGCGCGAACTCAGTCGGTTGATTGCTTGCGCTCTTACAGCAGTTAGAACTCGCTGATTGCGGCCGCGGCGCGCAAAATTCGATTGGCGATGTGTAACTGTTTTGCCCTCGTCGAGCCGAAGAGGCATGGGAAGTGAAAGGTCGGAGGGAAGGAACGGGAGGATTCCTGAGTGGCGATTAATAATGAAGGACCGTACCATGGCGATCAATTCCGCTCTCGCACGGCGCCAATAGAGATGCAGGGCATTTGACACCGTCCAATGGATCTGGTAGGGATATAAAAAAGTGCGAATATTTCCCTGCTCTCGCTTGAATTTTTTCCCTTCTCTTTCTCCCCCCCCCCCCTTGTACGGCGGTACGGTGCTTGAATATTAAAAAAGCGAGCGAGGAGAAATCGCGAACCATTATGCTTTATTTTTTGAGTATATCGAGGCGATTCTTCGGAGGCACAATGGGGTCTTTTTGCGCCCGATGAAGAGGTTGCATCGACCGATACGCTGTCGTTCAAAATGAATGAAGTCGATCGGAATGATTAGTTTCGAATACGGGGCGTAGATAGTGTATGCGCCTGATGGAATGATTGATAAAGAAGGTAGAGGTCATCTAATCGAAAAATTCGAACGACAGGAAATCTTTTCCTTTTTGTCGATCATCGGTCGAATGTGATTGATGTGAAGTTGAATGAACTTGAATGGCTACTGAGGTGATCAAGCAACATTAAAATCTAATACAAAGTATATCGGGGGTTTCAATGAAATCGTAGCTTAACAGCTGAGAGCAAATGGCTAGATGATGGTTGGTGAAGGTGTTAAAATTTACTTGTAAGAGGTTTCGAGAATCGATTAGCTCCCAGATTTCCGACCTAACAAGGAATAAAATGATAGAAGCGCAGACTTAATAGTATGTACATAAATAATATCAGAATATAATGTCATGGTTTTCCATTATTACTATCTGTAAGTTAAGATTTAATTAATTTTATGTATGTATTAAAGTATACCATAATTTATCAATATCAATTTATTATATCAATTTAAAGAGATTATGGTAATTTTTTTAGAAATAATTCAATTTTTCGATAACGTTTTCAAAGAAAAGTAAACTTTTATAAATAGATATTATATTTGTAATCCATTTGCAGAGGATATTTGAACAAATTAGTCAAAGAAGACATCGATTGTTTACCGATTCAAGTATGGTTGGGAATGTGAAGTTTGTTTGCGCTTAAGTATTTTTTCGAGAATAATCTATTCAGAGGACATCAGAAAATATAAGAATTTGTAGAAAGGACTTACGCGTTTCTCTCTTACCGCGTACTTTTCCAATTGAAGGAGTAGTCGTTGCATATGACAAAGGATACCCTTAAATCTCATTTTCAGATCCCTCTGCAGTGCGTATGGATAAGTTCCTGAATTTAGAGGGAGACCTGAGGTGCTAAGAATTGGATAGCGTTTGAAGGACATGGCGAGGCGTCGGAAACCGAGGCGTTGAAATCTATTATCCTTAGACGTATTGGAGGTTTCCCGATCCTGGATACGTGAAGCACTGCGGTCGGGCATATAGGGCGGAAAGGGACGAAGTCGCCTGAATTTAGACCTTTTAGTCAATTGAAGGGGAGATCGACTTAATAAGCGCGTTTTTTCGATACCAGGAGTTGCCGTTAGTTAATAATTGGATTGAAATTAAGTCAGTGCAAATCGTAGTCTTTCCATGACCATGAATGTAAATATTATATTCGAAAGAGAAGAATATCGATTCATTTATCAAGTAGTCCTATATTCAAATATCGCGAGGCTTTCCTGTAAGGATTTTCACTTTCAATATTTGATAGTGAAGCTCTGAAATTATTTAAGAGGTCGACTTTCATGGAAATACTGCTTTTTCACTATCGAGAATTATGATGAAACTTAAATAGCAAAAGCCTAATTGATCAATACATCATTATAGAACAAACATACAAAGGTTGGTACGAGTAGTAGTTAACGTATAATTTTTATACGCAAAAATAAACGTTCTTTTGAAAAACTTGCATTAACGAATCATTACCATGGCCATTTTCTCTATTAAATGCCTTGTTCTTTTACATTCTTAGTATATACTCTGTAGTTATTAAATATATTGTCCAAAATCCACTCTTAATAAATAATTTAAAGCACATAAAAGACAAATGCTTGGGATTTCAGGGATTACATGTGTATTATAAAATTACGGATTACGTGTACGTAAAAAAATCTGGATTTTCTGGCCACAGGTTAGGTGGTCGAAATTAAACTTTCATGGAATATTACTTGGGTACTAACAGTACTCTTAAGAAAATTATAGTGGGTTTTGATATATGATATAATTTTTTTCTTGACTAAGATAACTAGTAAAGGTAAAGTACTAGTATTCATCGACTTCTGATGATCGTAGCATTGCTTTTGAAACACACATAAGGTGATTCCAGAAGACCGAATAATCTATTTCCCCTTTCTCCTGTTTCGGTCACAGAGGGAAAGACGTGAACCGCCGAAATAACGACTCTTAACCTCTAAAGATGGGAACATTGGATTCATTTTTTACGGAAATCGGAGGAGTGATTTTTCATAAAACTGTGTCCATATTTAGATAGAATTTATTATTGAATCATGAAATTTAAAGATGCTACACAAAAAACTGAATCTATAGATAAACCGTGGTCTTAATCAAAACTTTTTCTTGATGATTATGGAAATTTATAAAATTATTTTTATTAACTGAAGTGAAGTAAAAATATTTTTAGTTTATCGAAGTGTACAATTCATAATTGTAAACTCAGGGGAAGTAAATATTTAACATTATTTTCATCTCTTCCCAATTTTAATGCCGTTTTACTTTATTTATCGAGTGGGAAGTTGGAAACGTCTGTACATGAAGTTATGCTACTAAAAATAAAATGCAGGTATTTGATTTTAACTTCACTCATATATTGAAAGTGGCGTTAAAAATTAACAAGGGGTAGATTTTTATCTCCTTGTTTCATAAATTATGGAGAAGAATGAGTTACGTGCCGCTGCTGTAAGAGAGCTTTCCCCTTCTGCCATACCTCTGAGAGCGCTCGCTTCCCCTTTAATATTTCTCTCCTCTTTTTCATACTCAAATTCCTCGCTAAACAACATCTGCCATCGTAGGCGTCCTTCTGCGCTCTATTCGTCAATGCCACACGGGCTTTCCGATCACGGATCTGTGGTGCCAACAGCCTCCCTGTGGATCCATAGACGGGAGTAGGAGGACACGGAGGGGAGAAGAGGCAGTGAGAAAGAGCTGTAATTAGAGCTGCCAAAGAGGTGATGAGTAATCGGCAATTACTTCGAAAATGAGTTTAAAATGGCTTAAAATATTGTTTACTTGAAGAAACAATGACACTTTTAGATTCTCAGCAAAAAGGGAAACAATATCAAGTGAGTAGATTCAAACTTAAGTTTGATATATCACAAATAAATCTACTTTATGAAGTTAGTCACGTCGGTTTGTGAATTATATATTCAAATATCACGTATCTACATCATAGACTTTAAATTGCAGTTTCACAGTTCGACATCTACGAACAATGCAGTAAGAATAACGTGCAGCTCTGAATTTTGCAATTATTACGCGCCCGAATTCTAAACTCAAAAGGCTCTATCTTAAATGTTGCGGTCTTTTGTGAAAATCTTTAAAATAATACGGTATATACGGTATAACACTGTAACAGTAACGCACAATTTTTTAAAATTATCGTCAATTAAGCAAACGAATCATAATTTTAAAGATCTCAGGATAGCCAGTTGGGTTGTGTTTTTGTCTGTGTTAGAAGCGGTCTTGTTTGGGATTCATATATACGAAATTATCTCAGTTGTCGAATTCTTTTAATAATACTAATACTCTAAATTTAAATAGTTTCCTGATATCTAAAAATTTTAACGATCTTTAAAATGTTGAAGTTTTACTCGGGCCCTTTGTACTAAATAACACAGTTCTTGATTTACCTTATCTGAGATAGAAGGCTGCACAAATTCTTATTAAACATTTACGTAACAATTTACGTGGCCACAACTCAATGCGACACGGCTGAAGACACATATCCCATCTCTGTAGTTATTCAGCAGAACTCAAAATTAATTTCTAGGTCAACTAATATTGAGGTACCAGAAAAGCTGCGAAAAGTAACTGAACCTCTTTTTGTCATCAATGTTTTTAGGAAATGACGGACATTCTACTATTAATTTCATAATGGGAACCTTTTTGATATTATTACATTTGGAATAGAAATTTATTTCCATTTTAAGAGATAAGGTATACATTTTATTCTATAATCACCTTTAATTGACCTAAGATTGATAAATTAAAATATTCTTATCGCAGTAGAAAAATCTCCTCTTAAGAATCGCCGAGTACTTCAGGGGAATCAATGTATGCAATAATAATAATGTATCGCTACCGATAGAATACTTGCGATTTCTTCAAATATCAATGGTAAGAATGGAATTTGTCTGATTATTACTGTACCATAAGTCTTAATGAGTGACAAAATATGCATCGAGGATTTAGGGGTTTTTACTTAGCAATTTTGTTTTACTCGGCTTAGAAAACACTGAGAAAGAGTCATCAGAGCTCAAAAGAAAAGAATTAAATGAATGAACTCGAATGAATGAACCCTCTTCGCCATTTTATTTTTCACTTCTATATATGTATTCAGGAACAGTTGTAATTTTATATATTTAAGTTGATCTCCTTTTTTGCTTCATTTCTCTTACTTCTATTGCTTTCACTGAGCTAAGTTCCATCTTTTTCTGCTGTGACTTTAGTCCTAATCCGGAGAAGTCAGGTATTTGAAACAAATTCTTCAAAGTTGTTTTATTTACTAATTGAGCTCTCCTTGGTTAGAACCTCAAGAAAATCCCTTTTTATTTTGACCAGAGATTTTCAAAAGTCTGAGAATAATGGAAGAGGATTAAAGCAAAACTGTATGTTCGAATGCAAAAACGTAACTCACATGAGTAATATAAGTGCATGCACAGAATTACTAGCGTAACAAGAGAGTGTGAAGTATCATCCATGGATACAAATCTTCTGGAATTAACCGTTCGATAGAAGAGGTGGAAGTTATCATCAATTTTCTTGCAAACAGTTTTGTCGCGAGAGATGAATCTGGCTCAGGAGTGAATGCCACGGCGAGATATAATTAGATCAAATGGGAACGAGAGAATTTTTTTTCTGAAACTTTCAGGTCGAAAGGACGTCTTCCTAGTGAGAGAGTGAAAGGCGGAATTATTAAAGTTGCTCGGAGAAGGATGGAGAAATTCAAGAAACAGAATTAGCCTCGTATTAGATGAGGGGTTAAATTTAAGTGGAGGAGTGTGCGCGCGCACACCTTCACAATCCAGTCGGACGAAAAGGCCAAGTGGAGCTAATGAGATCGAAAATCCCCTTCTCAAAAAAGACGTCGTGAGAGGGGAAAATAATAATAACCAGAGTACTTGCGCTCGGCCTGGGAACGATCAAGGGAGAGATTTCGAGGCCGCTGTGGAAAATCAACATTATGGTCACGAAATGGTGAAGTGGGACCCTCAGTGCTCGGATGATTGTCGCCTCCATTTCATTATATTGTTTATGTCATTTGTTAAAACTTGAAACTCAATTTGTTCCCAGGCAATTTTGTGGACAGATAATGTTTTAAACTAAATATTTTTGACAATTTTCTAAAAAAAAATTCTTTTTGGGTCGGTTTACTTAACCCGGTCTACTGTGAGATAATGGTGATGCTAATGAGGACTGGGGATATTGACATCTCCTCATGTTGAAACTGGTCCTAATATCACTATATATATCCTAAAACATATCGCGTCATTGACACTCAAATTTCAAGGCTAAATCGCTTCAGGAAGTAGCTCAACATACGAATTATCTGAATTTCCTGTATATTTCTTACGGGGAAATATTCAATCCGCCCCTGAGTCGAGCCAAGGATCAGTTTAGGAGTTAATAGCCTTGGCTATGAAATATCGCCACAAATACAATTCATATGCTTAATTTATCAATTTCGCTCTTCGGCAAGTGCCCCGAAAAAATTTTTGAAAAAAGACACCCTGTATAGCCCTTATGGGCGAAATTTGATGCGTCCTGGCATCGAACCTGTGGCCACTAAGGAAAAAATATGTACGGCATACGATAGAAATCTTCATCTCCTAAAGATATCGCGAATTTCAACGTTCTATCTTAACAAAAAACACCCTAAACGAATTTTGCGCTCAACGTATTTTAATAGGGAACAGTACCTTTTCGGGGCCTTATAGGATCGAACCAAATATATATAGGATCACTGTCTGAGTTTCTCCTTATTGCCAAACTCGGGGACTCAACGCAAAAAATCGCCGGTTCCGTGTGGCTTTTCACCGTTCTGCCTCAGAGTTTGTATCGTATATACGTATTTATTTATTTCTCCTCATACATATACATATACACACACACCCACACACACACACACACACACACACACACACACACACACACACACACACACACACACACACACACACACACACACACACACACACACACACACACACACACACACACACACACACACACACACACACACACACACACACACACACACACACACACACACACACACACACACACACACACACACACACACACACACACACACACACACACACACACACACACACACACACACACACACACACACACACACACACACACACACACACACACACACACACACACACACACACACACACACACACACACACACACACACACACACACACACACACACACACACACACACACACACACACACACACACACACACACACACACACACACACACACACACACACACACACACACACACACACACACACACACACACACACACACACACACACACACACACACACACACACACACACACACACACACACACACACACACACACACACACACACACACACACACACACACACACACACACACACACACACACACACACACACACACACACACACACACACACACACACACACACACACACACACACACACACACACACACACACACACACACACACACACACACACACACACACACACACACACACACACACACACACACACACACACACACACACACACACACACACACACACACACACACACACACACACACACACACACACACACACACACACACACACACACACACACACACACACACACACACACACACACACACACACACACACACACACACACACACACACACACACACACACACACACACACACACACACACACACACACACACACACACACACACACACACACACACACACACACACACACACACACACACACACACACACACACACACACACACACACACACACACACACACACACACACACACACACACACACACACACACACACACACACACACACACACACACACACACACACACACACACACACACACACACACACACACACACACACACACACACACACACACACACACACACACACACACACACACACACACACACACACACACACACACACACACACACACACACACACACACACACACACACACACACACACACACACACACACACACACACACACACACACACACACACACACACACACACACACACACACACACACACACACACACACACACACACACACACACACACACACACACACACACACACACACACACACACACACACACACACACACACACACACACACACACACACACACACACACACACACACACACACACACACACACACACACACACACACACACACACANCTGAACTGGATACCAAGAGACGTGAAGAGACCAAGAAGAAGACCAAGGGACCGATGGAACAGAGACATCATTCAGTATTTAGGGGTAACATGGCAACGAGAAGCTCAGAATAGAGAGAATTGGAAAGCGCTTGGACAGGCCTACATCCGACGTCGGATTGAAAATGGCTGATGATGATGATGATATATATATATATCTGGAGAAGCGTCTTTATATAATAGACTTGGAATATCTTTATCAAAATCAACCTTAATTAATACACCAACATTCGATGATGATTTACTCGCTTATACCTCTATTCTAAAATCTTTGGTAGCCACTGAAACGGTTGGACAATGCATTTCGATTAATATTCTCTTTGGTATTAATTTTAATGGGAATCGCGCAATACCATTAGTGTATTTGCAGAAAGAAACGAGAACACTGGAGCTAAGATTAAAGAGAAGTACAATGCTGTCGTGTCTAGAAACATTCAAGCTATTATGCGCAGGCGTTAAGATTTATTAACATCCTAGATAAATTAGTTTACAACGTGATTACTTGAATATCTTGTTTATATCTCAAGTGGTATGTCGTCGTATATCAACCGAATCAAACACTGACTTTGATTTGTATCGCAGCTAAAGAGTTTCTCATCGCAGAATATTAAAAAAAAAGTTAAGTCTTGGAAATCAAATATGTATATGAAAATTTCTTTTTATTTGCCACAGTTAAAGTATATAATATGTTAGATTATTGTAAAGAAAATGAAAGTCTAAATGATAGGAAGCAGGCTGTTTGCTCTAGAAAGTACGTAAAATTCGACACCTGGAAAGATAAGAGAACTACAACTATCAATTTTAATTCGGAATAAATCTTACATTTTAGAAATATCTCTCAACCACTGAAGTCAACAAAAATACGATAGTTGCCTTTGCATATAAATTACGAACGGTCTTGCCTAATCGTAGCTATTTAGAATAGCTTCACTAAAGTAGCGTAGAGATTTATATTAGCTTCACTAAAATCAGGTTATACATTGCATCCTGTGAAATCTCTGTAACTGAGACATTTCGTTCTGGAATCATATTTGGTAGCCGAAACCTTTGTTAAACGAAAATATTTCCCTTATGTTCCTAAATTATAAATGAACACATAAATCATCATTAAGCAACCAATCATCGTATGTTCAAGCAAGAATAGTGATATTAATCCTGCTTTTGTCACCGTAGTTTTTGATACTCGAGAAAATCTAAAACTCGTTAGCCGAAGCATTGCTTTTTTCCATAATTCATTAAGCTTATATTACCTACATATATTATATACATTTAAGCTTATTACCAGTAATTTATTTTCCAGAATATTGAAATCTCTTGTCAGCACCAACCGCTCTTTGTAATTTTCTTGTACTTTTACTTTAAATTTTACCTGTACATTAGGCTTTCCTTTATTTAAACCCGTAGAAAACATTTTTGTTTATTACTTAAACTGGGATGTTTGAAATTTCTGTTTATATTCACGTGAAAGTAAATGCCTTGATTTTCCAGAAATGCTCACTCGTGTTATTCGTTATAATGTGAAGTCTGAGAGCTAAAAAAGAGGTCTAGATTATTTTAGATCGGCCTTTGATGCAAAGACGCAATTCATTACAGTGTAGGAAAGAGTAATTAACTTCGTTTAGTATTTAATGCACTTGTCACCGTTTCTATCTCAATAATTACCCAAATGCTGGACACAAGGTTTCTGAGGTGTACACAACCCGGGCGATGCGAGCGAGTTCAGGAGTTACCCGGGAGACTAAATGACCTAATTGCGGTTTAACTTAGGTACTTTACTCCTCTAANAGGGCGGAAGCCTGCCTGGTATTCACCTATTTTGTGTTCTAGTTGTTCTTGTGTTCTTCGGAGAAGGCATGCTGAGAAAATTTTGTAGGTAACTTGTAGTAAGGAAATTCCTCTGTAGTTGTTCACGTCTGTTCTTCACCTTTCATCTATAGCGGGTGTGTAAGAGCACATTTCCAGTCGTCTGGTAATTTTTCTGTTTGCCATATTTTCTCGATGATTTGTGTGAGTTTCTGTAGTGATTTTGGTCCAAGGTTTTTCAGTAGTTCTGCAATGATACCGTCTTCACCTGATGCCCTGTTATTTTTCAGTCTGTGTATCTATTCCTTTGTTGGTGGTGGTGATTCTGGATGGGTATCTGTGTAATTTTCCTTGGGGAATCTGGTTTTGGGATCGGGGCAATTGAGAAGAACAGAGAAATATTGTGCCAGCACATGACAGTTTTCCTGATTTGTTAGTGCTAATTTTCCATTTTGTTTTCTGAAGCACAAATTTTGTGGTGTGTATCCACGGATTTTTCATAAGAAAGTGCTATAAAAGTCTCTCGTGTTGTAGTTGCGGAAGTTCTCTTCTATGGAGTCTAGTTGTTTCTTCATGTACTTCCTTTTAGTTTGCCTAATAGTCTTTGCTTTCTAATCTCGTTGAAAAGCTGTTGACTTTCTGAGGACTTCTTACTGTTATACTTCTGGAATGCTCGTTTGCGCTTTTCCAGTGCCTTTACGCAATTCGAGTCCCACCAAGAGTGTTTTGAGTTCTTTTTCAGTGGGATTAGTTCCTGTGCTTTTTGTGTGATTTTTGTATGGAATTCTTCCCATGTGTTTGCCTGTTCTTTTTCCCACTCTTCTTTGATGATGGATGCTTTAATCTTTTTCGTATCGAATTTCTGTATGTATGTTTTCTTCTGATGGATTCTCCTCGGGGTGAATTTAATTTGGATTCGTGTTAGGTAATGGTGAGAATCGATATTTGCGCCTCTACGGACTTGGAAGTCGTGAACCTCTCTTTGTTCAGGGTATGAGATGTGGAATTCGCCGATCTGTTGTATAGGTGATCTCCATGTCTTCTGTTTTCGTGGGGATTTTCTTAGGGATGTGGACATGATCTTCAGGTTGTTCGGTTGGCATAGCTCGATGAACCTTGTGCCGTTTCTGTTTGTGAATTTGTGTGCGGGAAATTTGCCTACAGTATTCCGGTGGATTTTTTCCCTGCCAATTTGTGCATTAAAATCGCCTAGTAAAATTTTGATGTCATTCCTTGGAGCCTTCGCCATCACCTTCTCAAGGGTTGCCCAGAATGTTTCTGCTGATTTGGGGTCTTTTTTGTTATCCCTGTTGGTGGGGGCGTGTACGTTAAAGATGGTATATTTTTTGTTGGCACACTGTATGCGCATTGTCATTAGTCTGTTGTTTAT
>KZ309125.1:193022-257493 GCA_000376725.2 Ladona fulva | reverse complement strand
GAAAAACATCGTAGCGCAAAATAAAATCTCTCGCTGCAGTACAATTGAGAATTGATACCTGCATGTACTAAAATGAGGCGATAGTAGCAGTATGGAACGATGAGAAGAATTTTGTAAATAATTCAGAGGAAATATCGAGATGACAAACCACTCAAGAGAGATTACAAGAGTCTTAACAACTATCAATCAACTTAATTGCTTTTGCGCACGAAGCCATCTTTGTATCTAATCGGTGGATAGGCAGTTTATATGCTGCCTGCGGAATGGATAACTTATATGTCCGTTATCCAACGATTTACTTATCCAAACTTTCTAGAAACCCATTTTCGCCAGACAGATAGTTTACTCAGAGAATAGATCTTATCCAGCGTTACAGAAACCGGCCATTAGAGGATTAAAGTTAGCTTTTGCCGAGTTATAACTATTCCTCTTCGTCGTATCTGGCATTCTCTAGTTAAATACATTAAGATAAACTTCTTTAGTTTATTTATTTTAGTCTTAATTAGTGCTTTTTACGTTTGTTGACTTTTTAACGTTTATTTATCATGATTGCTGCTTGATGATTGCATGATTTTTTTTCTCGAGCAAAAGTTCACATCTGCATATTCTGAAATAATCATCATATCTGCAAACTGTAATTACGCGACGAAATGTTCCCACAGAATTATTTTGTTGTGATATCTTTAAAGAAAGACGGCTTCATGATGTAATAAATTGCACGTTTCGATCTCAGGCTTGTTTCCAATCATTTCAATGTTGTAGTGTTTCATTAAAACAGAATGATTTTCTTACTGAAGTTACAACTACGTGCTTCTAATTTTTAAAAACTCTTTCTAACCAATATTTCACTCAGTAGCATAAGTGTAGGGATGAAGATTGCCTTCAGGCCTGCTTTCCAGGAGCTTTTTCACTCTCCCACACGCAATTACTAAAAAATTAGCCGTCTGTTGGTGTTCTTTTGAAGCATATAAGATCATTTCACGAAAATGGTGTGTTTATTCCTAAAATTGGTCTACTTCAGTCAATAAAAATTATTTGTTCAAACGCTTCCTTTTCCTAAAATATTTGGTCTTTTAAATTAAATCAACACAAAAGATTGTTTCCATGAAAATGAAATTAGTTTCCGATACCGACAATTGTTGTAATAGAATAGTAAACTTTCGCTTTGGTACAGATAATAGATGTTCGTGTTTTTACTCCTCTTGCGGGCCGCATGCGGAAAATCTTACATCAACTATGGCCTTGTATCTAATTTTTCCTTGAAGGCTTCATTAAACCTTCTATTTTAAAGCATGACAACTGTAGAATATAAATTGTACATTTTGGTAGTTATCTGCCCTTAAACGTGAAATACTATATTGATTTTAAGTATCAAAGCAATACAACTATTGCAATAATAATGTTTGATTAGTTGTATTGATATTTAAAAATAAAGGGAAATTTGAAATTATATTTCATATTAATTTCAATCTTTTCTGCTTATGGATTAATTTTTCTCAATCCTATCGCATCTCTTCTTTTCAAGCTGTTAATATTATTATTATAGCACAATTTATTCGGCGAGGTTAGGCCCATGTGGGCCTCTCTTACACCCAACTCTCTGATATTTTTCTAAGTATAAATCTTTTTTTCAGGAGGTAGTTTTCTTTCAAGTAATGTTGAAGTTTCTAATATATATTGATGGAACTAAAACCTCAACGAAAAATCAGATTCGTATCTTTAAATATAAATGCCCTAAAATTGGTATGTCATTCAATTACCGATATTAAACAAACCGAGAAATCACGAGAAATCCCAGAATATTTTATAACAATTGTTGGTATGAATTTTCGTAAAAAATGAATGTTTCTTCGTGATTCGTATTGCTGAAAATTTAGTGAAGCTTTTTACGATGAATATTTACTCCTTAGTTTCATGACAAAAAAATATTTCTTCCAGACTCTTTTTATATAGTTTAACTCTCGGGAAAATTTTGTTACAATTATTCATATTCCAATAATTATTTTTTTTGTGATTTTTCACTTTCCTGCTCTAGTCGTCCAATATTTTAGTTTGTTCCCTTTGACTCAATCACCATGTCCATTTCTTTATTAAGCCCGTTTGCATCTTTTTCGTACACATCCACAGTCCACATGTCCACATCCATGAGTATTCTCCAATAGCGCACATTTATATGTAGAACCATCCTTTCTTGAAGGAATCTACCTGATATGAAGAAACCGGGAGACTGGATTAACTCAAACGAAAACTGTGAGTTACAGAGATGCGTATTAATATAACCAGGCTTGGTACAGATGGGATACAGTTTCGAAAGGCCAGAGAGGTCGTCGTAAGTTTTTCCTCGTGAATGGTGGAAATTTACTTTGGGATAAAAGAAGGGGAGAAATTGAGGTATAAAGAAAACGTAATAAATAAGAAATTTTTGATTTGGTAATGCATTTTTGAATCTCATTTTTCCCTTTAACTAGACTCTTCGGATCAAATATATCAACCCATGTACTCGATTTACTCATAAACCGGAGTCACCTTTTGGTGAAAACTACTCACGTATTTTTCTGAGAAATATATCTTTCTTTCACATTAAAGTCTAAATAACTGGTTTATCACTGTAAGCCTTCCTGAATTAGGGCCCGAGTTCGGAACTGTGCGGAGACCATGATTCTCTCTATTCAACAAGATGAATCAGGGTGCCACCTTAATGAAAAACTTGATAACACAGTTCTAGAAGTCCATCCTAAGACAACATTTATGTCAATAGGCTAACCACGTGTCCGTGTGAATCGTCCTTGGCCCCCCAAGGGCTGTTGTGCCGCGGAAGTATTTTTTAAGGGATTCGTCGAGATAGTCTTTGAGGACTCGCTATGTTCTGAGGAAACAAAAAGAGTCACTTCAAACGAAGAGAGTGTCAGGCTTTGAAAATATATTTAGGCCATAGGCAAAATATTGATGCTTTGACCGCATTTGAGTGACAGTGACATAGTGGAAAAATTAAAACATATCATTACACGATGTTTGACACACAGGTCTATTTTACAAAGAATAAACGTTTATACGGTGGTAGCTTCGCTGTATAGCTGTGCTAATGTGAAGGAAAGGGTAGGTTGGAGAGGACTTAGGAAATAAAGTGTTGGTAGTAACAGATATGACGACACAGAGGGGATAAAGGAAGACCAGCACAGCGGAGTGCATAGGAGTGGCACTATTTTTTTATTCCTTCGGTTCCCTCATCCTTAACGTAGAAACTCTTTCCGCCTCCCACTCCATCCCTCTTCCGACCACATCTCTTCTCTCATAGGAGAGGGGATGTGACGTCAGGGCACGCTTCCGGTGATAGGGCGACGCGGTTGGCGGTGCCGTAAGAGGCGCGAGGGGAGAGATTTCAGGTGGAGGAGAAAGATGGAAGGGATCCTGCGGCCCTACGAGGTATTCGTCATGTGGGAAGGGGCAGAATGCGGGAAAATGAGCCCGTAGAAGGGGGAGGCTGCTGTAGCCAGACGTGAGGCATGGTTTTTTAATTGGGCTATGGTGTTCTCTCCCTTCTGTGAGAATACACCGAACTGTTAGGCATTCTACCTGCCTCCGCATCTCCCTCTCTCTTTTCCATATCAAATCCACTAATAAGAAAGAGTTTACACAGAGTTTGGTCCATATTTCTCTCCTGTATCGACTCAAATCAGATTCTTATGCCATTAGTGGAGCCTCGTGAGTGGCTTAGAATAGATAAAAATGTCTAATTTAAAAGATTCGATATCAAATAATTCGGAATATTGTGTAATCCTACGAAAGGAGCAGCTGTATCAAACGGCTTACGAATCTGTATGCTTCATAAGTCTGATAGTTCAACTTTTTTGTGCAATGAAATTACACGATGTAGAATAGTTTAATTAAAAATTTCGAAATTCTTTTTTGTTTTGAGGAGGATTTCAGCATTTTAGTTTTAACTTACTCTTCTGTATATTATGTATGTTAAGTGCATGTATTACTTATAAACGCATGGACATATAAACAAGTGTCCTATTTAGTAAGTAAGTATATATTTCCAGTTTGGCAGTTTACAAGCGCAATTACGCGATATGACGTTCACACCTCCGAAATTCAAATGAACATATTATTTCAGCAAACATTTTCATTATTTCCAGTTCTTACTATATATATATATATATATTTTTTTTTTCCTTCAGACAGCTCCTGTTGAAAGCAAAACGCGATCGGTCGATTTTCTCGGCATTTAATGCAAATGTTCTTTGGTGAGAACTTTCACATAAATGTAATTTATGAGAAACTCGAAATCTGACATTTTCCCGTCCCTTGAGTTTTTAACTAGCAGGATTTTACTGCATGTGGATATCGATATGCTGTGTACTCTCGATCTATGATTCTTTTTCAAAGATTTATGTCAATATCTGAGGACATAGTAATTCGGTTTTCGGTGTCTTAAATAGAAAAGAACACAGATACCGTAATATCTCCCCGTATAGCTGTCTATGTCCATTTCCGAGTTTTAAAGTCCAGTCACAATCTCTGTTTCAGCATAACCGGCGCTTCGAAATACGGCAAGCGGTGCATGCACCATTCAACCTATTTTCCTTATTAATCATGTTAATTTTGGAATCTACTGGTCAAAGAATCTCTTTCCGGTTTCCATTGTGTCAGATTGTCCAAGGTATTTAGCCTGGTGGACGCATAAATCTCCAGTATCTTTCTAGAACAAATTTCTCTGATTTTTGAGCAAATTGAACCTAAATTTTAACCCTTCCTTCCAAGGCCTCCAATTTTCGATGTTTGATAAATGAAACAGTTTGGAGCACGAATGTGAGGTACACTTTACTTTAATCTTGCCTTATCATTTCTGAAACCCATTTAGATGATTCTCTTATTTGTCTTTTCATTTAATTCCACCTATTTTTTCAACCATTTCCTTTAATTTCTTATCCGCTCATCTGTTATCTTCCCTTCGTTATTAACATAGGGATGTTACTCCCAACCTACTATTTTATCTTCCTCAATCTCATTTCGATCTAACTATTGCTAAACTACCTTATAATAACTCTGTAAATTGGAGCTTGAGGTTGGGGAAGAATCTTCCAAGTCCAAACCTTACCAATATAGGTTCGAAATCATCAACCATTACCCTCTCCCATATTCCTAGGCCCTCTCTTCATCTATGTTCTGTTTTCTCCGTTGATTGCTCGTCTAATGATATTTCATTTTTGTCGTTCCTAATTTAATCTCGTCAAGTCCCCCCTTTACGGCCTGCCTTCCGAGCTTGAACTTCTTTTACTAGGCCAATTTAAGTACTTTTATTGCTTAACATAATTCTATTCCATATCAGGTGCTATTTTCTATTCTTATTAATTATTTCTAAAATTATCTATTCCCTTTTTTCATTTTGAATTATTTCTGTCGAATATTGTGATCATTGCAATATTTGGATGTATATTTAATGTGAACTTGTTTTTATTTTAATTTTTTAATCTGATGTGGTTATGCACGATATTCCACAGTAACTATCTTTTACTATTTACACCTATCGTTGTTTTGTGCAGGATTTCACTTCTCCATTCCTTATAGGTGTTTCCCTGCTGCGAATCTATTTTCTTAAGTTAAAATCTAATGGTTTTATTTTAAATCCAGCGGTTACTGTTACATTAACCTTTGTATTCCTCTTTTATATACCTTTATTAATTTATGAACTTTATTTTTTATGCAACAATTTGTTACTAATTGCGGCAGATTAGATGAAACAAGACTCTCTTCCGCCTCTTCTCATTTTATTTCTCCCATAAAGGTATCTTTATTGTCGTTCTTTAAATTAAAGAAAAGGTAACGAGAACGAGATTTTGGAGAATATTATATGGATAAATCAAGATAGACAAGGAAGGGTTGTTTGAAAAATGCACGGCTCTACATTAGTATCACGTCTTAAGTTAAGTGACCGGTAATCACAAACATTAATCTTGGGTAGGAAATCTATTAGACGGGGGAGGGGGGGGGGGAAACATTCGTTTTACTGGAAAATCGTGATTGTACTAAGGTCGAAAATATATTGAAATTATATCCTTGAAAACACTGTTTATTGCTTAATTTTTTATGGAGGTTTGCCATTCGATCTCTTTCTATTGTGATACATGTGGCAAAGACGGAGTTTTGAATATGCTGAATGGATGTAGGAAAAAACCATGATCATTACAAAAGGCCTCATGAGCTGAAGGGCATGATCCCTTCATTAATAATAACTATGATCCTAGATTAATTGATCTTAACTTTGAATTTAAATATGATAAATCGAGAAATATCGTTAAGCGAATAAACTGGTATGTCTCTTAATTAAGTTTTTTTCGTTGATATATATTTTATGATAGTGACAGTATAAGGTACATATATTATTGATCGAATAATGTGTTTAATTGAAGGATCAATAGTACTCATGTAATTATTGTTGAATTTGGCACCTCCAAAAGAGCTTAATCACCGGACATAATATAAGGTTAATCGTACTGAAAGAAACATTTCTATCTTGTTTGAAGATGGTCTAAACCTTTGGGATGATCTAAACTGAGTTGAATATTTATGTATTTTGGTAAACTGTGCATCTAATTGAAAATTGGTGAATTCTTATGAATTGTGTTTAAAGATTCCTTATTTTCAAGTATATAACCATAATACACCGTGATAATGAGAGAAGAATTCGGGTGTGGCTAAAGGAGAGAATAGATTTGTTCTCAAAAATAAAGACTCGAACGGGAGAAACCGAGGAAAAGATAATGAAAGAGAGGAAGAAGAAGAGGGAAGAAGAAAATAAGGGGTAGGGTATATTGGAGGAAGGTATAAATGGCGGGTTAGAAGAGGGGGCCAAAGAGGATCGGGTTCCCGGGACGGGTGAAAGCTGTTGGGAGAAGGGGATTTCGGGAGGAAAGGTTAGTCCGGGAAAGGAGGGGAAGGGCCGAGTCAATTACTCGGGGACCAATCTCTGTGGTGGAGGAAGAGTAATGGGCGAAAGGGAAGAGGGTTTTGCCAGGATAAAAGGAGAGCCACGCTGTTGGTGCTCTCGCATTCCTTTCTGTGTTTCTCACTCGACCTCGGCCGATAAAAAAAGCGTTTACGAAGCAGTGGCATAGGAGATGCGTGTGTACATGAACGCGTTATATGCGTGCCTTATCAAACGGAGAGTTGAAGGACAGATACTGCGACCACCGCTCTGTTTTTGTTCACTAAGCGCTGTAATTTTCACCTTGGGATTTAGTGGCCAAATATAAACAAAAGGGGTCGTTATTTTCCAATGTTAATGAGTGAGATAACGAGATTATTAATGCATCGTACCAATCTCCGCACTCCTTGGCGGATATGATATTTTCAATTCCATCAATGTGTAGCTAGACCTTGCGGATTTTTGGAAATTCATGTAGTAATATCAATCATTTTATTGCCAATTGCTAATTTAACGGTATCCTAGTTGACAGAAAAAATACTGGAATACCTTGGCTGGCGGAGGTTACTCGTTCCGGAATCATGTTCATTTGCTGAATTCATTACTAATACAAGATGTGTTCCCTTTAGTTACACATTAGGATACCACGAAGTTATAATAAGGTCATAAAATATCTCAAGGAAATGTTTTATAAAGTATAATTTCATTTCCTAATAAACGCGTAAGTATACGTTGATACGTGGAATGAAACTAGGTGAATTTGTGAAGAGTTACAGTCGAAACGCAATCTTTCCAGAAGTTTCTAACCGAAAAATATATGTAGTAAGAGACCACCACAAAACAATCTTATTCTTTTACTAGTAAGAAGGAATGGAGTAAATGAAGGAAGGAATGGGTAACATACTTACGCCATTATTGGTAATTTGGTGCATGCATGTTCGTGCGGAAGATTCTTAGTAGAATCTGCATTTGCTAGAAGAGTCCGAAATATGCGAAAAGATCAACTTTAGCAGAAAAATTCATTAGCTGGGTCACTCGTAAGCTGAGATATCAGAGTAAATTAACGCAATTTAGGGAAGATGGAAAGGTAAATCTAGTAAGGAATTTGAAAGTGTTTTACGATTGATTTTAAGAATGCAATTTATACCCAAAAGGTGAAGAGCAGTAAAAAACTCAAAAATATCTGTAACATCATTTTACGATTTCTTGATATTTTTGTGAGATTAAGGGCTTGAAAGGAAAGCTGCCCCAATAGGCGGAGTTAAATATAAAACGTGTAGATGAACGCAAATACTGTTCCAACGGTTTAAAATACGATACACATATTTTTATCATATTCTTCCGTTTTTTGGTTGCAAATTGAGAGCGAATGTATTTTTGAAATGCTGACTGTAAGAAAGCACAACGAGAAATTACCAAAAATGCAACATAGACATCGTTCACGACTCCGAAGAGCTGAGATCGAATTACTCTTTATAGTGGAATGCAACACTTAGATAGGATTACCCATTGATAACTTATAGGTAGGGAGCAAAGGAATGCACTCCCTTTGATCTTACTTGCGGTACGAGAGTAGTGATAAGCAGTTTACAACATGTTGCTTTCGAAAGCGAATCGTTTGGATTCGAGGGGTACCAAGGAGTAATGGGTTCTGCGCATTTGATTAAAGTATGGAAGTTAATGACGGGGTGTATGTGATCGTAAAGCGGTACATATAATCTATCAATATAATTATTGCATTCAGTCATCCGCGTACTATTTACTCAAAGGGAGAGTAGAGAGACGTTTCGGGAAAGGCGGCGAATAAGTTCGAGCAAAATTATTCTCTTATCTTGTAGTCTTTCGGCGTTTGATGTCCGCCATTCGCGATGTTTTTATTTTAATTTACGTCTTTTGTTTCCATGGATATAGGAGCAGCCCTCAAAGGAGAAAGTTGTTGCCGACTCATTAAACAATAACTCATTCTATTACTATTTTCATCCTATAGATCAGGGATGTTAAACATATAGCCCACTGAAAGCTTTAAACCGGCTCACCAATCTGAATAAATTTCTCTCTCACTTGCAGATGAAGCGAGCTTATATGCAAAGCAAGAAGTACTTATTCGTTAAAATGCCTTTTTTATGACTAAAGCTTATCTTCATTTGCGTGCTGAATAGCTTTATCTGTTAGTCTGTGTCCATAGCTTCGAAGATTTAATTACACTAAACTTGCTACTCTTGGGCGTAAATAATCTGCTCAAAAATAATTTTTTAAAAATCAGGAAATACTTGTACAAGAGAATAGTTGTATAATAGAAGGAGTTATAATACGCCCGACACACACAATTTTACTGTTATACTCTGGTCAAATAGAAAAAATGAAATTTTCTGACGGAGTGAGGAGAAATTCGATTTGAATCAAGGCTACGTAAAGAAAAGGTTGAACCAAATCCTTAGCATTACATCAGCTCCATATTTCTGGAGTCTAGAACCCTGGTTCACTCATCTCAAACTAATAAAAGGGTTAAAATGTTAGGTAACGAATAACAGGAGGCAGGATTAAACATTACAGTATAATAAAGTGATGAGTCACCCAGTGAAAAGGTAGTCTGAAATGATTTTTATTTTGAGACCGCACACTTGATGACCAAACCGTAGTGTTCAAACCCGAGTAATTTTTCCTTTTGCTTGTAGTGGTGGTATACATCGAATGCTTTCTGTTATTCACTTTCTTCTTTCCTTTTTGAGCCTTTTTGTAAACATCAAAAGGATCGATTTAACAGGTTACATTGAATTTTGGGATAACAAGATTTCCAATCCAATCGTAATAGAGGTAGCAACATTAATTTCTCAGAGAAGCAAGGGAAATGTGCAGGTCTTCGCTCTTTGTCTGTTTTCGAATATAAGCGTCAAATGGGAACATACGACTATGTAGGCTCAACATTTCGCATCTTCATAATAAGGAAGCTACTTCCAAATGGAAATGCTGGAATTTAATGACTCACTGAAAATTAATGTATGGATACAGGAGTATGGATACACGAGGATGTAATAGATACGGTAAGAATGGAATAAAATCTGCCAGAATAAAGGGAAGAGAATAACTCAGTTAACAGAAATGATTAATTTAGGAATCAAGTAAGCCGAAACCTTTCTTAGCCGAAATGCTTTCTATAAGCTATCAAATCAGTAAAATGTTCATACATACTGCCGCACTATACCGATACTTTTACTAGTAAGCAAAGAGATGAACAACCATTTTATCTACATTACGAATGGCCAGGTTATGACGCATAAGTGACGCATTACATGATTATAGGTGGTGAAATGAACAATAAAATAGGTGGTAATTATAGAATAAATAAATTATTTACTCAAATAAATAAATAAAATTTTTATTAATTTAATTTAATAACATAGAATACATTATTCAATTGAAATACTTCAAAGTAAACAGACATAACATAACCTATCGATGAATTCCAGAGAGCGCATTTATTATAGTTTAAAATAATTACCGGGAACTAGTTAATGGCGCATTACTGCAGTATGCATAGCACATTTCAAATAGAATTAAAACATTGCAGTACGAACCATTTAAGGTTGGTTATCTGTTATCAAGGTCGTGGTTTAGGTAACTTTTGTCATCCGTCAACTTGTGCCATTCCGCCGCATAAGAACGGTATGGGACGCATATGAAGCCATTGCGAGGAAAGTAATGGCAAACAGCCTCACTCCTCATCTTGTCTAGTAAGCCTCACTCCTCATCTTGCCTAGTAAGCCTTGTTTCCCTCCCATACCTCTTCGTAGCTAATGGTGGAGGGGATGAAGTTTCAACCGGTCTTTGGGCTAAATCTTTCATGAAGCCATTAGGCAGCACTTGAGTAGCTTATTGCATACATTTAAATAGTTTACATTAAAATTGCACGAATTAAATGGATAAGAAAACCAAAGTATTACATTTTCGAATATGTTTTCACCAGAGATAATGAAGTACATTAGAAAGAAATTGTTTATGTGAGCGTATTTATTCACGGCCGTCTCGAGGTGTGCAAGCTACCCAGAAAGGGTATGGTGTAGGTGTCCCATTCATGTAGATAGTTGTAAAATTATCGAAAAGGATATAATTAAAAACTTTCTCAGGGTTT
The DNA here is from genome assembly GCA_000376725.2 of Ladona fulva. Classification (NCBI taxonomy): domain Eukaryota; kingdom Metazoa; phylum Arthropoda; class Insecta; order Odonata; family Libellulidae; genus Ladona; species Ladona fulva. The sequence goes on along the minus strand of KZ309125.1, from coordinate 246,436 downwards.
CGTGAGAATATTTTTTATTCATTAGAATTAACCCATTAAATTATATTGTTAATGAAAACTTAATTACTATAACTCAAATTATAATCACTATAATTTTTAAATGAAAATAATGAGTTTTTATGGGAGGGAGATGCAACCTAACAGTCGGAAATAATTAGTTCATTATTATCATTTATTAACCTCTTGTGATCGATTATTTCATTTTCCTTTCCGTTCATAATTATTTCAACAATTTTAATCAAGAAAATTTTACAGAAATATTTCTTTACGATCTTTGTCTTCTCGATTCGAACAACTAATAGCGCCCTTCAAACCTTGGGCCTCCATACTTGCCCTTATTCCAGACCGGCTCTGTTTTTATTTCAGAGAATGACGTGAAAGCCACACATTCCCCATCTTTGGTGATTTAGGATATTTGGAGTATACGTTCCGTACACGTATTTTCGTGAGCCTGAAAATCGTTGGTACGGTCACTTGCTAGCCGAGGTGTCACTGTATCGTTAAAGTATACAAATAAGCGGAGCGGTGGATCGACGGGAGAAATGGATGCGTATTTTGTTCGTAAATGGGACAAAGAAAACCCGCAGAGATATGCATTGGTGAAAAAGGGAACAGATGACAAAGGAAGGAACGGAAAAAGGGAAGAAAAAATAGATCGCTCTTTCCCCGCTTCATTCACTTTTAATTCGACTGCGAGGCTACATAAATGAGCACCTCAGTTGCGGAAACTGTGCGTCACTTTTTTCACAAGCACCTCTGCTCCCTACGGCGGTGAAAAAATCCAGCGGAGTGAAAAGAAGGGGCTAATGTACATTTGAAAGCTAAACAATTCTCAGGCTCGCTCAGTGACTTGTCACTTATGAAGTCGGATGGTCCCTTCTAATTTTTCTCCTCCTCATTCTCCCGGAAAGTTCTTAAAGGAAGCCCGTAAGGACTGTGGAAATATTTATACTTATATGTTTTTGTTTGCGCGTTGTTTGGCGAATGGTGTTTGGGAGGTCTTTTCTACCCCCGAGAGACGAATATTAAGCTGAAAAACTAAATGTAAATTCTGCGCCGCGGAAAAGAAATCTTTTGTCATCGGATTAAACGAAAGGAAGGAAACTTTTGTTCTGCTCTTATTTAACTCCACAGTCGGGAACTGAGGTGAGAGATTCTTGTCTTGAGGGCGGTATTTCATGCTTATTTTCCTCTGTGGGAATTAAAATAACCATGCCGTTACATTAATAATTACAAGGTGACATTAGTCTAATTTTGCAAAAGTAATTTCTTTGGTCCTCCAAGTTTAAAATCGCCGTGAATTTCAACGGATTTTACTAAGATCGGTAACGTCCGAATTGATTTTAAATTTGAATAATTTACTTTATAATGCGCGAAATGTAGTTTGCAATGTGAATATTTAATTTATACTGTGTTAAATCCATCGTGAAATATAAACGTGAGAGACAGATATGAGGTCAAAGGTCATGAGATCGCTGAGTTCCGCTGTGTTAAAATATACGAGTTACAAAAATGTATCGCTTAAAATAATGTAATTCCATTAATGGTTTATGTTGCAGTAAAGTTGCTTAATATTTGCGGTGGATTCCTTGCCAAGGGACAGAGAGAGACAAAGTAGGCTTAGGAAATGGGAGTAATTAACAGATATTGGAGCAATTAAAGTAATGAAATATCGATTTCTAGAAACGTATCTTTCGATATATCGTAGATTAGAGAAGGTTTTTACTCTAGTTCAAGTCCTAATATTCAGGAACTGATATTCTGCGGGAACGGACTTAAAGATTTACTTCTTTGCCAAAAGTCTGTAATTCAATTAAATACTTAAATTTAGTCATCAAAGAAAAGATTATTGTTTAGCGTTACTTTAGTAAAAGAGACGCGATTACCCTCTAATCTCTAAATTTAAAGATAATCTTTTTTTAATAAACATATCACACTAATTTGCGAATGAATGTAGAGTAACCCCTCTTATTATGACGACTTTATACTTTGAAGTTGGTTCATTTCTTGGCTCGGTAAACACACTTAACCAAAAGTTACTTTAATGTTCATGTAACTTTTTTTCTTGTTACTTCGTTGAAAACGGGTTTCATTTTAAATTATCTCAAATAATAATGTTCAGTCAAGATATGTTTTGTGACATAATTTCATGAGAGATTCATGGTTTCTTAACAATATGGCATTTAAGTGAAAACATATTATTTCTTTAGTAACCGCAATTTCATCGTTGAATTTCGTATTTTATAAATCCAAGTGATATTGTAAATACGGACGTAAAGATACACAGTAACATAAGAAGTCAGTAGTAAAATGTAGGTAAAATATAGAAAGAGGAAATGAGGAAGCGATTGAAACGTCAATGGTTTTTCCTGATGTGGTTCTGGGTTTACCGCGAAGCAGTAATGCAGATACGAGAAATTACGTGGAAAGTTCATGGTTCGCTCTTGTGGTATTTTTCCTTAAATTAATTTTCTTTGAAATTAAAGTTGAAGAACTGGTTATTCACCTGAATTCAAACTATTATAAATAATTAAAAAATTACGAAAAAATTCATTTAACAATTCGTAGTATACTCGCACAAAAATAAATTCAAATTCATTATGAGAATAAATACACCAAAATTTGTGAAGAGTAGACGTTATAGTATATTAGTCGAGAAAATATGGAAAGAGTGGAGAATTATGAAGCAATTAAGGAGAGAAAATGACTTTAGAACAAGGCTTTTGTTGTTGGAAACCTTGCAAGTTACAGTGAAATCTAACGTTTTACACTGGACGAAGGGAAATCGACTGTAGACGCGGTAAAACTTAAGATACGAAAAGGAAAGATACGTAATCATATTCGCACAGAATAGTACCTCGTCCGGTAATTTTAATAATTAAACAGTAGGTACATCGAAATGTTCTGGTTATCTTCAACCCTCCATGACAGTGAAATTCTCAAAAAATATTCGAAACTGCGAAAATATTATTGAAAGATTAAATTTATAGCTTTCAGTTTATGAGGCGCAACTCTCACTGAAAAAGAAATGACAAGGAATGCACTGATTTTATAACGTCACTTAGACGGGAAAAGTCTCAAAGGTAGACGAATGAACTTGATGTGTAAATGCTCGGGGCTACTCCTTCAGGTGATGAACACAAAGCATATACAATACAAAGCAGGCGAAAGGATTTTGATGGTAATTATATGAAAGTGAAATCTAGTGGGTTCTATATAGAAAAATTTTTGTGGGAATGCAATGTAACTTATTATGGCAGATTGGAAGCAAAAGAAAATAATATACTGGTTTTAGTGAGCTAACAGAAACTTATTAGAGGAATTTTTGCTTTTATGTTCCTTTTCGGTAATCGTAACTTTTATTCTCATATGCTGAGACTTTATAAGCGGAAGTAATTGTAGGCTGGGACTTTAAATACGATATTTAAAATGCAGGAAAACGTTAGGAAAGAAAAACTTTATAAGTGGAAAAATATATCATAGAAATAAATGTTGTTGTAGCTGGGACCGTAGAATTTCAGGTTAAGAGATAGTTACATTTAAAGGTTAAGTACATTTAAAAGTTAAGTCGTTAAATAAAGGATAAAGGAAATAACAAATTTTGAGGACGCGTATTTGAACGTCCGCGGGAATTAAGAATGGAAACCATTATGTAGTTTTGCCTTATCAAAACATTTGCCAGACTGCCTCCGTGATGCCATAATCGAACAAATCTAACAAACGCCATAAATATCCTCGGAACAAAATGCGTTTCCATTCAGAGAACGGCGAGAAGGAAAGATCTCCATCATCAAAAGATTTCTCCCTTCAAATACTTCAGTATTACTTTGGAAACTTGACAAGAAACACACAAAGGAAAAAAACGGTTCAAATGGATTCATAAGTCTAGCGGAGAAGCTAGGTTTTTTTCACAGTAAAATCGTAGTCTGGCAAAGTGTCGTAAAAGGTAAGTAAAGGGAGTGGAAAGGTGGGGATAGAGGGGAGGGGAGAATGTAGATAGGGAGGAGGAAAGGTCGTGTCAGGAAGATAGTGGAAGGAAGTTGGTGTGAGGAGTGGAAGAAAGGGAGGAAAGGGTGAAGAAGCGTTGAGGGAGAGAGGTCGAGGGCTTCGTAGAAACGCTGCGGCTTTGAGGAATGGAGCAAGGGGTGTGGGGATTAGGGGGAAGAAGATCCACCAGGGTCACGTAGCAACGCGGGTTGGAGCAGAAAGGGGAATGTAGACGGAGTGGGTTGGGGTGTTGGATGAAATAGGTGGAGAGAGAGAGAGAGGAAAGTTGCCGAGAGAGTGTTGGAGAGAAGAGCCGCAACCACGGAACTGTTAAAGGTGAGATTCAAAAAAATCAACGGCCAAGTTCTTTCGGGAAAATTTCTGTCAGATTTTACTAATGGCCGGATAAACAGCGAGATGGGAGGGTCGACTTATTCGAAATCCAATCGGCTTTATTTTTCGCGCCGAGTTAATTTACCCCGTAAAGATGCAACGTATCGATTTTGACCGCGTCGCAGTACTTGTGATTCTTTGGCGCAACGGAATTGGAGGAATAAAAAGGGAGGCCGAATGGTGAAGGGACTTTCGGCCGAGCTCCTGAGGTGGTTGGGCGAGAAAAAGTGAGCCATAAGGGAGGTGTTGCGATATTAAAATCGTCGAGGTATAACAAGACTGCGGAAGGTGAGGCTCCTTTTGTAGATAAGGAAAATGTTTTTCGTTTATCTTAATAAGAAAAGTTATCGTGTGCCCAATAACTGAACCGAATTTTGAAGAAGTGGGACCTATATTTCGGAGAGCGATTTAGGAAGAGATACGATAAGTAGAGATAAGATCTATCCGGAACTTAGGCCGGAATCATGCATCGAATACATCGGGGAATGGAAATTAATTGAATAACTACTAGCTTATCGTGAAGGTAATGAAAGTGCTTGCGATGAGTGTCACAAAGCGAACTTTAGATGACCGTTTGGAGTTACGTGCTCATTACGTTACGTGTTCATTAAAAACACAAAAGGCAATTTTACATTAGCGAACAAATTTTGTTCACGAAGTAAAATAGTTTTTGACTCCTAAACATTCGCGATGCACTACTCTGATTTATGTCGCGATGACATAATTTACGAAAGAAAAAATTAAACTTAAAAAATTCTACGATTTTACTATCATAAGCGATGTCAAACGTAATTGTGAAGATAACGCTGTGACATCGAAACAGGTCGCATATTTTTTGATAGAATTATGGATATTTTAGAGCCAATATTTTTTTATTTCAAATTTCTAAGTAGACAAGGCTTCCATAATCGATTGTATAGGTATAATTTATATGACAAATGAATTCTCCGAAATTATATTTCCATTTTCTCTGCAATGGTATCACGGTTTCTTTCAGTTAAATATGGCTATATATTGAGTTATGATCACTAACTTGTATTTTGTCTAAAAGAAAGTTAATCTTTCAGCAATTTCAACATCCGCACATCTGCAATTTATTCTGCGATTGTTGGGATTTCGTACACATACTATTCCAAATTCTATTTCTTGATGGTTTATAGAAGGAGGATAGTTGTAGACAAAAATGTAATCACGTATGAAAGGTTTCATAAATTGCGTTTGAATTTCCGCTTTATTCACACAGCAAAGTTTTAATTTTGCATTGAGATAACCTTCCATCCCAGACATTTTTTGTTAGCTCCCGTTCCTTAATACCGCCTTTCTGATCTCTGCTCTTTTGACATGCTTCTCGCAAAAGCGCTGGTCATTTTTCTTTCTCTATACACGAAGCTTGCCTTTTTGACATGAGACTTTGTACGTAGACTAAACTTAAGGACAAAAGAGACAAATTTTCAGATTTGTTGCTGAATTTTATATTTTCGCAAAGTAGAGATGATATTGGTGTGATTAAAATGGAATTACTTAAAATTTATTTCTATTTGGTTCAGAACATCGGATTCCCAGTAAATGGAAATATGATAGAGCTACAAGTTGTGTGATGAATTATGTAACATCAATACATGAAATATAGGTAGCGATACAGAGAAACCTAACATGCCTAAAACTTTACGTACGTGCAGAAAGATTGTTGGTTGTACGGTGACCATAGGAACAATATAGTAAAAAGAGTGAAATTTAAGGAAAAAAGGAGTCGATTGTTCGTTAGAATCATTCTGAAATGCCAAGTGTAGAGAGAAAAGTTGGTTAATTACAAATTGAAACAAACACAGATATTGTTATTAAAATTAACATTATTTATTGTTTTGAGAAAGCATTTTAATAACTTTTTAATGTAAATTTTAACTGATTTGGATTTAAACAGCAAAATGTCACTCAGAAAATGCAATAATATCAAACATTAAAAGAAAACCTCCTATTCATTAAAATTTTTAATTGAAATCGTTTTGGATATAGAAATTAAATATGATAAATTATCCCAAAAACAAAGATATGCACGCGAATATTGAAAAAAAACATAAATTAATTATATTTTACAAAAGGAGCTATAATTTCATTTGTTCGGTTGCGGAATATATTTTCTAGTGTGATCTCCTTTTAATAATTAGTATCTCCAGCTCTGGATAGCAGTTTTTTTGATTTTATCTCAGGATCAAAGCCATTTCATCGACTGTAAATTTTCCGATAGTTTTTTTATCCCCATTTAATACCATTTTTTTCTTGTCTTTTCCCTTTTTTGTCTTCTGCAAGGTAAAGTAGCTTAGGAACGATTTCCTTTACAGAGTCTCCAATAGATTTCTCAATAAACGGAAAGGATTTGTAGAAGTGAGATTATATTAGTTCGATAAATCCGGATTAGTTGACTGACGTGACACGATTTCTCTCGAAAAAACTAACAAAACCCGTCATTAGATCGCATGTAAGGGGAGAAGTTAATGGAAAATGAACCAGATTACAAAACTGCTGATAGTAATCGAGGTATCGCGACTTAAAAATAGAAACAAGACTCATTCATTTCGTGATTCGTCACGTCCATATCCGATCCGGATGATTTATATCCCCAATGGTCATGGCATGAAGCTCGCTGGAAATGTCGTATAAATAGAAATAACGGCCGATAAGAAGGTTGGAGGAATATGAATTTCAAGCCGGCGGCGACAGCTCCGGCCAAGTTGGCGTGACTCGGGGGTCGAGGTCATACTTTCGTCATTTTATTTCGATCGTATGAACATTAATGATGCGTTATCAGCTTTAATAACTCTCCCCATTTCCCAGTTTTTGATATGTTGATGTCGATTAATATCTCTCGATAAAAAATGGAGTCCCTTTCTTCGGGCTTTATGTGGGACTGCAGTGAATGCGTCTTCGGAAGAAGGGCAAAATATAATTTTCCCTCGGGCGAAATCGTCCGGTTATGGCTTTCTCGTTTTATTGCCCGAATCTTTTCACAAATGTCCCTCAATCGCATGAGGGACAGAGCTTCGAATTTCTTTCCTCGAGATTTATCGGCGTCGGATTGAAATGGGTATCATTTGAATTTGGAGGAGCGCAGTTAGCTCGGAAAGGCTGCAAATCGTTGCTTATCCTCATTATATCTGGATAGCCTTCACATATTCAGGTTCGTTCAACTTAAATCGGCTGCCACGACTTTACCTCAGTCTGTCATTAAATAAAGCTAAATAACCGAAATTGATGGAGAATAGCTTTTTTCGTATCGAATGCAAAATTCGTCTTAAAATTGATCTCGAGATACTTCCATAAGTTAACGTTGTGTAGATAAGTACATAAATTGCTAAACCATAGCCGTTGAAAAGGGTGACTGATATTTTTGGGTGCCTTTGAGAACGATTAATCAATACTCTTTATATATATCACTCAAGAAACATTAAAACACCGTTAAGAAAAACACTTGGAGAGTTCCACAAAATATATATATATTCTTATGCAGGACCGGTTTCGTTACATCATAACATCATCGGCGCCTGGTGATGTGACGAAACCGGTCCTGCATTGGAATAAAAACAATTTTTTGTGAAACTCACCAAGTGTTTTTCTTAACGGTATTGTCATGAGGATGTTCCCCCAAGCATCACCGGAATATGGTTATTATATAAATTTTTGACGGCAACTTACTTGTCTGTAATATATACTTAGTACTGCGTAGAATTTCTCTGAAAGTTGGAAATATATGTAATTCCAGAATCGTTCTCAAGGTAACATTCAGAATTTTGACGCATACGTCGCTCATTTCTCTATATCATATCATCTTATAATTTATTTATTCAATGGGATTTACCCATAGTGAGACATACATAAATATGGTTCAGCAGTAAGTTCAGATCAAATATCATAAATAATAATAATGAAATAGTATTTGAAAAGTATTACGTATCACAAAATAAAACAAAATTGTATAAAATATATAAAAATAGAGATCTTCCTTGTCATGTTCCGTGCCGAGAGTCTGGTAGAAATTTTCAATTTCCTCTTCGCTGCTTGCTGCTGTTAGTGCATAAACTTGGATGATCTGAACAGANGTGGTCTACTCAGAGGTGCATCGCACGTGTAGCTATTATTGCAAAACAGTAAATCAAATATGTCTCTGCCTCTAGTGCAATTAAGGAGAATTCGAATTCACTGTTTTAGGATTCATTCAAATTTTTCGGGTAATTTTTCATTTAAATGACCAAGTAGGCTCTTTTGTATAAGAAGAGAATTATAACATTCTCTTGAAATTTGAAGATATGTCGGGGGCTAAAGTATTCAGATTTAATGCATTGGCTTTAAAGGGAATGGTATAATCTCTCCGGTAATTTTGGAATACAATACCAGAAGTTTGGACGTTCTGTAGCATTCTCAAAATTTATATATGAATTGTCTGTAAAAAATGTATGTGGAAACAAATTACATTCTTTCATTTATTTAAATTAGGCAGAAAATTAAATCAATCATTAATCGAAAAATATTAGTAAATTGCCACGACGCAAGATATTTCTGTAAGTTTACCCTCTAGTTTCTAAAAAGCAGTAAACCATGTTGAGGTTAGCCTTAAAAGCTGAACTTAATTCATATGGACTGGAAAAATTACTATGGCACACATCTAGTATTGCTTAACAATACATCTAGTATTGCTTAACTTAAAGAAATCTCTTTCCCATTATTTAAATTCATTATTTCACCGTAAAGATTATAAATTTCTTTCTCAATGAATTTTCGTTTAAAATGTTTAAATTCAGTTTTTTGATGTGTTTTACTACGAAACCGTAATCTGTATTTACTATGCGAAATTTTATTCGTGAATTTGAATTACGTTTCTGCTTAACTCTCTAACTCAAGTGAATAAAATTTTATTTTTTTTTATCTATTAGGCGTTTGAGGAGGACGATGGAATAAATTGAATTTTAAAAATTAGTCGCAGCTTTAAGACGCTTTTTCACACTGGCGATATAACAGTATTTCTTATCGAAAATAATCACCAAGTAAGTCACTGTTGTTGACGAAATCATTTTCAGAAACTCTTCAAAATTTTTCCTACTTATAGAAACAGTTGAAATGCCGGAGAAGGTCTACATCTACATATGTACCCTTCTAGCCGCTAATTCTTTGCACGTGGTTGCCCCAGTTAAAGTTGCCCTAGATTGTGACTCGGAGAGGATGACAACGCTAAGGTATATTCAACCAATAATTAATTAAAGCAGGACGTATTTTCCTCAAAATAAAAAAAAATGTGAAAAATAAGAAGTTCTGCTTTCATTTATTAAATGTCGTTCCAAGGAGTGAGGTAGAATCAATTGATTTTATTCCACCAATAACACTCTCGTAATCCCAACGGAACGAAATTTTATTCTGAGTAAACAATAAAGTATCAAAATTTTTGTTTGAATTTATGATGTGAATGGCAAAGCTAAAACTAAAAGGTTTAGTGCGAACACATACATTATATCGTTCCTGCAAAGAAATTGTGAGTGGCTGACCACTGAAGAGAGAGTAAGCGATCCATGAGAGGAATGGGAGTTGTACAAGAGGACGCGGCTTTTCCAGCTGTGGTTGACAGCCTGTGGATAGAGCAGTAGCGAAGTTACTGTGTGGTTATTTGGTGGTCGTGCTTGCGGTGATGGAAGATGTCCTATGTATCGTAACCACATTCGATGAATATGATTTGCTTCAAGATCAAAATTGATTTATAGGTTAAATCGTTGGCTCATTCCCATAATATCCAAAGTGACTGTTATAGCGAATATATCGTCTTAGAATACGTCTCCTCGGATTATTTTTCTAATAAAAATATCGCGTTTACAAACGGAAGCAATTTTTGCGAACGAAATTTAATGTAATATCGTTTTCGCGCGATCATGTGCCGTCGAATTTTAGTTTATTATATTAGGCAGTTAATATACACAATGACCAAGAAATAACGTAAATTCTAGTTTATCTTCTCTTTGGAAATAAATTATTCATTGTATTTTATTAATATATTACTGGTATACTCCTTGTTGGCAGGACAGGACTTAAATTACTTCAAAATGTATATTTACTATCGCATACATGTCCTCTTTCTAAGCCAGTATGCGTGATTTGCAGTCTATAGAAAGTTAATTTATTCCTCATTTATAACATTAATAATAAGATATTAGATATATTATAAGTGTGCAAGGGAACATTTTAATTTCATTGCTGTTATTCTAGAGGGCTTAATTTCCTTATTGTATTTAAACTACAGTAAATGATGTTGATATTTTTTGGATTTGGTAGTATTTCCTAGTTAAGGTGGTCTACTCAGAGGTGCATCGCACGTGTAGCTATTATTGCAAAACAGTAAATCAAATATGTCTCTGCCTCTAGTGCAATTAAGGAGAATTCGAATTCACTGTTTTAGGATTCATTCAAATTTTTCGGGTAATTTTTCATTTAAATGACCAAGTAGGCTCTTTTGTATAAGAAGAGAATTATAACATTCTCTTGAAATTTGAAGATATGTCGGGGGCTAAAGTATTCAGATTTAATGCATTGGCTTTAAAGGGAATGGTATAATCTCTCCGGTAATTTTGGAATACAATACCAGAAGTTTGGACGTTCTGTAGCATTCTCAAAATTTATATATGAATTGTCTGTAAAAAATGTATGTGGAAACAAATTACATTCGTTCATTTATTTAAATTAGGCAGAAAATTAAATCAATCATTAATCGAAAAATATTAGTAAATTGCCACGACGCAAGATATTTCTGTAAGTTTACCCTCTAGTTTCTAAAAAGCAGTAAACCATGTTGAGGTTAGCCTTAAAAGCTGAACTTAATTCATATGGACTGGAAAAATTACTATGGCACACATCTAGTATTGCTTAACAATACATCTAGTATTGCTTAACTTAAAGAAATCTCTTTCCCATTATTTAAATTCATTATTTCACCGTAAAGATTATAAATTTCTTTCTCAATGAATTTTCGTTTAAAATGTTTAAATTCAGTTTTTTGATGTGTTTTACTACGAAACCGTAATCTGTATTTACTATGCGAAATTTTATTCGTGAATTTGAATTACGTTTCTGCTTAACTCTCTAACTCAAGTGAATAAAATTTTATTTTTTTTTATCTATTAGGCGTTTGAGGAGGACGATGGAATAAATTGAATTTTAAAAATTAGTCGCAGCTTTAAGACNTGAAGGAAGAAGAAGCCCACATTATAGAGATTTGATATTCTCCTGGTGGATAGTTTGAGTGAATTTTTCGTTTCAATGGCTAACTCTGCCATCTTCTTCAGGGCTGCTGAAGAAGATGACAGAGTTAGCCATTGAAACGTTGGCGAAATATCCTGAACTTACCTGGGTGTTAACCCGAGAAAAATTCACACAAACTATCCACCAGGAAAATATTAAACCTCTATACACAGAAATGTAAGTTCACTTCTTCCTCTGGCGGCCCAGAATTATCCACAAATACCCTTTTGTGTACAATTGCTCGATAATTATGGCCTATCCCATTTTGTACTGAGCCTCGTGTTCATTCTCAATCGCTCTTTTTTCGCTGGAACAACAAGCTCAAACGATGTCAAGGGGCAATTCACCACAATGCAGGGTTTCCTTACGCATGCACCCGATGTATTTCTGTCTGAGATGTTTAGTTCTGCTCCTGATCATATTTTCTAGCTCTTTACCACGAAATTGCTGTTTATAACGGAATAATAAAAGACCCACAATCACCTAAAAGATCATAACAGACTTGATGTCAATCTGAACTGGTTTGAAACAAGTGACGCACCAACAAATGCCGAAATTATGAATGAAAATCATCAACCAAACGAGAGATTCACTATATTGTATCGAGACCAGATACTCGCAAGAAAAAAAAATAGAGCTGTCGTTAAAGAATAGCAGCACATTCATCCTCAGGCCATTTTGAGATGTAAGCAGTACGACATTAGTTGTGATATGAAAAAAGTTTTTGTTCGAAAGATTCTATCCAATAGGAAAATATGAAGTGGAATCCATTCTATGGTCCTGCGACGGAAGTATAAATGAGATGTCATAAGTATTCCACGAGACTAGAAGAAATCTTCAATCGCATTCTGGAGGCAAAAAAGAAAGACCCTTTCCCCACATTTACGATCAACTCCCTAGGCAAAGACCTACCTCCTTCCTTATTCAAACCCATAACCATCCCATTCCCTGACCAACCCATCGTCCTTCCGCCACCTATACATATTTATCTCATCTCTCCGATTCTCCATCTCCAAGAATCTTATGAAGATTCCTTGGAATTCCTCCATCTCTTCTCTTCCGTTTCTCCACGCCCCTCACGCTCATTGCCTCTATCTCATCCTCTATCCATCCCTATTTTTCCGCTTTTCTCTCTTTTCTGTTCCTCTATATACACATCTTCTTGTCTTTTTCTCGTACTTTCTATTTCCGCACTCTTTTTCTGAGAACGATTTGCTCCGAAATATATCTTACTACTTCTATCCAAATCTGAACTATATCCGTACTATATCTATATTTTGTCATCCTTTACTGTTACTATGATTATTTCATTTTTATTTTACTCCTTTTATCAACTTTTATTCGAGAGTTATTGAAGAGAGTTACTGAGAGTTTATATGTCACTCGATTCAGAAGCAACATTAATGTTTTACTCTTCAAATACCTTTTATCTGAGCACATTCTTCCCTAATCAATGTTCTAATCTTCTTCTTAGGTATTCAATCCTAGGATTGGTCTGCAGCAGACCTCCAGTCGGCTCTCTTTCCGGCTTTTCTTTTAAGTTCTTGATAGCTGGTGCAGTTCATATCCTCCAATAACTGCTTCGCATAATCAAGTCGAGGTCTTCCTCTTTTCCCTTCAGTCATTCCTTCTAGTATCATCTTCATCATGCTCTCGTGCCTCAGAATGTGCCCCTACAGAATATGTTCTACCCTACATTACCATAATCAATCTTCTCTTCTGTGTTACTTTCCACGGAAGTGGATCTGTCTCTTACACAACCACTGTTATGCAGTTTTTTCATACCCTCCAACTATACCTCTCCTTGCGTCTTTATAAATAGTCGCTACTCTCAGTAAGCTTCGCAGGTTTTTCATGCCCACTTCTCCAGGGTGTTTTCCTGCAGGGCTATATGTTTGTCATAAGTGCTGACTTGGGTTTTTTAAACTTGTATAATATTTCCATTATTATTGCTTCTCTCTTGTTTTAATCCCAAAAACTCTTCCTTTAAATCTTCCAGTGACATAGGTTTAGATGTAAGAAAATACTCAATCAAGTCTCAATCTCGCCATGAAATACTACCGTGTTATTATTATCATTATTATTATTATTACCTCGGTGTCTTCGGGTTGGGGTCTTGGTGAGTCTGGTCCTTTGCTCAATAATCCTTTATGCACACCAATTTATTTTTTCGGTCTTTTTTATCTTTCCTCTTCATTAAATTTTACTACATACATTCTTCATCGATATTCTTACATATACTTTATAATCGCTATAACATGTCGTAGGCTAAGCTACGGGTTCTCTTAACATTACCCCGTATAAATTCTTCTGTATGAATAAACCCGTGATGAAAACAATTAAAGACTGTGAACTGCCGAATCATCGTTTGATAATATTCCTCGATTTAAACGTAATACGTAAGATTTTCTATAATTTTCTTTGCAGACAGAGATTTTGTTTCCTTATAGTTGCTATTTTTTATATGTTGAGATATTTAAGTCGAGTTTCGAAGCGGAATCGTACATTTCACCGCAAGATATAGTTTTTACTTATTTTGCTAGTTAGGAACATGAGATATACCGTTAGACTTATCGAAACGTCAGTTTTATTAACCTGTTCGAATAAAAAGAGGAATTTGGCAAGTAAGTTCGGCTTGAGCTGTTTGAAAATTGCATAATTCTGTTTTCTGTAAAAGTAACTACTTCACGATTATATAAGCCGATGTGCTTAATTCATTTTGCCTGTTTCTGACATCGTAATTAGATCAGTACTTCGAAAATGCTAGAAAGAAATGTGATGAAAAACAAAAGATCTTGCAATCACCATTTTGGGCTACTAGAGTTATTCTGTATACGAAAAATTCTCCTCTCCTGAAAAATATCCTTCACTAAATTTTCCTATTTTTTGCATATCTTCGTAAAACAAATTTCACCTCCGTTCTATGGTCTTTCTCTTGCGCTTCATTATCAACTTATTTAATACTCTCCTCATATCTACTGCATTAATAATCAACCTGTTTCATAGATATATCCTAATTAACAAAATTTAATTCTGCCAAAAGCTTGGAGTTTGGTGGTTGCGTTGAAATCTACAGAAATCTTCGAATTAAAAAAATAATAACTCGAAAATCTTGCAATAACTTGCTTCTTCCCTTTGACGTTATAATAGAAATAAGAAAATGTCAATTTATCTTACTTCGCAATTCTTTTTAGAGCGCTGAAAATGCTGAAATCAATTACATATTCAGCGTTTGCAGTAAGATACGTTTAGCTGTTTTTATGTTTCCCTCATGGAAAACTATTTCAGGGCTTTATTCAGATGTCTTTAACAGATCAACATTCACAAACAATTTTATGGTGCCTGCGCTGCAATTTAACATCAATGATTTATCATCAATATAGCAGTTTCATTATTTCGAAATCCCGGTCACGGTTCACTTACGAATATATAAAAGTAATACGCAAGCAAAAAAAATTTGGAGTTGAAAGTAAACACCCAGAAATTCACTTGATATAGCCTCAAAAAATACAGCTGTAAATCCGCACGGTAACCCAAAAGTCAAATACACAACAGAATTCCCCTTGCACTCATCAGTTTTGCTAAGAATTTCCCAAAGCATCCTAAAAGTTTTCCCTTTTCCTTACGATAATGAATATCTATTTTTATCGCCTCCTTAATCGTATCAAATTAACTTGAAACAGTTGACGGTCGAAATCAGACTGATGTAGGAACATTTCTACATGGAAGTGACGCAGTCATTTGTAGTAGTCAGGGTCAGTCAGTCAGTCTTTTGAGTTTAACTGCATGTGCTTTTATCTCAGAAAATTATCTCCTCTTCATATAACCTATCATTTTTACATAATTTGAAAAAAGGTTTTTGTGTTTCACCACATTTCTCGCAATTTTGAATTAAAAGAAATATTCCACAACCAAAATTATAATTCTTGTTCAATTTCCATTCTTCTGGTGCTCTTTCCAATTTCCTGTAACTGCTCTTTCTAATTTAATTTTGCGAAAGAAATAAACCCTGTAAGCGATAAAAGTGAAATTTTCATTTATTGCTTAGGAGAGGACTTTGACTCCTCGAACTAGGGATAATTAGACGAATAAAAAGTAGTCTATAATCTGCGCAGAAAAAACGCTTATTAAAGCAATTTTAAAGTTTAAAATTTGAGCAACAACTTGTTCTTTAGTTATGCTGGAGTATACATACATACATGCATCCGTTTTCTTATATAGATATATATATCCAGTCAGTAACTCTCCATAAAATATGCATTGGTACAATTTTAGAAATTCAACTCACTTCCCATAAACTTAATAATAAAAATAGCATTTCCCGATAAACAGAAGGTCAAACTTAGGGATTTACTAAAGAGCCAATGAACTATTACAAATCACCAGGAAAAGGATTTTGATAATTTGGCACGATTAGGCGTGCACCTAGGAAATTTCCCAAGGAAAACTGTTCTGGTGGAGAATAGCTCAAAGGATAGAGCAACAAACCGGCAATTAGGAGACCCGGGTTCGAGTCCCGGTTCCGTCAGACTTTTTTCATGTCCGTTTTTCTTGGGTATTACATATCAATTTTATTATTGAGGTATCCGAGGTTCGACCCCCGAAAACTCGGAAACCTTTCATTAGAAACTAGTAAACGCCCTCGTCAAGCATGACGGGACTTAATTTAGTTTCAAAATATATCTATTATTCTATATATCTGGTCCTCCTAAGCACAAAAAAATTCCGTCGTAAGATCATAATAACTCAATATATTTCATACCATTATTTATAATATTTATTCTACTGTTTTCAAGTCATGAAAGCCTACTTTATGTAAATTTCTTATAAAAATTATAAGAACTGATTATCCCCGTGCACTTATATGGAATAATTCATTAAATCAACATTCAAGAATTGCTTTAGTCGTCAAAGGGATGGGTTGTTTATTTCCCAAATATTTTTCGAAATTTCCGTGTGTTTTATCAAAATCATCGAAAGTTCGGATCTATGTCAATATTTTACGACTAAAATAAGAATCTATGATCATTTTCCTTTCTTTTGATACTTGTCTCAATTTCGAAGGACCATTGTTTCTAATTTAATTTTGTAAAAGAAACGACCTCTGCAAGTCATGAAAACGTAATTTACGTACATCTCTTATGGAAACCTATTTTGTACTCCTGGGTTCGAACCAGAGCCTTTACAGAGATGAAATTAGTTTTCCTGAGGGTTTCAGCATCGTAGAAACACAATGCAGTTTGTTTCAAATCTCTAAGTCAAGCCGTTTCTGAGATAAATACGGGGACGGACAGATGGACGGACGGATGGACGGACAGACATTTGCTTTTTATATATATGATTAGGCCCGTCTCGTAAAAAAATTTCCGGAGATTCAATTTTTATTCTTGGGCCACCAGATAGTCATGGGGGTAACGCATTCGACTTTATCTCCGGGATCGACTCCTGGTGGGGGATCACGTGCGAATTGAGCTTAGTTTTCTAAGCATTTTTTAGAATGACTAATTATTCAATTCCTATCTAAAATCTTCTTTGGAGAGGAAAATTTATCAGGATATTAGGATTGTTATTAATTAGGAATAAACGTTTTCTCTCCTTCAAGCATTTTAATCAAATGTTATTGTAATCCCCTTCGAAACGTTTTAATGCATAAAAATTAAGAAACAAACTAAATAAATGCTTCAGAAAGCAAGTGTTTTTTTAATCAAGGTAAATAGAAAGTTAAATATTCAACGGAAATATTTTTTTATGCCATGAGTTGTTGAGAAACGTAAGAACTTCGCTATATATCTACGTCTCCATTTGATCATTCTGGATGCATATATTTTGACACGATGGAGTTAAAACTACAATTATTTTTAAAGTAGCACCATCAACCGTTTGTTTTTGAAGTTTACACACGAAAATGTTTTTCATATCCGTTTTTCATTCCGTCATATTTCACCATTTATCTCCATTGTAGTCGCTGTTCCTCTATTTTACGCAACAGAGGCGAAGGCGGCGTCTCGCCCACGAGTTTCGCTGTATCGCTCCGATAAATCCGACCGAGAAGATGAAAGGAAAGTTTAGCGGAAATATTTGGAATGCTTTTTTCGCAATTGCATAGAAGAGGCGCAGCCGACGTAACATCAGCGGTGCGCAGAAAACGCGCGTGTACATTTCCATAGGCCTTTAGAAAAGGAATCTTCGTACTTCACGGATGTTTGCTTTGTGTTTACGTACGTGTGCGCGCTTGTTAGCGGGTGAACACGCAAACTTAAACGAGCTATAAGAGTTCGGTGGCGTTTTAAAACGACGTCTTGTAACTTAAAAACCTCTCCTCGCACACCTTTCGTATGCTTCCATCTTCCTCCTCCAACTCCTGGATTTTCGCTCCTCATCCCTAAGCTTCGTATAAAAGGAGCATTCCCGGAATTCTTTTCGCACCCTGCGCACACTTTTCAAATCCTTTCCCTTTCCTTCACCAAACTTCTTTTTTCTTCCTTCACCTCCTCTTCATCCCTAAACATCTACAATATTGCCCACTCTCGCGCATCTCAATTCGCGCAGTCGCACCTGAAATTGTCGTTATTTAATTGATGTTTGATCCATTCGAGAGTTGAGTAATTTACGGACGTTATCTTATGCCGACTATTTTGCATAAGAATATCTGTTCGGCTCAAATCCTGCAATTTCATTACCAACATAGAAACATCGATTTCCTCTAAATTCGGTGACTACCCTTCGTTGACTTAACCCTTTAAACTCGTTATTAATTGGAGTTTCTCGTTATTAATTGGAGAATTGGAGGTCCTACTTAACACCATACAATCACAACATATGTTGTTTTGGTAAATATTTTTTTCTAATAATTTGATTTGAATACCTTTAAAGTTGAAGCAAAATTACTAATTTGAATTAGATTCCAAATAAATCCACGAAAATATAACACTTCTTTCAAACGGATCAAAATGTTAAGTGGTTAGAGCGTCAGATCCAGATTTACAGGCGTGGATTAATAGAGATGCGATATATTTTCTAAGGAATGGTATTGAATGGCCATAACGGATGGCTTTTTAACAAGCTAAACTTTCTTTATATCGCAGCGCAATTTCACGTAGAGTAGTTGCATATAGCTTTTCTTCGATTATACATCGAATACGGCACTTCTTTCTCAAATTACTCATTCAGTCATCCTTTCTTTCTTTCATTTCTGTAGTAATCATTTTCTTTTTCCTTCTTCATATGTAATTTTTTTCTTAATTAAAATTCCCTTTAAAATTTCGGGACTATTTTCTCTTTTTCTATTTGCTATTCTAATAGTTCCTGAAGTATCAGTTCTCTTTTTGCATTGAGAGTCCTCAAAATATCTGAAAAGAACAGGCAAGTGAGCACTTCGGTCCGATTATACGAGTATAGTGTGCTTACTCTCACAACTCCTGACCGTCTTTGAAAAGTATGTTGCCTTGGCCTGCACACATTACAAGAATAGCCCCATAGTTATAAAACAGCATAAAAGTATTCGTTGGCCGTTGATAAAAACATTTGGCTAAATTAATGTTTTTCAAATACATATAAACAATATTTTAACAAAATCGCGAATAAATACGTTACGGTATTATTTGTGGATACGGACCACAAAGGGACCTTATCCACAAAAATTCATTTTCAATTATACTATTTTATATTGATATCATTTTTTCTAATATATAGCCTATAGTTCCTGTTAAAGTTAGTTTTCCGTGACTTTTAAA
The DNA here is from genome assembly GCA_000376725.2 of Ladona fulva. Taxonomy (NCBI): domain Eukaryota; kingdom Metazoa; phylum Arthropoda; class Insecta; order Odonata; family Libellulidae; genus Ladona; species Ladona fulva. The sequence continues at coordinate 227,051 of KZ309125.1, read as the reverse complement.
AATATTTTACATAAAAGTTACTCCTTTTCGGTTTTCAACGCGAACGTGAAAAAGTGAAAAGCTCTCAAATAATTACAAACATTTGCTGCTTCCTACACCTAATGCAGACTACAGAGCGAATCATAGCGGGCCATATTTTGTGTGAGTCTGATGTCGCCTAAAATGAGATTTATTTCGTACAAAAAAAAATCTTTCTTGAATTTAATACACAATGGTTGAAATTAAAATGAATAGAAAGTTACAATTTCGATTTTATTAAGGCATATGTAACGCTTTCGTAAGGAACTTATGTTTATTAGTGCAGAATGGTATATCTATATATCTTATTACATTATATGTTTTAGATATAACAATATGCATACAACTTTGTTTTTTACTCCACTTTCTTTCAAGATATGTATAGCTTATTTCAACTTTTTATTCCTATACCTATCGAAATCGTTCGTTTTTTCTCGATCTTCCTTTAACATCAAAGACCGAGGAATGGAGACTCACTTATTTCACATCTCGCCTCAGGCTAGAATCTGAAATATTTCCATATCAATTTTGATATTCCTTCCTCGTCCTCTTTCTCCGTTGAATTCTCTCTCTTTTTTTAAGAGCAATGCCGTTCCCCACTTTGCGAGGTATCCAATTATTTTTCCTCCCTTACAATTTTTTCCTTCTGATCTCTGTTATTCTCGTCGTACATTCTTCAGAACACGACTCCTTAGAAAATGGTGATAATGACCAGTTGTTTGTTATCAGGGCCACAATAGTTCTTGATAGCTGAGTAATTATTTAGGGAGGTTTTGAAATTAAGAAATTTATATATTTAAGAAGGCGATAGATGAAATATTTTTTAAAGTGAACAAGATTAAAGAAGGAATGACACGGTCATTCTTTCAATTTCTAACTGGTATAACATTTGTTAGCTAAAATGAGAATTCTTACGGGTTCCCAAATCCTTAGCTTCGAATTAACATTACCAAAAAATACAACACTCCTCAATAAGTAACAGAGAATGGGTATTGATTTTGACTTTTGTCGTCCTTAAATTAATTTCGTACGTATGCGCGTAACTACGGAAACATTCGTTAGTGGAATCCGAAAGAGCGAAAAAAATTCTAAGAAAGGACGACTTTCGTTATGATGATTACTCACTAACCAAGTTATCCCTGTATCAGAAAAATTTTAGGTAAGGGAATAATACTGAACCACTGTATACATTAATTGATCAATTTATCGTTATTTCTTACAGGGTAGCGAAAGCAGTATTGTTTTCTTAGGAAATGAGTAACATAAAGCTTATCATACAAGTTGTTGCTTTGTCCACTCTAATTATTCCATTATCTCTCTCTTTCTTTTTGTTTTAATGACTTTGGAAAGTGTTTTATGTCCTAATACACCACGTTCCTGATTCGTCAAATAATCGAGTCATGTTGAGTAACCAGATATACAAGGAATACTTCATGACATTCTCAGCATTATAAAAATTCTCAGAATTTACTGGATTCACAAACCCGCAGGCATGATTAAGTCATGGCTATCCCTGAAGCCATCTTGGGAGTATGCTGTCTTTGTTGGTGGTTTGCAGTCTGACCAGAGCGGACCCAATCTCAGCTTTTAAAGTTCCTTTGTCTTCTTGTTTCTTTGTGGAAGACCAAGCTAACCGTAAGCGTATTAAAAAGGTTTTTGCAGAGGGAAGGATAAAAGTAGAGGCGGTAACTTCTTGCAATGATGAGGAAGCTAAATCATCATAATGTTGCAAAAATATGACGTGATTAATGATGTTATTGGTCACAAAGTCATTCCTGACCGAATTGTCCTCTTAATAGCAATGGCGCCGGATAAAATTGAATTATTATAATGATGTTTTCTATTTATTATTCGTGTTCTAAATCGTTTTGCTCGAGTGGGATTAAAGTAAATTTGATAAAACTCCAGATTTACTACTTCACGTATATACTTATTGGTGTATCAGAATATCGTATTCTCCCCTAAATGTATAGCTCTTATAATCACTCTGTGGTTTTAACGAACTTATAATTTCCGCTGAATTTAATAATTGGAGTCTACGTTATGAGATCGTAGTTTTATACTAATTATTACTATGATAACTATATACATACTTATTAGTGAGCACTACAATATCTTACTTCTAGATTCATCAAGATGTGGTTATAGAAATATTAGAAGTGTGTGGTTTACTATATAAAGTTTTTAATGGTAGCATTCAATGGGAAATACAGCGAGAAAAATAAACAGCAGTTGTTAGATAGGTGGTGAGCGAACTATAAAGGAGGAGTGAGTTATCAAGAAACGAAAGAGGGGTTGTTTTATAATTTAATGAGGATGAACCTACCGAGAAGTAGAAGAAGCATACGTGTATTCTCTATTTTTACAGAGAGTCTTTAACTGTTGGTAGAACGAATTCAATTGACGATACTTCGAAGATAATGGAATAGTAGATTGTTTATCCATCCAGTCCACTGACTTACTGCCCGCAACGTTCCGGTTCAATCCAGAAACCTCGCGACGGAGAAAACGTGCTGGGATCTCATAATCTGGTTCCCTGCTAAGATAATGGCTCTGGCGACGTCGTTCACGGTAGCGAGTGCAGCGATCAGAGACGGAGTGAGGAACTTTTAGGTCGATTATTAAAGTGCGTGTCTCTCCCATCGCAGCCGCAAAGTAGGCGCGATTTTCCTCCCAAACATGGAATGATGTTCTTGGAAAGGGGCGGAGAAGGAAGTGATAGCATCCACCTCGGATGCCCGTGTAGCACGCGAATTTCGCCTCCTCCCAACGGCCGTGTTCTTGCCTCCACCGCCACCTTGCACCGTGTTACACACGACCTCTGCCCCCTTCACTCTCCGCCTTCATTCCACCAGCAGTCCTCTACGCTATTTCTCACGGCTTATCGAAGGGCAAATGGCACACCTTAGTGTTTAAAGGGCGGGGTGTAAAGGAAAATTAATTTCATGGGTTTTGTGTATTCAGCGGTTGCTTTATATCCTCTGAAAGATCCTGGTCTGCAATACAAAAGATACCTTGGCTAAAGAGTAACCTTGCCAACGAATTTTTCTTCTGGCAAGGATTTTTTCGCGGATAAAAATTTGGCTAACCTTGTTATGAAGGATAGGCGTACATGTAGGCATACACCAAAATATTAAATCTTACCAAGGCATAATGGATTCTGCTCAATCGTGCTTACCAGTAAAATATTACTACCGATACTACTAGTGCTTAGCTGAGTTTAGGAGTACTTTACGATTTCAGAACCAATCCCATTTTGGTTAACAAAGACTAACTCTGGACAATTTATCTTCGTTTTCTATCGCTTTACTTTATTTAGTGGTTTATCACGTTTGTAGTCATTATAATGAAAACTCTCTTCTATTGGTATTTATGAAAATTCATTGTCAGATCATGATTGGGAAAGAAAATCAATCGTTAAAGGAATACATAGTAATCATAATGAAAAAGGCAGAGATGTAACGTCGTATTCGATAGGAGAATGTTAACCCAAATAATGAACATCAGCGATATATTATCGTACTACGCGTTAAATGCTTGATTTCCTTTATTTAATTTGCCAACTCTTTTTGTTTGCACTTCTATCGACATTCTTCATTCAATATGTCTTTCCACGAAGTACGGCCAGATAGAGTCGATTTTATTCTTCATTTTCTTAATTCTCTTGCCAATAACTCTCCACTAAAATTCGAGCCAACCCTTTATTCGCTAAGATGTATAAATTTAATATTTTTTTATCCTTCAATATCAGAGTTAAATTTTTCTTTTGCCAAGGAAACGCGCGTAAACAAAACTGCGCGAAAATAGTCGCGCAGTTTTTTGTTATCATAAAACTCTATTTCCATGATGACTTATGTTATAATTTTGCTGTATGTTAATTTACTCTGAAACAGAAGTAACGACTGAAAGTACTGATTTTACTGGAAATTCTATTTTTTTCCACTTTTAGAACGATAATTTCAAGTTGCGGTGGAAATCGGTGAACACGAAATAAAAAAGGGCAGCCCTTACATTTCGCGTTAGCCAAACATCGTGTTAACCGAATTCATTGCTAATCCAACTCACCTCTTTGAGTTCCATAGATGGGAGCATGTATTGTCCCTCGCATTGAAGAACATAGTAAGTTTATATTTATTAAATACATAAAAGTTTAACCAGTGAACTCTACAAAAAATTTAAAATTGACTTATTTTTCTCGATGATCGTATGTGCCACTGAAAGGGATGAAAAAGATTGAACGAAGTTCCGCGTTCTCCTCTGAAAACGAGAAAAGTTACCCTTGCGTTTCATAACCTCTATATTGTCACAATTCTATCGTATTGAAAATCTCAAAAATCGATTTCTGTGCGGAACGAAGCTAAAGGGGCTACAGAAAGTTCATGGAGTTAGTCGGCTCCGAAGATGGCGATTGAAAAGTTGGGTGCCGCCGAAGTGAGTTAAAGCAAACTTCTTGTGTGAAGAAATTACGTTTGGGGTGATAGTTGATCTGAATTTAGATTGCTCGCGATGTATTCCCACATTTCAGGACCTCTCGTGGGAAATGAACGAATGGCTGGAAAATTATGTCCCCTCCCAGATGTTTGCTGTGTGATTTGCCAATCACAGAAGTGAATCACTCAGTCAGCTTACTTTTACTTCAATGGGATACAATTTTTGCCCATGGAGAATGCACCACACGAAGCCTTTCACAAAAAGGCTCTTTGATTAATGCGTAATCAAACATCGCTCTTTTGTTTGTAAACAAGTTAGTTCTATCTAAATGGCTTGGGTCTGTATCTTAATCTCAGTTAGTATGAATCTCAATTTAACTCAAAATAACTTCATTTGTGCTTGTTTTCAATTTCCATTCAGAAGTATATTAAAAGCAGGCAGACAAAGTTCGGTATGCGATAGATAGAACCGCAAGACCTTACTTTGGATTTTTCCTTTTTGGTGAAGAAAGTAAAGCGTATTTTGCATCATTCAATTGAGCATCTTTAAACGGCTGCGGGATCCAAAATTTAAATACGAATTGCACAAATAATATAGTATTGCTACGCCTTAAATAGTAACTTATCATTGTCTGACTCATCTTGCAACCTTAGTAATGCCAAAGATTCCATTCCTTTCGACCTTTAGTTGAATAATATCGTATGTTGGTGACCTCATGATTCCCGTATGAAAGATCTCTTTAAAGCACGTAAGGGCACAAATACAAATAATTATGAGACAAGAGAGGCTTATTAAGGATTGGGGAAAGGTAAAGTACGGAAGAGCCATGCAGCTATATCCCAAGGAATACTGTTATTCTTTAGGCTTATTAACATACTTAATCTAGCTATTTTATATATTTACGCTTGCCTTTCAAAACACTTATATATAGCATGATGAGAGTAGACTCCATATCGGAGGTTAGTTTTGCTTTAATCTGTGGTTTCTGCTTTATATATCGGATTTCGGTTAAGTGAAATTCAGATTAGAAGAGTTTGGAGCCGCTTTCAGATAGTATTGCGGAAAGCTACGTTTAAGAATGGACATCATCAATTCTTATAGTTTTAAATAAATCTTCTAGATACATTTTCAACGGCAGAAAATTGCCTTTCCGTTTCATTTCCTAATTTGTATTTCGTTTATATTCGTGTCATATGGATTGGGGATCGAAACGTGCTCGAAGTTTTTGCCTCAGCACAACGCAGCCGCTGTTCGAAAAGTTCTTCTCCCCCTCTCGAATAAACCGCAGAGAGGGAAGACTGCATGAAGAGGGGAAAGGCGAGAGAGGCAAAGGAATGGCAGGTGAAGGGAGTGTGTACGACAACGCGAGGTACGTTGATTGATTGCTCCCACGCAGCCGTGCCGAATCCTTTCCTATCCCTTCCACTTATTCTTCGCCAACACGACTTGGCAATGATGAGGAGCGAATAAACTCCCTCTTTCTCACTGATTAGCGTTGATCAAATGAATTGTGGGCTAAGCAAACACGAAGCGGAGTGTTTCTGGAAGTCGATGTCACGGGGGGAATATGATCTGGGAACTCTTATTCTATGAGGAGGAAAAATCGGTTGGAGATTCGATGGAATGTAAAGGCAATGAGAAGATTCCGACTCCATAATAACGCAGGCGTTGATCGATTAATTTAAAGGCGATAATGTTTTCAGTCGAAGGAGATTATGCCGTCCGCGATTACTCATCATTCCGGAATGAAGCGGTTAACATGTTATTTTCCCCTTAAGCCCCTCGTGATGTTCATTCGTTCATCGAGTTTAATAATTGGACATCAACGATAATCCATTAATAATTTTCGTTTCAGATCGGCAAAAAGATAGTCAAAGCTGCCTTTGTATCTGCGTGGCCCTGAGAGAGGGCTTTACTGTGGGCCCCACTTAAACGAACAGATTTCTCATTTAATTTCCTAAAACCCTGGAAAATATATATTTAAACTATTTGCTAAAGTTAAGATGGATTTATCAAAAAGCAATACAACCGTTGGGATTAAAATATTCATTCTCCTTTAATGTATGGATGTAACACACGCAAATTTGTCGATAACGTTTAATTCGTTAATTTTATCAACCTCTTCATGTTCGATTGACACATATACCAATCGGTTATCTTCTATTGCGAAAATTTCGATATCAGTAAATCTTTTTTAATTTTGACACCTAAAAGGGTCTTTCAGTCGATGCCACTGTTTCTGACGTCGGAATTACTCTTACTGAAATGTATAATATTTGTACCTCAATTAGAGCATATTAGATCCACATTTTCATCCTTTTTAACAGAAATGGAGCTGATTTTAGTGACATTACCGTGTACTTCTAACCATTGTAAAAAATATTTCAAAAGGAAGAACCTCACTACGATGATTCACTCTCACCCATGATTTCATCGATCAGGCTTTAGAAAAGAGTAAGAGTTATTTGTTTGTCTCAAAAGCTATTGAAATATTATGGAAACACTTATGTGTGTAGTAAATTTAGAAAAATATCACTATCAGTTGTGTTTTCCATCTAAGAAATGCCTATATTTATTTATGTCGAAAGTTAGTTGAAGGAAAACCTGATTCGACCTTATGGCGCAGATTCACAGACTAAACTAACGAATAAATCTTTCAATCAGGTTATTTTTCTGCAGTCTTAAAGGACAGCTAAAATAGACCTTAAACATCAGTTGAAAAATTACTTTTGCCAGAGCACTTTCATATGATGCATTCAAATCAGGAAAACGAGAATTTCCTCTGTTAAAGTATACATAAGTGTACTTGCCTTCGTCCTGGTTACTGCCTATCAAGATTTCAGTCTTCCCGAAGTCTCCCTCCTTGAGCATCTCGAGGGGGTGCTTGGGAAGGAATACGCCGTCGATGGTGGGGGCACTGGGGAACCCCAGGATGCCCGAATAAGAGTTCCACTGCTGGACGGATATCGTCTTGGGTTCCACAAACCTCATGCATTCCATCACTTCCGCTATGGCCTTTTCGTTTTCCTTTGACTTCTGTGCCGGTTCTTCCGGCAGAGGGTACGTGGTGGCATTCCAACAGCCGCAGTCCTTAATTAGCGTCCGCGCCACGGCAAATGCTCTTTCTGCTGTCATGTGACTCCACGGAGCGTTCACTGTCCCGGATTGCATAATGCCCCGGCGGGCAAGGCCCTTGCTTACGGGCGAGACCAAGTGAATGCTGACCGAACCTCCGCCAGCGGATTCTCCGAATAGGGTCAGCGATTCAGGGTCTGCACCGAATGCGGCGGCGTTGTCCCGCAGCCAACGGATTGCCAAAGCCTAAAGGAAGAGAGACAGTTTGATCGAAGGGTTAAAAGAGGGACGCTTTCAATAGAGACAGGGTGTAACATGCAATTCATTTATCCAGTTACCCTTAAGAATTTTGATTATGTACAGCGAATGAAAGTCAGAGGTTAGAAAAGTTCTTTCTTGTATCAGGCCAGGCCTTTGGTGTACCAAAGCTTTCAGGCTGGTCCGCTATTATTAGCAAAGTTTGGTTGATACATTTTCAAACCAGATCTCTGTATTCGTAGATGTAACAAGGTTAACACATAGAACACTTAATACTCTCCCATTGAATTTACTTTCACTTTAACCAACATTTTCCTTGTGTGCTAAATACTCTGTCACCCTGTTTCTAAGATTATTTTTAACGATATATATTAAGGTTTTCGTTGAATTTTTTGTGTTTTCTGGTGCGGAAATCCGCCTAGATTAATTTCGAAAAATTAGGTAATGGATTTCTCAAACGAAAGCAGGATGGTCTAAATTCAAGCATCTAAGCCTACCTCAGTGTTTGATATAATTCCAGCGTGGGCGTATAAGATTGGAAAGCACTGGTAGATGCAAAAATATAATCGGGATTCATGAAGAGTTTCTTTTTTAATTGTTTGTAATTGCCAAAGCCTGTAAATAATAAATTTCCTCTTCGAATTGCAGCACATGAAATGGCTAACAGTTTTCGACACGCTAATATACCGACGTTGGAACTAATTAGCTCAAATATAAATGAATATCAGCGACCGCTTTTGCAAATTTACTCTTTCCCGAATAATTAAAATCTGCGTCTTTATGTTAAATACTCCATGATCTTTGATTTTAAAAGCTCTGTGTGACTTCCTAATTTACAGCGAATCTGTTATCTCAACGCCACTTTGCAGAAGGAGAGGGGGCATGTGTTCTTTCTGTATATCTACAATCAAGATGCTCGCAGATGCGAATTTTACATGTAGAAGAACATTTCCATTATTACATTCCATCACTGAAGTTAAATTTTCAATTATAGTTTTGAACATGATTTTCCCATTCATATCCCACACTTTGTCGGAAGGACAGTGGGCAAGGGACGATTCAGAGTCAGTTCGTGGATGAGACGTATGATCAACGATGATGCGTCCCGTACTGACTCTTGCATCCCTCCCCCTCCTATGATTATGGGGTGTCCTTTGAACCTTTCAGAATGGCTTATAAGGAAGGCACAACTGGGACTCTGGGCCTTCAGTCTACCGATGCCTTGACGAGAGCACTTTATCTGCACGTCCGTATGACCGATCTTCAATCGGTCGGCCATGGTTGCCGTCGCTAGCCTCCCCGTTCCACATTTGTAACTCTTGTATTTTAGTAACTTAAATAATAAAACTTTTTCGGCCAAATCGGCAGTTCTATATCTTTTATGTCACCACGACAACTTTAATTCTCCACATCTATTAAAGGAAAAATTATCCAAACCTCAAATTTTTCTCAAAGAAAGCATAAAAATGAAACATTCTTCAATTCTTCGATCAAGGATATGGCTATCTTTTCAGACAATTCAAACTTAAACTAGCCGTCAACGGCGGCCATTCTCCAATCGAAAATTGCAGGGAATATTTGCAATTGTTTGCAGTGAATTCTGCCGTAAGATTGGAGCGTCATCAAGTGATAAAATCTGTAATTGTTCGGCGGAAATGAGCTCCTTTGCGGAACATTTTTCACGAGAGATCGTAATCTATACAAAACGAAAATTTAATTCCACAGATAGACGTTCGAGTATGGCCGAAAGAAAGACATTTTGGAGCGAGAAATCACGCGAACGAACGAACATTCGGACAAGCGGCAATTTTCGATATTTCAGGGGAAATTATATGAGGCGATGGGCGTATGGAACGCAACATTTCTCTCGTTACAAACGCCCTGAACGTAGATTCCGGAGGTCCAGAAATATATCTCGCTCCATCTTCGGCACACGTGGGACTGCGGGATTGTTGTTCTTTATTTTATTTCGCCCCTTGCTTTATTTTTATTCGGGAGAAACGGGCGATGCTAAGGAGGCCAGGGGGGCTTGTGAGAAACGTGCGGAACGACCTCTGCGAGAGCACAGTGGTTGAAGAGTGGAAGAGAACGGGATGGTCAGGGAGAAAGAAGAAGAGGAAAAGGAGGAAAGAGCGATAGGACGTACGAGTGTGAGGAGTAGCAGAAGAGGAGTTTCGTAAATTCGAAGGGGTTTGAGTTTCCGTCGAAGTCACCTTTAATAAGACAGGCCATAGTCCTCGTTCTTGAGCCAGCCTTGCCGTTCTCATCGTCAATACATCTACTTTTTCCCGTTTTAAAGCTTTCAGCACTAGTAATCGGATTTAGGGTTAACTTACCGCAAGAAAGTATACGCCCTGAAAGGTGTCACGGAATGATCGGAAATGGAAAAGTCAACGTACCCTCGTCTCGCACCCAGAACTTCCCTTTTTACTGACGGATGCTATAACCAAGAAGAGGAAATTTTTTCTTTCAATCTAAAGGCCGCATTAAATCGCATAGTAAACCATTACCTTATAGTGTGATTTTAGTTATTTATGCATTGTATTCATGAATCTACTTATGTATTGTGACAGCTGCCTAAGGGAGGTATTCCGAAAGGTTTTCCTCTCTTCTATGGAAAATTCCAGGCAGATTGCAAGTGTTTCCCTCAATTCATGCAATTTCATGTTTCATAAAATTTTAATTATATAACGTGAAATAATTCAAAATCGTAACCATTGCCACCAGGTCTTCGCCTACATGCAGTGATAAATTTGTAATAATAATAATTACGTGAAATCGAATGGTCACTCTTGAATTGCACGTTGTAATATTCACTCAGTTTAACATAAAATGAAGTGAAACAAATTTAATTGCCGAGCAATCTTTAGTAGAATCTTTTATATTTAATTTTCTCATGAAGCAGTAAACGAGTTGGGAGAACAGAATCATTTAAATGCGTGTTGTTAAAGGAAATGTAGCAGTTCTCCACTGCAACCAACGGCGTAATAACTCTTTTGATTAGGGCATGCACCTGGAATGTTGAAGATATAGGTTGGAATTCCAGTTACGTTGAATATTAAACTTCAGGTAATTCCATGTATCCTTCATCAGCATTTAGGATTTGTTTTCATGCTTAATGGCCGCTATAACATTAATAATGGAATCTTTTCATAGTAAATGAGAGTCACGTTGGCATAAATATTTTTAATAGAAGCCCTATGCTATGAAGTGGCTGCAAAAATCATTATATTTCAAAGAGGAGTCTTATTACAATTAAAACGCATTGAACCAATTAACACTTGAGTACATTTGCGCGTAGCAACTAGGGATCCTTCCTTTCAAGTCAAGAAAAAAAAATCCATCCACGTAATGGCTCGCATTCTCTCAAATAATAACTGCACCGAGGATTAAAACCATCCTTCGGTAATCCGAAAATAGGAGAATGTCCCGCTCTCGTGGGATACCTTCAGCCGATGCGTAATAATCGAAAATAATGCAGTAGTTGAAGGCGAAGGAGAGGAACGAGAATTCGATGGGAGAAGCGGAAGAGGTAAGGTTTCGCACAGGATATTGGGAGGTCGGCGTTGTGGAGTGAGGCGAAGGAAGTCCGCAGGAGAGTATTTTGAGAGGGGCAAATGGATTACCTGGTCAAAGAGCCCCGCATTGCCAGGCGCCTCGTCCACGCCGAGGTAGAGGAAACCGAAGGCGCCGACGCGGTACTGCATGGAGGCGACTGCTACCTCTTCGGCAGCAGCCATCATGTCTGCGTCGTAAATGTCCAAGGTGGATGTACCGCTCATGTACCCTCCTCCGTAGATCCACACCAGGAGACTAGCTCTGCGAAGAAAAAGAGATACATCTAAAGAGAAGATGTAAAAGGAGAGGACGGCTTTTGATTTTATTTTTACCTTTTTTCCGAGATTCAAAAAATATTCTCACGCGCGTAGATCCTTTGAAGGCAGGCTGCCTTTTTTTTGAATCTTTCTTTGTCCTCGGGGAGGGGACGAGCGAGCGGAATTTCGCTCGGGAATCTAAAGGACTCTCGGGATTGGATGCGGTCATTTCTGAGGAGCGAGTCGGAAAATTTGTTCTGTGACACTCATTATTTCAAGCGCTCAGACGTACTGTAGGTCTACAGTGAAAGGGACTAACATTTCCTTCATATTTTATGGTTGCATTCGCCCTCCGATGTTGCGTATATTGGACAGAATTAGCAGAGATATAGAGAAATGACCGCAAGAATAACTACTACTGTGTACTATTAAGGCATTAAACTTATTTTAATTTAATTCCCGAATTATTCGTCAAAACTACTTTCGATAAAGCAATTTACTACTTAAAATTTATATTTACCGAGGTAGAAATCTTCTTATAAAATTAAAAACCATATTAACAACCTTATTTCTTCCACGTTACTGTAAAGAAAAATAATTTCATGTGGAGATGTTTGATTTATTTGTCATCTATGGTGATTCTAAAAACCTTTTATTGTTTTTATGCACAATTAATTATCTGCAAGAGTGTGTTATTACTATTTTCGTTAAAAAGAATAATTTTAATTTTATAGCTTGTGATTAATAGAAATGGTATAAAGAAAAGGGTATATCCACGACCTTTAAATGCGGTGAATCCTTCCAACGCTACGGACATTTTATAATGATGTTTCCTAAGCCATACATTTGTATTTAAAATTGACTGAGCTTAAGAAAAAAAATCAGTGATATTTTATACCGGTGATATAATTTCCTTCATTAGAATTTCAATGAGCGGAAAGGTCAAATGGCTGTTAGAAAATATATTCCATTGATAATCCTTCGAAATTTGCCTAAAGTGAACCGAACGTGGATTTTTGTTGGTCATTTGTAACTTAGCAGTGAGTTTATCTTATATAAAGTTAATTTAAGTGACGAAAAGGTACTATTTTCAGTTTAGGGAAATATGGGTTCACTTGATATTTCTATCACCACCTCCGGTTCTCAAGAAACTAAATACTTTTTTACTCATCCTGGAAACGATAGATATATTATTGTTTGAACAACTTCATTTTGTGGAGCGTAAAATTCTCGAAAATAAATTATTCTACGAACATCTGAAGCATTCTTGGCTTATTTTGCTACGATAATCTTATCCAGTGGCGAATTAATAAGCCGTCTTGAGGGTGTGAAAATTGGAGGATACGTATCCTGGATATAGATTAAGGAACACCTACACTAATATAAAAAGTTATTTGTTAATTTTTCTGCTGATGAAATCCAGAAAATTGTCTGCAGAAGAATTATTTCGTGTTTATTAGAATATAACAAAAATAGATAAAATTTATTTTATGCTAAAATACAAAAAAGTCTGACTGTTTTAAAGGGTGAAAATGCCCCCTTTTGCTCCCTGAATACGCCTTGCCTATCCTGATGTGTTTGCCTCGCGAATTTCCACACATTCTGTAATGGTATTTCTCACGCTCATTGTAAGACGAGCCGCAGCAATACTTCTAAATGTTTAAACAGTTCAGAGCGACTATGGCTCAAAACAAATCAAGCTTGTTTCATAACCGCCATTAACTCTAATGCATCTGCTGAATATCTCTAACTCCCTTTGCAGAGCACTCTCAGTATATTCCCACAGAATTTCAGAGGAGAAGGTGATAATTTGAATGAAATAACCCTCAGGTATTATGGGAAGTCCTCTTGGGAGATTTATTGATGTGATTTTGAAAATCACTAATCTCTCTCCTTGTGTTTTCTTTCACAAATTTATCGCGATAAATTTTTGTTAGATTCCACAAAGGGTTATGACATAAATGCGAATGACACACCTATATCTAGAAAACATGTAAAATTCACGAGAGCATGGAAAAATAATTTGAAAATAAAATAATATGCTCTAAAAAAAAATTGAGGCTAATTTCATCTTCTAAATCATCCCGCAATCGAGATTGACTGTCCTCCAAACGACTTCCATCTACGGAAGGTAACGCAATGCAGTTACGGAGATTTTGGAAAACAATTAAAAACGCCGAAGTCGTAACAACAAGGTTATTTTCCGTCCGTTATCATCCGTTGTGATTCGCTGTGACCCATTTTGTTGCGAAGGGCACATACAGCTCGCTTATCGAGTGATCATGTGTGTATGAGATTTCAAGGGAGCCGTAAATATGTCCTCGTTGTTACACCGGACAATCCTCGACCTAAATTGTTCATCCGAGAATAAGCAATTTTAAAACGCGAACGGCCCTTTCGTATATTTTTAAATTGGCAGAGTGCGCCGCAGGATTAATTATTTCATTTGCGGCAGAATGGAAAATGCACGTCATTGCGATTGAATCGCTCGCTGCGAAAATAAAAAAACGAATGGAGAAATGCGAAGGCCCGTCTGAAATTCCCGTTCCAAGCGCAGCTGGCGCTTCGATTCAATCGCAGATGGAGTAATGCACTTTTAAGGACGAAAAAATAGTCTTCCGATTGGCAATCATTAGAGATTTCCACGGGGCTTTTTCAGAGCCGAGTGAACGTCAAATTTTCTCCTCGTGCCCGTGACTTTGATTTTGAAAATGCGCATCTCGGCAGTGACGTGCATGTGACTCTTCCATTTGGTTTAATCCTCAAATGGCCGTGGCGGAGGAAACAAATCGCTCTTCTTACCTTGGCATTGCGATGAAATGAATCGTCCCATTCGGGTAAATCGGGGGGCTTTCGCAAGACATTCCGAAATATATAGTTCGATGCGAGGGACCGGCGAGTACCTTATTTCCTTTATAATCGCGTATCTCGAGGAGAATTAGATATAGAACAATGCCATGTACATCTAGAAAAATTAAGTAGTGTTACGTCATCAGTTATTTGTTGTCATAATACGCCTTTTCTACATGCAGATCAATATCGATCTATGCATGGCCAAATCGATTAATTATTAACTTAACGATTAAATAATATTGATCGATGGATCAACTGTTTTATTACACCATTTCGATGTATTTGAGGAAGTGTATCGACTTAAAATAATTATCCTTCAGAGAAAAAATTATAATACACATAAATATAGATCCTGCTACCATATTTTGATGAATGAAATATTTTTCATTTGTTATGTGGTACAGGAGAAAGAAAAATATATCTTTCATTTACTTTTGTCACGTGGCTGTTTTTCGTGGCTGTGATATTAAGAAAGTTGCTGAGGTATGAGTGATGCTGAATAATGGCATTAAGTATGGGTTCTCCTTGTGGAATGCTAAGAAAAGCGCCACTCGTAGAGTAAGAGTGAACTTCATTCACGTGGACTTCTTCCTCTGTATTATATCTCAGTGAGGAAAGCTAGGGCAAACTACTTTAACTCCTCACCTTGTCTTGTAAGCCTCATTTCAAGTGAAGCTTACTAGGGACCAGTCTTCTGGGTGAATAATTTACAACTTACCTAAATATAATGTAATTCAATGAGAAAGATGAACAGGTGAATAGTAGAGGAGAAACGATTTTTGCTTCATCAGATCTCGATATATTTCGCTGTAACTCCAGCCAAATAATTGCGCAAGCGCTAAATTTAATGGCAGCTGAGGAGTGATTTACATTCCAACACCGATATATCTATCTGATCATCGAACTATTTGATAACCATCCATGTTATTTTAAGTGATTAATGTTGTGCTTTATGATATGAGAATAGTCGTAAGCGAGTTAATGCTGCGTTAGAAATGCACGCGTTCCGATCCGTGGGGAATGTGAACACGACCTCGCGGTTCGCTTTACGAACCAATTTTCGTCAAATTGTGATAGAATCCTTCCTTTGATCGGAAATCTAATCAACTCCCGACGGACCGCAAATTCCTAATTGACGCATTCATCTCCTTCCTAACGTCTTTTAAATAATTTTTTCACACTCAAGGTAGTAACCGAATCCGTTATTAAGCTAGACCGAGGTTATTTGAAGAAATTCTTTTATTATTAAATTATTATTTACACGGAACTTTTGTAAATCTAATAGTTATTCTACGACCTCACTATCGCTTGGGCCTACTCGATAATAAAATTATTAAGAGAGAGATGTCACAATCGTTATGAAATCCATATATTTCACTAATTATAACTGTTATAAATACCTAAATAGTAAGAGGGCTAAACCTCTACACTCCTTGCTGAACGGCGATAAGAGGACTTCACTGTATGGATGTAAAGAAGATCCAATAATGTTTGGCAGCATTAAAAATCTGTCTAGTTTTATCCTTTTCGATGACCGCACATGCTTAACCATTAGAACCATTCATTGAATAAAATTCATCGCCAAAAATGATAACCGGGTTTGTTGGAAACTCCAAGCTTACTAGACTTACCATTTTATTAAACAGGAATAGAGGAAATTTTTTCTGTGTCCAATTTAAATGCTTTGGGGTTAAATTAGCGATGTAGCCTTTGTGGGACAATTTCTCCCTCTTCCATCCCTAAATGATCCTTTAAACACCCCTATGAATTCGGTCTGGAGCGGAGCTTAGAGCACCTTTTCAGGATAACCCCCGGCAGTATATCGTGTTTGTAGGATTAAAAAGAAGCTCCGTTACCCCCTCGACAAACCCTACCTCGATATATTCCTTAAACCCTTATCCAAGCCAAAAGCGATCCCGACTCCACCTTTTGCTAGAGAAAGGTCTCTTTGTGGCGCATTCTCCGAATTATTTTCGAGCGCGCATGTGGAACTGAAAGAACGCCACGGAAAACCTTTTCGTACATTTTATGTAGCTTTCAAACTACAGGCGGAACAATTTTCGAAGTATAAAATTTAGATCTCGGTTATTGACTATCTAATGCAGATCTGCAGTTTGGTAAAAAGAGCAAAGAGAACAAACATTACAATCAAATTTGGTATTTATCTAATATATAAAGGAACTTAATCACTCGATTTACTCTTACTGTACAATTTTATCTTAGTTAATATCTAAATACTACACGTAAAACAGAAAACAACATAACTAAACATGTCGACAAGTCCATTGAATTTCTCTACGTTGTTTTATAAGCTATGATGTATTTTAATTCTGAGAAAAGGAGTGGAAATTTTGGGTAACTGTTTGATTCTTAAATAAAAAGACATTGGATCTCGCATATTATGAGGACTTTTGTTACAATTAATTTTCTTTGACAACTTTTTATTCCAGAATCTGTTGTTTATTTGTAAATGATCCTATAAATTAAAAGGACGGCTTATTGGGGAACATCTTTATATTTCCTCCTTGTAGAATTTACTGCAAAAAGCAGCATACGCGAAAGTAAATACGTAGCATGCGACAGCATATGCGTGAGATAATATCATGCATCTACTTATCTTTTAACGCGCTGCCGAATTGAGGGCTTAATTATAAAGGACAATTCTCTCTTTTACAAAAACAAACTCAATATTTTCCACGTTCTATTCATGGAAGCTATTATGAATTCTATGTATGAATTGATAATCCATCAAAACACATTTTTCTATATCTAAGCATAAAATCGATGGGGAAAGGCGCTACTAGGAGGAAAATCTTCATCCAAGAGAGAGAAACTTCGTATTTTTAAAGTTTATTTTGAAATTACGTTTGCTTGGTTTTACAAGGATTGTAAGAATAATTATGCTATCGTAGCGATTCTCCAGGAATACTCTTTTCAGGCATTACAGCTGTAATTAAGAATATTGGTTTCGGTTCTTGTCCGAGTTGAATTTGACTGCAAGGAATTTCGATTCGTTTATATCTTAATATTTTGCTTTCGGAAATAATGAGGAAAATGTTCGTGGTAACAAAGATAGTAGATAGATTGATAGATAGTAGATTTCTAGACAAAAGGAAGATGCGTTACTATTTGCAGGGCATTGAAAGTTTTAACCTAAATCTTCAATCTGTGATATATCGAAACTGTTTATCGATTTTTGTTCCTCTAAATAATGGCTTCGGGAAAGGGAAGGAGAGGGAGTGGCGACGAATTCTCCTCCGGTCAGCTTTATTCAATATTCATCCTCAGGGCACAAGTCCTGCAGAACGGCCAATAGATCAGATTCGGTGCCTTCGCTCGTGCATGGCGAAGTGTTGCAGGCACGTGAAGAAAGGCCCCGGACAGCCATAAGTCACGAGGTGTCTGTCCTTGAGGAATTGTCGCAATGACGGATTTCCTGCGACGAAAAGCCGCCAAAGAGGAACGACGAGGGCGGGGAGGTTTATAATCGAAGTAGAGGGATCGCTATCCTGGTGAAACACCTGCAGTGTACATCCTCCATTTGCTGCCACGCACACACGCTAAAAGATGAATTCGCGTGACAATCCCATCGCTCTCAAATCCCTGTAACGGCGCAAACATCTGAGACCTGAATATATTTATAAGAGCCGCAGTACGTGAACTCCGCGGCGCGGTCGGAAAGTTATGGGAAGAGGGAAAGGGCCCTTACGACAGAATCACCCCTTTCTAGTGCTCCCCATCGCTAGAGGACGCCACCGGTGTATACATCAGCTCCCGTAACACTATCAGTCACGGGTCCCGCGTTCAAAGCGTTCGATTGTTTCCCCTCAGAATCGTGCAGGAGAGCCTTTTGTTGCTGTAGCAACGATTTATGTTTTGAATGGTGACAGGAGGATAACCATTTGCGGAAAGAAAGACGGAGCTCAATATTAAAAGAGAGAAATATGTTGCGGAAGGTAATAGGAAATGTAGCTCCAAGGAAAGAAATAGAAAAGGGTGAAAGTAAATAAGTAGGAAGAATCGGAGGAGAGAGGGTGAAATGAAAGGGTGGTCAGAGAAAAACGATGAATAATGGAAGAGGGTTGAAAAGGACTGCATATATGAAATTATAGCACTTGGCTGGAATGGAGAAGAGATCCTAATAGTAATGGAAGGGAAAAGGAAAATGAAGAAGTTGGATAGAAATGAGAAAATGCAAAAGAAAAAAATAAGAGATAAAGAATGAAACGAGAGGAGAAAATGAAAAGCTATCAGCAGATGTGACAAAAGGTAAATGATAAAAATAAATATTAACTAAAAAAAAGTAAGTAGGAAACATAAAGAACATTATAGATAATCTAGTATCAAGAGAAAATAGAAAAGGTAAATTAATAAGGGAATTCAGAATAAATTGACTATATTTATGGGAAATATTTGAGGTTACAAGAATGGTGTGCAGGAAATATAAATCGCAGTGATGATTTTAATCTAATAATCACAGTGTGAGAGTCACATTTTTTTTGAGGATTAATGTTGTGAACAATTAAGAAGAACAAAAATTACTTAATATAAGAAAAGGATGGTGCAAAAGAGAAAAAACAGAAGATAGTTTAGACGTGTGCTCTTGGATAGCCAAGTGGGCAACGCGTTCTACTTCGGTGGATGCCGTCCCTGGTTCGATTCTCTGAGGAGTCCTACGTGCGAAATGACCTTAGCTGTCGAAGCACTTTTATCAATACTACTACAATTCAGAGGAATAAAAGGTGGAAGAATGCAATAAAATCGAGATAGAAAGTGTAGTGGAAATGACAATCAATACAATATGAGAGTAACTGAATTCGTTGATATGGAAAGCGTGGATACAACTAGTATTAAGGATGAGGTTGGATAAAGTAGTCACTCCCGCTTCGACGTGCAGTGTTGTTTTTTGCCTGAAGGCCAAAATACGGCGGTGGGCGTAAGAGGCAGCCTTCGCCGGTATGCAGCTGTGTTGAAACGAACGGGTCTCGTGTATAATGGAGCGAAAAAAAGAAGCGGAAAATAGTGAGAGGGCAAAAAATTGGAGATTTGGAGAGAACACGAGTAGTTACGACGTTGTGGGAGGTGAAAGACTTCAGGAACATGGGACCATAAGCTCTTAAAATTGATTGATACGTTTTGTTGCCCTCACTTTCCCGAGTCCAGAATGTGAGATTAGGATGAAAATTAAACAGTCCCCTGGGCCGGAATAATGCAGGCTGGGGATTTGCTCGAATTAATCGCTAGATTAGGAGGGAGGATCCTTGTCCGACGTTGTTTCCTTACTAATTTATTTTGAGTTACGCATAATGGCTATAGAAGTGATGTGAGGTTATTTCCGAGTCGCAATGCTATGGCTACTGCTGAACGAACTTCCATACCAACGAAAACTAGCCCGAAAAATTAAAGATAAGTCATATATTAAAATACTTGATGTCGTCAAAACTAGTAGATTAATCTATGATATATGTATGTAAGAATTGGGCTTGGTGTCTTCAAATACTTCAATATTGGGAAAGTATGATCTCTGTACCAACTTTTAAGCACAATATTCTCTGGAAGGAGAAATATATATGATCGTTCTTTCTAAAACGAATCATGAATGGTAGTTTTGAGTAAGATTGATTAAGATTCCTTGAGATAAAAATTCACCAGCCAAAACTCACAAAACATGATACAGAGGAAGCAATCATAGCATAGTGTATTGAATAGACAATTAACCTGGAATTATTTTTCGCATCTTTTCTGTATTTAGTTTCTATCAATGTGTTCAGTGATATTTTATGTTGTACGTATATGCTAAAGCCAATAAAAAGATAATGTTAATATTTTTGACTTATGTCTCTGTATTTTATCACTGACTATATGCAAGAATCATCATCAAGTATCATTATCATTTGAAGAATTATAAGGATAACATTTTTTTTAAGAATGTGGGAATAATATCAAAAGTATTGGCTTTATTTGTTTCGGAATCGTATTTGACGCAATGCTACTGAGAGTGGCTTGAATAAAAATTCTTTGTATTTTTCACGTAAATGGATATTGTGAAAATGATCAACGAGAATCAAGGATAGTTTTCTTTAAAATGGGAGCGTTTTCTGGAATTAGTCGATCGATACATAAGGTCAAGGAATTTCTCGTAAGTTCCATCGAGTAATGGATGTTTCCAATTACAAACGAGAAGTAATAAGTTAGGAGATTGCTACAGATACTACTGAACACTTCTCTTCGCTAAATTTCAATCCAGGTTTGGAACACGATTAACCTGCAGCGGAAGCGAAGCAATCGTTGAAATTATTCACTGATTATTCACGCGTGTTACTCCAATGACACGCTTTGGTGCTAATGCTTATCCTTCATTTACCAAACTAATTATGCGTATAATTTAGAGGCATGAGGTTGGGTACCTCTTTCAATGGGATCTCTTGCGCTTGGTAGAGCTTTCAGGCTGACTTGAACCACGAAAATTTCAAACATAACATCCTAATCTTTCTGTTTGTAGATAGATAGACATTATTTCCTCAAAATCTACGAGGTATCTATATCTTATAGTGGTGAATTATACCTTATATTTAAAAAAGAATTTTCTGGGGGATTTTTCAAACCTCTAATGAATATCGCATCCGCGATCCTTTTCCATGTATATACTGAGTTATTCCCCCATCTATTTGAATCTACCCATACTCCCATCTATTTGAACCTTGCGATTCCAGAGCAAGAAAATTTTCATGGATAGTCGTGTATCATCATTGCTAATGAGCTCATGAGTTTTATTTAAAAAGCTTTAACTCTCCCGAACGGGAAGACTGTGCCCAGTGACATAAAGGGATATTTCCCAAACCTTTAAAGTCTTTCAGTACGCCAGTGTTTTCGAACATTTTAAAGAAGGGAAGTTCAAAAGCGACCCAGTTTGTGAGAAATTTGGGGAATCTCCCACGCATTTCCTAGAAGAGAGCGCCGATTTCCGGCAAGCGTGCTCCGTACGTGGTAATGCGTACGCTAAAATAACGTTTAGATCGCACCATGCGAGCGAAAGCAAACCTTAACTCACCACCATTCTTCAAAATAAACAATCTCTGCCGTAAATTGAAAGGAAGAGTTGATCCTTCCACTTCGAGTGAGTGTTATTCAGACCCCTCCTGCCATAAGTGAGGAAGCAAGGGTTCTCTATAGTCATGCTGTACAGCAAAGGCCAATGAGGTCGTCGTCATAATTTCAGTGTAAGCTTTCTCCTATTAATCAACTCTTCAGACGAAGGCCATTTCCTTATCTTCCTGAACGATTTTGTTGGTCAGGCTAATTGGAACTTTAGGAAGATCATCGAAATTTATGTTCGCGCTGCTACATTTCCAAATATTAGCAAAGGTAACTATTCCACGGAACGTACGTTTTACTGTGATAAAGGATGTTGAAAATACATTATTATCAAGTTTGTCTGCTAATAACAGTATACATTGTTAATCTATCCAGCAATAAATCCAAAACGCTCCTTTGAACAAACATGAGGCGCTGGACCCGTAGTAAGAGGATTAACGCTATTTGAAAAATATTCTCACATACTCCCGCACTCATCCTCCATTAGAACATTAGACTAAGGTATATTGTTTTTACTCTAACTCTGCACTGAACTGAAAAACGGTACACAGCAAATTGATTAGCGTCCCCTTAAGAAGATCAAATAAGAATTTCTCTTACCTCTCTTTCCCGTCTCCTTTCCTGAACCTCGCCGGAACCCAAATGTTTAGGTAAAGGCAGTCCTCGGAGATGTTGGTGTTAGGATTCCACATCTCCTCTCCTTCGAAACCAGGGAAGTACTCGTACCTCTCCTGGTAGCAGCTGTTGGGCAGTTTGGTGGCGTCCAAGACGCCGTCCCATGGTTCTATTGGTTCCGGTCGCCGGAACCGCCTCTCTCCTATCGGGGGCATGGCGAAAGGTATCCCGGTAAACACGTGCACCTCCCGTCCGAGCACCGTCTTGGAATAGCCCCTCACCAGGCCTTGGGCCGTCTGGACGACCATTTTGTCCAGAGGCCTCGAGGGCCTCTTTCCCTCCGTCCTGCCCTCGGAAGCGGAGAGTTCCGAGCGCCTCGGGACGGTCCCGATTTCCGTAGGGTCGCCGGACCAGAGGGATGAGGCGGGAAGCACCATCGAAGACACAACGAGCACCGTAAGGGCGAGCCATCGCGCCATGCACGCGCGCGACACGCCACCTCCCACGCACCTCCGCGTAGCAGCCGTAGTAGTAGCCGTCGCCGCCGACCTCATGTTTGTTTGTGTGTGCGACCTCCCCCCAGATCGGCGAGCGATGCGAGAGAGAGCGCGGGGGGGAGAGAGAGAGAGCGCTCAACCAGTGGCCCTCCTCCTCCTATTCCTTTTTTCCCGCACTGACGATGTGCTCCCCGAACCACGGCACGATGTGATAAGTTTTCCCGACGCTGGGGAACCCCTTTTTTCACAACTCCCCGCTTAATTTTCACCAGCACCAGAGCCGCCTCCGCCAACCCGTCGCACGACTAGCGGAAGTTGACGTACTTGGTGCGGTCCCGGGCGTGTGTTTCATGGTCGGAGGCCCGGATGCCCTCGTCCCCACTCTCCGCCCCTCTCCACCACCACTACTGCCCCTCCGCTCCCCCTCCCTACCACCCTTGCTCCTCACGCAGCCGCTTTGGAGGAGTGGGTTTGCCGCATCCTATCGTTGCCCCTTCCCTCTCTCTCACACACACACCGTCCTTCCCACCACCACCCTTATACCCCACCGTGCATCCCTCTACTACCGTACATACCTTCCCTACACATCGCACCCCATACTTTTTCCCACCCCTTTTTTTCCTCCGGAAGATTGAAGGCGGAAAAGGGAGTCGTCCTCTCCAAGATTTTTGTCCTTTCCGTCTAAGGATGCGGTCGAGATGAGTCTACGCTCCGTCTGACTTCCTCTCTCTTTTTCCCCTTCCTCTCCCTTTTCCCTCCTCGTTACACTCGCCTTTTACCGCCCGATGCACACCTCTTCCGCAATAGCCTCCGTTCCATTTACGCAAAAATTGACAAAAGCGACATTTCCTTCCCACGGGATTTTTTTCGGGGCTTGGGCTGCTTCTCAGTTTGTTTGTTGGCTGCTTCGCTTCCCTCCACGGACGTCCCGCGCTCCACGACCGCCGATATTACTCTGCGGGACACCGCTCGGCTCGCTCACTCCAACCCTTCCTCTCTCTCGTGCTGCTCCATCTCCGCCCACTCCCACGCCGCCTCACTATAAGGAGGGGGTCTCTTTGGGGAGGGTGTCCGGCTTTTAAAGGACAGGGGTGAAGCAATTGCGTTGGGTGCAGAGGCGAGGTTCAGTGTGAGGGGGAAAAGGGGAGGAAATGAATAAAAAAAATCTGAAAAGGTTTAGGATATAAATCGAAACTGCAAGAAGAAAAGACTAAAGGATGGGTAAAGAAAACTGATAAAAAGTTCGTTTCATAGGGTAACGTGTATGGTTGTTATGACGGTACTATATGAGAGAAAGGAAATAAGATATATATAAGGAAAGGATATAAAGAGATTGCTATGGAAAGAATCATTGGAATGTCGGGTGTGAACTAAGATTCGAAAGGTGATAGCAACATTCTTGACCCAGCGTCTTTCGCAGAACCGAATACATTGGTCTACAATTGCAATAAAATCGTAGAATGTGTTATATGAGACAGTAATATTTTCTTATTTTTTAAAATTCTGTCACAATTTGGCCAAGAGTTAGATGATCTGTTTATGTCATTTGTTTCTTCGCTGCCTGGAAATTTCCACGCAAAATGCAGGAAAACTGTAAGATTTACTGGAATAGGAGGGCATTTCACCTCCCTCTACTATTTAAATATTGCATCATACTTTACCACAAGAACAACATTTCGTACTCTGGACGTTTCACTATCCAGTGGTGTGACTGTATACTTTGACTATTCAGTCCAGTATGAGCTGCAAGTAGGAAATCAGTGATCCGTAGGACTTGATTATGATTTTCTCTCTCCAAGTGGGCCTTTTACGAAAGAAAGATGAATAGGAAAGAGAGAGAGAGAAAAAAGAACCAGCTTCTTATAGTATGCGCAGACAAGAAAAAAAGGGAAATGAATGATGGAAGAAAGAGGAAGGGAGGCAAAGGAATGAAAAATACACCCGAAGACTTATGATGAGGTTACACGGGTCCCTCCTCATCCCTTCAATCTCTCTGTCGAGACATCTACGGTAAAAGGAACTGAACCCGCGTCCCTTCGCATTAGGAGACGGGCGAGAGAGCAAGGCGTCATGAAACTCCAATCGAGAGATAAATTATTAAGATGGGCTGACGGAGGTGGGCAAAGGAGTCTGAGATGGATGCTGCTGTTTCGCGTGCTCCAGCGTGAGAGAGAGGGTGCGGAAGTATATTCTATTACGATCGAGCCCCTCATCTCTCTCCGTGTTTCAGCTTCTCCTCGGCATTCTTCTTCCAAAGACATCCTCTCTCCCTTCCTTCAGAAAACTTTTCCCCTTTAATCTTTATTTTTCTTTGTCTTTTGTTTTCCTTCCGTCAGAGGGGCATCGCTCTCCCCTCGCGACGTCCTTCTCCTCTTCCGCGCCCCCCTCTCCCGCACCCAACCCCATCCACCCCGCCTCCGGCCACCGGTGTTCTACTCGGCCACGCATGCGCCCCACCTGCCGCCCCCCCACTTCCCGTCTACTGCTCCTCCGCCCCACCGCGGCCTCCTCTGCATCACCATCCCACTTTTTCCCTGCCGGAGTACGCGTGAAAGATGCTGTGTGTGTGTGTGCGTCCATGAGCCCGTGTGCGTGTATCCGTGTGCGGCAGTGTTTTTGGCAAGGGTCAGGGTCGTAGCATCCCTACGTTTTCCACCCCCTCTCCCGGATCTTTTCCCTTCCTTCTCCGCACTTTCCCCTCCACTCCTTCCGCCGTCTTTCTCTATCTATGCCGCGCCTTCGCATCCACAAACTACGTATGTGGGGGTTTTGTCTCTTGGCCACAATATCGCACTTTTTGCCTTCTTTCTCTCCTCCCGTTCCCTCCTTATTATGTACCCTTTTTTTCGGGAAAATCCAAAGCTCGGGTTCACTGAGGCAAATGGTGGGTCTTTGGATGTTGTTTCCTCCGCTTTGCTTTCCTCACCGTTTTTTTTCCTCCTCTTCTCATTTGGATATTGTTTACTTCCCTTTCGCCGACTTTCGGTCACAATCGCAGGTGTTTACGAGTCATTTTTTGTCTTTAGAGATTTATCGGATTTTATTGATATTCAGGGTATCATTTCCATTGGTCCATATTATAGATTTACTATATTTTATTTTTCAATTTGTATATCATTATGTCTGTCAACTTATCGAGATTTTTCTTAGGATATAATGTGTTTGAGTCATGATTTATATTTTCGTATTGCGTTGAGGGACTTTTGCTGCGGTTTTACCACCTCCTTAAATTGTCTTTTTGTAATATTTATACCTTTTCCTTAGTTTGATTAACGTTTTATTTTCTCAGATCTCTAATTTACTGTCTCTATCTCTGTTTCAATGAGTCTTGCTTTCAGGCATGGGTTAAATGACAGAGTGGACTTCTTAACATCGATATTGCCTGAATAAAAAGGTTATTTATTTAATCGCTCAAGTTATTTCAGAATGGAACGTAGAATTTTAAGGTTTAAACGTTTTCTTTCTCCTTGATATGCCCTTCAGTACAAGAAAGCAACAACTGAGATTCCCCTATATCGTCTAATGATTTGCCATAATAAGGATGTAAGGTGAAAAATAAATATTATAATAATATTGAAATATATATCGGTATAGCATTAAAGAACTTCGATAATGTTTGTTAAAGTTTCTCCAAATTTCTCGATCAATTAAGTACTTAATTTTATGAAAAATACACGTTGCTATAAGACGTAATATAAATAAAAGGCATCATCATATTTCTTGCATGATGATATTTAAGAAAGTTTTCATATTTGCTTTATTTTATATTTGAGGAGAAAGAGACTTTTAGAGACATTTATAGAAATCTGTCGCCGTGAGGATATGTTCGACTATTTTATGCCAGGAATCACTAGGCAAAGAAGAAGACAGCGATGTTCAGTTAGTTTGGAATCAATACCATAATTTTAGGTTTCATCGTGGCATCTTTAATTCTTTGTCGCGTGTGAAGACTTATTTGTACGATTTAGAGACCTCAATCAAGCTTCTTTTTTCCCTCCTTCATTCCCCTCTTTACTTCCTTTCTTTACTTTATTCCCTCTTCAGTCATTTTCCTTCCCCATCACTTCCCCTCCTTCGCGTTCCCCGAAAACCAATCAGCGCCGATGTGAACTCTTCTTATACGATGAAAGAGGCCGAATGCAGACGTAAAAAGAATCCTTCATCTGAATATATTCCTCCTTTCCGTCTGTTTCGATTTTCACCTTTCAGTAGATGGGGACCATCTCCTTGCCGGCAGATCGAATTTTGCTGGGGAAAACGGACACCCAACTTTTCCCCAGGGTTTCCATTTATTTTCTCTCTATCTCGTACTGTAATCATTGATAGTGAGACAGTTATTCCGCAGATACAAACTTTTGTTCGTCGTTAATATGCTGAACTATACCACGTCCTAATTCATGACCGTAAAAGGATTGAAACTTTCATTTCATATTATCATATGAAATCATTATCATTTTAAATCTTAAATTATCGTACTGTAAATTCGTATGTCACTAAACTCCACAAAATTCCGTGAGAACTTATTCACTTAAATACAGAAATATAACTATCTAACAATTACACATCAGTATAACCGTGCATTTAATTGGGATTGTTACATAGTAATATTTCTGTATCCCGTATTGAAAATTCAATAGATCAAGGCTTCCTCAGTAGATTATACTTATTTACTTAATTATGAAAAATTTTATGTTGCATTGAAAACTATTAAATGACATATGTAAGTGCTAACCTCTGCAATGAAGGATTACTCCAGAATTCTTATTTTATAAACTTGTTCCAAAGTATATAAGTATGTGTACACGAGTATTTAACATATTTTTGATAAAGGAATTAGGAAATCAATCTCTTTTTGCGAGTCAGCATATACGCATTCCTATAAACTTAGGAAGTACACTGAGACGCGTTTAAACTTTAGGCTAATGTACCATCGAGAGATAATGGAAACATTCGGCATATCTGAGGCGTGTTATGGTGGGGTGTTGAGTATCCACAACGAATCTCTGCGAAGAATTCTAAATCTGACCACTTTCATAAAACTAAATATAATTTAATGTTCCTTTTTAAAATTCTGAAATACTAGCTCATTACTTCACTCCTTGGCGTGTGTTTAAATTGCGGACAAAACTGCATTTATTTATACATGACCTGAATTTCGCACCTCTTAAAGAAAGGATGTATAGCTTACGTAAAAATGAATGTTGTGATTCGAATAAAAAAACAACTCGTGAGGAGGTCGAGTTTTATTCCGCTATTCACAAGCCAAGGATCTCCCTGAATTCGCGAGAGAAATGAAACTACGTCTTACGCTTTTCAAAATGTTTTTACGGTATCCCAGTGAGTCTTCGGATTTCCCCATAAATTATGAATACTATTCATAAAGCACTAGTTTTTTCTGAGATTTTTGCTGGAGTTGAATGGCTTGAAGGCTTTTATGGGTCTTGCCATTTAAAATTCCTAGCTGTAAATGCATCATTAATCATACAACGTCGTTTCAGTTTCAGTTTCAATAGAAACGGGAAGGAGTGTAGTTTTGATCAATATACGGGATAAGAGCATGCATCGGATACACATCTCATAGGAGGTGTTTAAATATATCCTTTTAATTTATTTTCGTGGCATGGATGCCCGTTTAATCTTTATTTTGTATTTTCTTAACTTTATCAGCTCATAAAATAAAGAGTNAGCGTCATACAAAACCGTAGGAATGAAGTATATGCAGTTGGATTTGATTATATGAGGAGCGTATGTGTAAACTAAACAGGAGAGCAAGTCATGGCCGGCTAATTACAGAATAAAAGGAAGTTTTTCAGATAGAAAAGGTGTGTTGGTTTGTACAGAATGAATGAAAAGAGAGTGGAACTAGAGGAAAAAGGAAGACTGAGAATTAGTTTGATGAATGTACTCAAAGAGATGGTGAAGTGACCAACTCTTTGCAGAATTAATACCGTAACATGCTTCATCTGTTGAAAAGATGTATTATCGTCAAAAGAAGTTCGCTAGAAAAGGAAACTCAGCTGAAACTAATTCATTCCTCTTTTGATTTCACTCTAATCCAAAGCCGTCTCCCGCAGATTATTTCTATCAGTTTCGTACTCCTTTCTCACCAATTCCATGTACATATTACCCTTGTCGATTCCTTGCAAATCTCTGTCCTTTTCTCTTTAATAAGCTGTACACAACGCAGACCGTTTCATACGAGACATCCCAAAAGTAAGGTCTCCATATTTTCAGAAAATCAAAGAAAGGTTTATACATAAAGATGTTTATATAGGAATGTTGTGCATATAAGTATTATTTTTTTTAAATAATCGCCATTCACTTGGATGCACTTTTCAAGGAGCCCTTTTATGCCCTCCTCACAAAAACTCGCCGCCAGCTTCTTTTCCAGGTACTCATTGAGTTCTTTTGCCACATCCTCGCCTGTATCCATCCTTCAAAATGTTTCTCCAGGCTCAAGAACAAGTGGGAGTCCAGGTCTGGGCTATAGGGGGTGGGGGGTTAAAAAGTCCCAAACAAACCAAAACGGCTTATTTGTCATGGGCAGCAAGTTCCGTTTGTCAACATTTTGGGCACCCACCCTGCACAACGTTTATGATAACTCAGTTTGTTTAACTATCTTTCAATCGTGCTTTTGCTCATCTCAAACTTTCCTTCAAGTTCTCAAACCGTCAATAGTCGATCTTCACGAATTGCACTCTCGATTTTGCCCTTCGCATCATCTGGTAGAGAAGGCACTTCTTGGTTCGTCATGAACTTCGTCCGCCCTTCTGAAAATTCTCCACACCACTTCCTCACATTTTTCCCAGACATGCAGCTTGTTCCATACGTCTTCCTTAATTTTCGAAGAATGGAAATCGGCGTTTCGCCCCTTGAATTAAAGACACGAGTAATGGAGCGAAGTTCTCACTGAGCGTAGAAGGGAAGGGAGATTGCGGCAGCCGACGTGGAAGCAGCCATCGCTAATGCGTGTCACACGCAAAGTAAGCGTCCAATCTGGTCGACTCGGAAAGTGGAACATTCAAGCAACGTACCAGGACAGCCAATTAGGAAAGCAGCATTTCCCTCGGTTGCTTAGGTTATTTTTCGGACGTAAGATGAATAAATAGATGGAAAACTTTCGGGCGAACTAGTGCATCCTTTTTACGGGTACAATTAGTCGTGATCCTATTATACTCATTTCCATCGTGTATCTTTAAATTGATCTTTATTTACTCTGGATTTGTCTGAATTCGCTATGACTTAAAATGAATTCGCGATTTTATAAATCACATGGGTTTTTAATGATTATTTTTTTGATAATTTTCCGCTAAACGAAGGGCGTCACGGGCAAAGCGATTTTTTTGCAAATTTCTATCTCAACGCGAAATACCCTAAACGAATTTTTAAACTTCGGACATACGAATTGCCCTAGCATCGAACCTGGGACGAACACTACAAAATCCTTTACGGCATACAATATATGTGTAATTATTCTTGTGAAGTAGTGAATTTTACCGTTCTATCTTACCGGAAAATACCCTAAATTAATATTTGAAAATTAGGCCTTACGAATTGACCTAGCATCAAACCTGGAGCCAATAGGCCAAAATTCGCAGCGCCATACGGAAGTAAGCTACACCTTATAACGACTCCGTAAATTTCAAAGTTCTATCTTAATGCAAAATACGCTAAACGAAGTTTACACGAAGAAAATGCGCTAAATGCATTGAAACGGGAAAAGTACCCTTTTTGGGGCCTCCTAGAATCGAACCCATGATGCCTAGGATGGAAGTCTGTGTGTCTATTCCTTCTGCCTCATCTTTAGTATCCTATATGTACACATATATATACACGAGTAAAAGCAGCTTGCATACTTCAAGTTTAATGTAACTTAATAACTTAGGCATTGTACACCTCCTGCAACACTCCATCTGCTATAAACGGACTGCCATCCACCAACTACAAAACCTAAGCGAATTATTCAAAATACGTCCATACGATTTGTCCTTGCAACGATCCTGGGTCCATATGGCAAATATCTTTACGGCATACGATAGAAATCCCTATCTTCTATAGATGTAGCAAATATCAACCTTCTACCTGCTCGGGAGATACCATTACGAATTTTTGTATTTTTGGTCCCTATAATGGTCCTGGTATCGAACTTGGATCTTTAGGGCAAAAAGCTTATTTAAAACGATAGACAATCATATATTCTAACTACTCCGTGAATTGCATGTTTCTACCTTAACGGAAAATACCCTAAATGAATTCATGAACTTCAGACAGAAAAACTGCCCTAGCATCGAACTAAGGACCCTCAGGGTAAACATCTTTAGGTGTACTATAGAGGTTTTTGATATCTATCGATGACGTTAATTTCAACGGTCTATCTTACCTAGAAATACACTAAATGATTTTTTGAAAGTTTTGCACCAAGTACCTAGCATCGAACCTGGGGACATTAGGTATAAAGCTCTTACGGGAAACGGAAGATAAAATCATTTTCTAACAATTCCTCAAATTTCAACGTTCTATCTTTAAGCTAACTACGCTAAACGAATTTTTGAAAATGCGCTCAATGCATTCTTATGGGAAAATGGCCGTTTTTGGGGCCTCCTAGAATCGAACCCATGGTGCCTAGAATGGATGTCCGCTTTTTTCCATAGTGTCCAAACCCGGGACTTTACGGCAAAACGTAATATGCTCCAAAATTGTTAAAATTTCGTAATTATTTCAAAATGTAAATATTTAGGTTTATTGATTGTCAGTTCAAGATCTTACTCTAATATTAGCGATTGGCTTATGACCGACAACAATTTATAAATAACGTGAAATTTCCCCAAATATCGATTTAAGATGTAGCCAGTCAATCAAACAATTGAGATAAAAAACTTTTATTCGTTTTACATAGTTTCATTTTATGCTTCATAGCTACATTTTTTGCTTTATCGAACTTGAAATGAAGTCTCTCTTATGTTTCATGCCTTATACTTGCTCATAGGAGTACGATTCTCTTGGCTCAGAAGGTCACCAGAACTCTGCACCACAATAATTAAGACGTGCAAATTAAGTATCTCCTCTGGTGACACCTCGACCTCAAATAATTAAAATTTGAGGAGGCTTTTCAGAAGGAGGTTTATTCAGCTTTTCTAATATACAATACGACTGAAAGGTTAGAGAGCGATGTTATTTCACCTTGGCCTGGCCCCATCCGGAAGTATATGGCGAGTATATGGGATCCAGCGGATGAAACGTGTACCCGCGAACTCAAGAAGGGGCAGCGCAAGGCGATGCAATTTGTTAAAAAGTGCTACGATAGAAAAGCAAGGGTTATGCAAATGCTCTCAGAAGCAGTTTGGGAATTCTCGAAAGAAACGAGATTTAAAGCTGCGATTGCTTAAAAAATTTAGAGAAGTATGTACATTTGCGGAAGACATAATAGGTATCATGCGACCCCCAAGCTACTTCGAATGATCCGACAACGAGCGAAAATTAGAGAAATAGATGCGAGAACAAGTCATTTCATGGAATTAATTCTTAACGATACGCTATAACAACAAGCTATGGGCCACGCTCGGTGTTTAAAGTCCATGCCACTCGTCGAAGGCTTGCAGGGAGTTTATGTGGATGTAGATTGGCGGATTTGTCAGAAATTAGTTTAATTTAGTGCAATACCATCGATAGTTAAGGCTATCACGCTGTGTTGTTTCATGCTGAAATATTGAAGTATGGCAAGTTTAGCGAGTGAATACCAGGAAGGCGTATGACAGAAACCAAATTTCAATGAAAAAGGGTCATCTTCCGTAGAAAAACAAAATGGGGCTGTTAGGTGGCAAATGAAGATTATAAAAATATTCCTCGCCTTAGCATCACATTGTGCGTTATCTTTCAACGATTAGTTTATGTTTTATCGCTTGATGACGAATCGAACTATTAGTTGAATGATAGGGTAAACTCAAGAGAGATACCCCAGTTGTCATATTTCCTGCGTTAATCGCTAGATTGTGATGCCCCTGTCACGTCTGTCGTTTTGATGAACGGACATGGCGAAAGTCTTAGACATATGTCTTGTGAATTATTGGTTTTACAATAAGAAAGAGGTAAGATTACCTTATTTTTAATCTACGATGTAATGCATAGCGTTAGAAAACATCTCGGCACAACAGGTCAATGTCTGATTTTTAGATAGTGAAGTGTGCTCTGGGACATCTCTCCTTTTATTCTCCCAGGTCGCCCACTTTTCGGACAGGTATTCTGCCCTCAAAGTGGGAGCCCTGTCATTTAAACCTGTTATTACGTGGAGATATTTCAATAACAGATACATTTTATCTTGATTGAACAAGGCGTCGACCAATAGTGAGTGAAACTCACTCATTCGGTAAGTAAAAGAACGTTCGTTTACACGCCAATCTCCCATGAAGCATTCGTTATCAGCGGAGAGTCACAAAGTGAATATCTGTGAATTGTTTCTGTCAGTCATTCCCGTGCAACGTAAACGCGCATCTCCTTTAACCACATCTTCTTTGCTAAACATGTACATTTTGATCATTCATTTGGCTCCGAGGATTGCCATTCCGCGCTTTATTACTCTTGCAAATGAATCCTTCATTCATTATGAGAGAGCACATTTTCTCACCTACTCGAGAAACATTTTCTCCGCGGGCAAAAACGCTCTCGACACTGCTTTATCTCGAGATGAAGTGACAAGGAGGAATTTTGGCCAGAATGCGTGGCGGCTGAGCGAACGAGAGGCTTTTATGAAAATAAGGAGTTTCAAGTGTCGAGAGTTTTTCGGAGGTACCGCGGTAATGCAATGTAAATCACCCGCCGCGGAAAGATGACACTTTCAGCTATCTGCTCTCCATTCCATTAAATTCATCTGTTGCTATTGTTATGAATAAATGATAAGTCTGAGGGTTAACAACATATAATCAATTGATGTTTAAATTTCAATCGATGAGAATTCACGGTGATAAGTGAACGGGGGAATGGCCCTCATAAGATGAAAGCATTACATACACTTTTGTAACATGAAAGGACTAATGGGTGACAGTGTATATCACTGAAGAAACTCAGATAATTAACGG
Organism: Ladona fulva; assembly: GCA_000376725.2. NCBI lineage: Eukaryota > Metazoa > Arthropoda > Insecta > Odonata > Libellulidae > Ladona > Ladona fulva. Next base: position 193,322 of record KZ309125.1, on the reverse strand, counting down.
GAATCTTAGGCAATGGTACACCAATTCATGCAGGGATGAAAGGAGCAGTGAGAAAACAGGATGGAGAAAGAAAGTGACCATTTAAAATATAAATCAATAAAGAATTGATATTACATATATCAATAAAGAATTTTATTCATTCTTATGCAATAAATACAATAAAATATAATACAATACAATTAAAACGTCTTTATTGGGCGAAATCTGGATTAAAGAAACCCATCTTCCATTTAACCCTTGTCAGAATTTTGTACAAATACGGATATATAACATTATGAGACTATAAACTACAATATATAT
>KZ309125.1:156400-189421 GCA_000376725.2 Ladona fulva | reverse complement strand
ATCCACACGCTGCAAGAAATTATCAGCAAAATGAACGAATACGAGATGCCACTAGTACTCTGCTTCGTGGATTATGCCCAGGCCTTTGTCTCAGTAAGTACCTCCTCTCGTACGATATTTGTAGAACTTATCGCTTATTATTATAATATCAATATATTATAATCTTATAATTTTCTAATGGTTACTGAAGCATTACATTGTTTCACAAAATCTGTTTCCTTCCCTAGCATAACTTGTTATAAATAAACAAGTTTTCTCTGAGCATGATTCTTACATTACCATCAGTATCAATAGGCTACTATTATATACTACTAATAGAATATTAATACGTAAGAGAGAATCGTAAAAAAATGTAATAATAAGTGAAAATTTATGAGTGAAGCCATTGGCAGTGATTCTTAAAAAAAGAGTATCCGGAAAATTCTGTTTTTGATTCTATCGAATAATGAATTCGAGTCATTGCATCATTCATGAAAGCTCTTCAGCAAACAATCCGATATTTTCCCAATAAGCAGTAATTCCCCTAACAACCGTTACTTATTTTTGTCAGAGAAAAGACAATGCAGCAAACGCGATTTCTTCAGTCCCAATTCTTCTTTCATTTTTTGTTATATAGTCAACAGGCTTTGAAATGTCTTCAAGAAAGTTTCAAAATTATTCGTTGGACCTTCCATTCGCAGAGAGAGAATGCTAAAAAGGTAGACATGTTCTATCCGAAAGAAGTTTGAGTATTTTGAATGTAGCAAGAATAAGAGAATTTGCCGCAAGGTAACTTGGCAGATGATTCTAGATCATAGTACGTATTCTAAAACATTCATAGATTGTTAGCACCATTCATTGGATTTTAAGTCATCTTACAATTAGAATGAGATCGTTCTCCGCATGGTTATCTTCTTCGGAATGACTGAGCGGGAAGATCGGGCTACAACTTGAACACGTTGTACGCTGAGAAATGATCGAGAAGCTTTTCAAGATGATAACAAAAATAAATTGCAACATCATTGTGTCAGCTATTTAAAGGCGGTCGTGAAGCCTATGAATAGAGAACTGTTCCGAAAGGAAAAAACTGAGAACGTGAGGTGAGATGAGGGTAGTAATAGAACGGAATCTAGCAATAGCAATCTTCTAATAGCACTTAGAACGGAATCTAGCGATTTGTAATCCAATCATCCTTAATAATATGGCTGAGCTTAGATTGAGACAAGTTGAAAAATTTAACAATAGCTTGTTGATCCTGCAGTCTACATCATGTCTTCATCAGCTGACGGATTTTGTGTAGCAGAATATATTCCAGTTGCAGAGGTCTGCACGGTCTTGGACCGGAAAACTTAATTCTTGTTCAGACATGGATTGGGTTTTCGGCCGCAAAGTGCTATTCCTAGGCTCACTAATAAACGGATAGTTTTGAGTTTCGACCAAATATTTTGCTCTCATAAGACCTATGCCATTCTGCTCGGTCTACGAAAAATATCCCATTCATATGTGTACAGGAAAGCATACATAGGTGTCGCAGTAAAAATAGTTAAGGTGAGGTAAATGAACCGCAACCAATTTGGTATCAGCCTTCACATTTCGATTCTATCCGCTAGTGGAATGGGATTGCTGATGGAGTTTTTAAAAAAATGTGAGGAGCATTTCTTCCTCAAACGCCGCAGAGCCGTGTTTCGCGCGTGCGATTCCCTCATCGAGCGGAGAAAGAGCAAAAGAACGCCCGGATAAAGCGGAAAAACAAACGCCCCATTTACGCTCACCGAAGCATCCTATCGCTGATAATTATCTTCTCACATTCCGCATTATTCCCTCTCGTGTATTTGCCTCTTCCTTTCTCCAAAGCTCACCATTTCCTTCCTCTCTTATGCCCGCCAACCTTCCTCGACTCCATTTCTCATGTTCCAATCATTTCTCTCCCTTTCATTTACTTCACTTACTCCGATCCCTTTCCCGCAACATTTTCCCTGCTCCTCCCCGCCGATAAGAGAAGGGAATTCGAGGGGTGGGTGTGCTCTGTCGGTGGGGCGAATCCGACACTCTCTTTTTCTCTCTGCCTCACCTGGGATTTGGGAGAGAGATGGGAAGAAAAAAGCATGTTGCCTATCACTAAGGGAGGAAAGACACGGATGAATAGAGATATAGTGGATTAAGGAGTAGTTGGAAGGCATGCATTTACTATCATCATAACGCACGTATGTATGACAGAAGAGAAAGAAAAACTTTGTACTTTTCACAAGTTCCCAAGGAGAAACGGATATGAAAAAGTCTGACGGAACCGGGACTCGAACCCGGGTCTCTATTATTACTGGCGACAGTATTAAAACGAGTGGAAGAAGTACTAAGTTTTTTATCTTCTGTGATATGGCTTTCAACGAAGTAAGGCCTGCAAATGTCGATTTCCTACAAATGTATGCATATATACACTAACATACATGCATTAATTCGAAATCACAGTGATGGTAAATGTATGAATATACCACGACACGGCTAATGGTTGAAGTAGCGAGACAACCACGTCAGGTGCCTCTCGAATGGGTGCCAAAATAAAATGGAGAATTTTTGGTAGAAAATATAATCAAAGGAGAATTTATGGTAGATGTTTCACTCGAAAGAAACTGATAAATCTCAGTAAGGAGTACATTATTGCTGCTCATCTTTTTCCGGTGCTGTTTATTTTTCTTTCCCATTGGCGTAGTGGTTAGAGTGTTAGCCTAGCAACGCTGGGGTCCTGGTTTAGAATCCAGGTAAGGATTTTTGTTTGTTCGTTGTTGTTTGTGTTCGTGACTTGAAAATGGTTAATTGTAAGAATGATCACTTGAAAACAAAATTTTCCTTCAAAATTCGTCATTATTTGAAATTTTAATTTCTCAGTTACAAGACGGTTCACCTGTTCCGGGTTTATTTCATCAAAGGAATTAGGCTCAAACTATTTTAAATTTTTGGTTAAGTTTATCGTTGTATGTTATTATTGTTTTTATTCAACATATGGGCATACTAAGGAATTTTCCAGCACGTTGCATGTTTTTAGCAGAACAGATTTTTGTACATCTACATCTTTCAGCGTGTGGCAGGGGGTGTAAACAACGAGCATTCCAGTTGCCTCTTTAACTTATTGTTATCGCGTATCGTTCGCGGAAAGAATGAGTCCCTGAAACAACTTGTTCTTGCATCTATTTATCTTATTTTACGCTATTTTTCGGATCGGCCGAAGTAGCAGGGGAATCGCATACTACCAATTGGGATCTTCTCGTTTGACCGACACTCACTTGACCGATCCTCGCTTGACCGACGCTCACTCGACCGGCAACAGTCGACGGTCGGTCAAGTGAGTGTCGGTCAAACGAGGTAGACGCATACCAATTACGTCTTTCACAAACGTACTTTCTCTGAATTTGGCAAGCAATCGCAGCCTAGCTTCTAATCTCCTTTCTTTTAAGGATACCCAACCTACGTCTGAGAGCATTTGCGTAACCATTGCTTTTCTTTTAATTGTATTACAGTTTGTGGTAGTATGATAATTTTATTATTATTATTATTATATTTTAAAAATATTTCGTCAATTTATATGAATCTATGGAAATGAAAAACTTCGCACGACTTCTCTCCGCTGAGATCCAATCCTGGAGCTCCTGGAACCACTCCTAGGCACCTAGACGTTTAAATATTCGAACACACATTCATTTATTTGCAGATAAAAATGTGCATGCAAATATGAAAGATAACATAAAGCGGAGGGGGGGGGGGGTGTTTTGTTTGAGTTTTAAAACGAGCCAAAACTGGATAGAGGGAATAGAAAATGTTATATATTGCTAACCAATTATATATTGCTTTCTGCGGGCATTTACAGCGTTAATATCAAAATCTCCGTCGCAGAGTCTTACATTTTTGCGCTATAGAATCGATTTCATTTAGCCTCAGGAAATTAATCTCGGTAAAAATTTGCTTGACATAAAGTATATAGGAAAAGAGAATTTAGATGGGCGAACAAAAGAAAAGCAAGGATGAAGCCCAGTACTGAGTGGAGGGAAATAAATAATTGGAAGATCAATTAACAGCGACTGCCTATTGGGAGGATATCAAAGGTGTAATGAAGAAGAATATAAAGTAACGCACCCAAAAAAGTGGGTAAATCTATAAAAACAAGGGGATGATGGATGGATCGAATAGAAGATATTTTTTTAAGGAAGATAAGGAAGGAAGAAAATGAAGAGAAGTAGAGAAGAAACGATGAAGGGAATGGAGAGAGAGAGCGAAATAGATTGGATGGAACCAGGTACAAGCATTCTTACTTGAAGTCTTCGCAGAAACTACAGAAAAGCAGGACCTCGCCAAATCCCCGGCTACGGGTATCGGTTCCGAGAGTTTTTCCTCAAGTTCCCCTTCTCCGCATCCGAGGTTACCTTGACCCTTTGCGTTTAGAGCTGTCGTGAGGCGTTTTAGGGGATTAAAGATGCCCGAGAGAAGGGGAGAGCAAAGCAAAGAGGTGGATTCGGGGGACAGTGTTTGTATTTGGCGTGCGTGCTCATGGCTGCCACTTATCTCTCCCTAACAAACCCTCTTTCCCTATCTCCAATCAGAGCAGCCTTTTTATACCTTTTCTTCCCTTTTCGCGGATTGCTTTCAACCTTCCCTTGCGCTGTGGAAGTAATTGAATGCGAGCGAATCGCACTGCTCCGCAACTCGGAGGGTTTTGCTAACTGATTTTTCGCTGCAAACGGCGTACGTTTCGCTACCATAAAACTGCCAATAACGCTGATGGGATTTGCGTCTGCTTTCGTTCGGATAAGGGAATGGCGGGGGTCTTTTTTTGCGCCGAACGGGTTTTTATAGAGAGTAATTGAAGTATGGAGTAAAGCGTTCCGGCCCTTGCTACTGTATCGGTCCAAAAGTAGGAGATGAAAGGCACAAGTGATGTCACGCAGACGGGGAAAGGATGTCGAGATGACATATACGGGAGGCGGAATAAAAATCATCTGTCTTCGGCATCATTGGATTATCTTCTAAAGCGACTCGCGGTAATCTGGAAAGAATGTCTGTTACAAGAAGAAAATTTCCCACAGTCAAACATATGAAATATCTTTTCAAGCATTTATGCACATTCTTCTCTTGATTCTTTTTCTGAGCGGTTAACATTTAGTTTTTAGTGTCATGGATTCGTGTCATTTTATTTCAACTCTTTTTCTATCACTTATACTTTTCCTCAAAATTTAGTGCAAAGTGTTTACGGAATGTCAACTCTGCCATGATTTTATAATGAAGAGTTCTAAGTGAAGGGTTTTATTTCTAATCAAATTTTGAGAAAAGATACTCTCTCAGCATAGTAACTTTGTGGAGTTCTTTCATAATATGATGAAATAAAAATCCTAAGGCAAGTTCCTCATAAACTTTAATACAAAACCGGTTATGTCGCCGAGCGATATTATCAAGTATATGTCGCACGAAACCGATTGTTCATTAAAGTTTATAGACTTACTTACTTACCACATGATTTATTTTCATCATACATCTTGGTTGAAGTAAAATTTAGAATTTATTTATTAAAAAATTTAGAAAAAATGTTTAGAAAAAATTATTTAGAAAAAATAAAAATGTACAAAACGTTACGTCTACTTCCCGAGATCTAATTTTTGAGGAAGAGTTTACAAAAACCACTTACAAAACATTTATGTCAATATAAGTATATATTTAAAAAATATATACAAATATATCGAAACATTCATCTAGGTTTAATTAGTTTATTAAAATGAAGAGTTCTAAGTGAAGGGTATTATTTAAAGGGTAATATTTAAAAAATATATACAAATATATCGAAACATTCATCTAGGTTTAATTAGTTTATTAAAATGAGAAGTCCATACTTATACAGTCATATTGAGGCTACCAAATGGCGGCATTTATTATAGGTCTGCGCATCAACTGCCACAAGACTTTTTGTTTCCTTCTATCGATGCTGGTTCATCATCATGATCTCCATCAGGAATCGAACCAGGGACCGTTTTCAGTAAAGACCAACGCACTGCTTGGCAATCTGGTGACTTCAATCATAAATGTTATTATTATGCAATAATTATTTAAGAATTAAAAAACAATTATTTCGCCTATTGCTGAAATTGAATGGTTTTCATGACGTACTTCATTGAAATATGGTAATTTCGAATTTTCAGTTAAAATTTAAAACGTTCCTCTCACAAAATCATTAAGTTATATTCTTCCCGCTTGTTAATTACTCTTTAGTTCAAAACATTTAAGAGGTAGAAATCTGTTGTTCTGACATAAAGACTTTTCCAGACGCCGAGAGATGAAGTAATTTCGCATCCTCTGCTGTATCTTTTCTAATAAGTCCATTAATTCAAACGTCTCTCTCTTGGGAAGGAATTTGTGCTGCGGATGTTAGTGTCGCGAGCTGCTACCCTCGCCATAGACGTTTCAGTTAATTTTTCGAGGGTTTAAGTCGGGTCGGTTATTAAAGAAAGAAAGGGGTAAAACTCTAAGCATAAGGATAAAACGAGTGTGAGTTAGCGTTAATTTTCCGTGGGTTGGCACCTTAATTAAAAAAGACCCTTTACTCGAAACTGAATAAAACTAATTTAGTACTCTAGAAACTTCGCAAAACGCCCATTTCCTCAGAATTTGCCAAAACGCTTTTCCGTCTCAACCCTCGTTTTTCTTCAACATTTGTCCAGTACGTTAGAATCTCTATCTTGGCGAACGCATCAAACATTCATTCTTATTCATAACGGTCGCAATAAAGCGTACTAAGGGCGAGTTCTGAGGAAGAATCCCTTTTTTCCTGCCATTCGCTACCGTTTTCATTCCGACATTCCGGAATAACGTCTCGAATCTCTCTCACCTCATCCAATCCTGACGTTCGCAAGACACTCTTTTTTACCTCCACTTCCTTCAGAATACCCATTCCTCCCGCGTATAGGCAACGATGTGTTCACTGGAGAAGTGTAGGGAAGTATGCGCAGCTGCCCCCGAGATAAGACGTCGATTTGTGTGGGGAAAGGGACTTCCCCGAGATATAAGCCTCAGACACCACTCTATGGAAGGAGAGAGGAAGAAATGGGGAGAAAGGGGGTTAGGAAGGGAAGAGGGTTGCAGGTGGCGCTTGGATACAAAGGCAGACGTGGGGAAGGAGGGTGTGGCAGAGGAAGAAATGGTGTCTGGAATAAGTTGCAAAAGGATTTGGAATGGAGAGGTGGAGGAAGGAGAAAAGTGAAGAGAGAGGAAGAATTAGGGTGCAAAAGAAAGTGAGATATGGGGAAATAAAAATTAGGAATACGGGGAATATGGGGAAATAAAAATTAGGAATACGAAGGGAAAAGAAGCGATGTATATGTAGTATGAAAGTGTGATAAGAGTGGTACATAAAAATGCTTGTTGAAATATGAATGAATATATGTTGAAATATGAATGAAATATGAATAAATGAAGGAATAAGCGAAAGAAATGGATGTGTAAAGAAGAAGGAGGAATATAAGAAAGATATTACCAGAATAATAAAAGGCAGGAAGAGGATGGAAAATGGCTCAAAATTTTATCGTTATGCTAATGGAAGATAGTACTGTTTGGTGTATTGATATTAATCTGGGACTGACAATGCTTTTCGCATTAAGTTGTCGTGATCAAGCAATTCCTTATATGTGTCCTTCCTATGTTTTAGATTTATATGACTATAGAATACTTTGTCGTCCTACTCGGTAGATGATTAAGAATACGCTTTGGGAGACCCTCTGAGGAATACCTTCGATTCAGGAGGACCTGCTCACTTTAGTTAACTTAAAGATCCCGTGTTTTCAATTTCAATTGACTTGCACAATGGATTTTTAGCTAAATTGAAGTTGAAAATCAAAAATAAATCATCAATGATCATCTGTATTGAAGTCCTCTTGGGGAATAGTATTAATAAAAGTAATTAAAATTCAATAAACATAGAGAGAGAAATTGTAATAATAATCATGTATTTATTTGGCATATTACAGTAAAATTACACGCACCATGCCATAATCGGGATTCAAACCCAGCATCGCAAGACTAACACGCTAACCTCTACAATATATAGCAAATATCGGGTGTATGACTACGTATATTCTGTTAAACAATAAAGGTTTAATCAAAAAGCAAAAGTTCAGAAGCTTCAAATTAGGGTGATAGAATGAAGGAACGGTTTGTCATAGGTGATAGGTAAAAAAAATGCTCTTACCGGCGACAACAGAGAATTGAGAGATACAGGAATCTAATAAAAAGATCAAAAAGGAATAAGCTATGAGGATAAGGGAAGCTATATATTAAACAAAATCGTAAATCAATGGGTCATAAGTTAAACAAATTTATAAGTGTCTGTAATTAGGGTAACGACTGATTTGATTGTGATTTGACCAATATTGAATATTTAAGTAAAAACGTGAAGATATATAAAGGTGAAGTTTTATTGTTCGGCTTGTGGATGTTGAGCAGTGAAATCACGAGCGAAAAATTTACATATCCATGGAATGAAGGGAAGTGAAAAAGTCATCCGTGAGCGGGACTCGAAGAAAGATATTCCACTTTTCGGCCAGATACTCAAAACCAATTAAACTAACCACTCCATTTTGGCAGGTACCTGAAAACGGGGTAAGAGTGCAAAGAGAGATGAAAATTGCAAAAGTAAGAAAGGAAAAGTTGTAAAAGCAGATGTGAGGAAACAAGGATAGGGAGAGAAAGAAAGAGAAGGAATAGAGGATTGATGAAAATGGAAGGAGAGAGGGAGTAGGAGAGAGGGCGTGGCGGAAGGAAGGGATTTGGTAGAAGAGCATACGGCTTCAGCATACGGAAGCCTCACCTTCCATTTATTCCCTCCATCTCTTCTTCGCCACCCTCGAGTAATTTTCCTACTCACTTTTTTACCCAATTTCCTCCTCTGGCGTACTTTATCGTATCCGCTACCTTTTTCTCCTCTTTCTCTCCCAACATTCTTCTCCGGTTCCCTACTCTGATTTCTTTTCTTTTATCCTTTCTTATACGGATCCTTTTTACACTTTACTGTCAGCTTCCCTTCCCTCAAGAGTGTCTTCTTCTCAATTTTGTCATTGTTCACTGCGTCAAGTTTCTGTTAGATACTTCATAAATTTGTTATACGCAATTTTGTATGTTTTTCGCTTTGCTGAACTAAGTTCTTTTGTCAAAGTAAATAGATCTTGAAGAAACACGGATATTCAGTTTTATGTTTTGATGATTTTTTAAAAGTTAATTATAACTATAAAATATTTTTGCGGTGATTACGAACCAAAATCTGGCAATCTTAATTATATTTGCATAATTAGCATTTTTGGATAAATGTACATGTAATAATTATTAGCAAACAAATAACGAACTATGGATTCGGACGACGAGGACATAAATCTATCGGAAATTGAAAGTAAAAAATCTGAGCGAACTTGTCCACTTCATAACATAATAAAAGAGACTAAATAAATAATTTCAATCCCATCACTTTCTTAGACTAGGAAAACTTGCAATATTAAAGTTATTGCCGATAATGATGCTGTTTCTGATCAGTTTAATTTTATACATTTGAAATATCATATTTCTCTCGTCACAATTTAAATTTACCTTTTTAAGTAAATACTTCCCATGCAAAATTTACATTTCTTTCAATATAAGAGTCCAATGTGTCTGAAGACAGCAAATAATCGGTGAATTTCACATTGGAGTATGATAACGCAAGTAGTGTTTAGGTATATAATTATTATTAAATGGCGTTCCAAGAAGTAAGGTCCAGTCATATTGATTATATGAAATTAAATTATTATTAATTTTGATTATTATTTATAGTTAGTGGAGACAATTCTCGTACCGCCATTAAAATTGAACATTGAAATCATTTTCTTCTTACTGAAGGTTTAAATTCGCTAGTAGAGAGATTTATCAGTGTTCTATTCATGTCTCTAATTTTCTAACTTCTCAGAATGAGGCAGAATCATACGCTATTCACTCCGTCCCCATTTATTCTTTTTATGTTCTTTTCTTTTCTGGGCAACTCTCATGCTTTCTGTACCAACATTCTCCGTTCCTATTATCCTCTCTTGCACCCTTCCATTTTCAAGACATCGTTAAAACTGATTTAACGAGATGTTATGAAATATGATAAGCACGATGTTTATTAGCAATTAAAAAAACTCCAAAAACCATCAAAATCCTTCTTTTTTAGGGCCGGAGACTGAAGCAATGAAACACTCAGTTCCGGTTCGGACACGGAAGGTCAAAAACTGATAAAACCTGTATGGAAATATACGTGTAAAATTGGTTAACCAGATTAACCAAATGCATAAAAGTTATCTGAATGAAAATTATGAAAAAGTGAGTAATGGATACAAAAAAGTATGACACGCAAACGTGATGAAAGACCAGAAATAACTGAAAAGAGCTAAGTAAAATAAGTACAACAGAAAAACCAAGCCAATAGATGAGATTTTCCAAGGTTGGAATAACCTTAAGGTAGAACAGAAAAGTCCAGGAGTTTGAGTTTTTTTTTGGACTCGGTTTGAAGTTTTTTATATTATTAATTAACTCTACCATCGGCGGTATTTTCCGTTCTAGTACTATGTTTGATATTAAAAACTATACCAGTGAATGGTAGACGCATTCTTAGGATGAGTTTATAGTTGGAAAGGAAAACTGTCATAAACTCAAATCGATGTCTAAAATCACTTTTCGTAATCGGGATCCCACAATAACGAATGGTAGGACATTAATATCAAATTCTTCTACTTTGCCGACCTCGGTGGTTGAATAGATAGTGCGCTAGCCTTCTGTCTCCAAGGTCTCTGGTTTGAGTTCCGGCTAAACGGATTCTTCAACGCTAAGAGATTGGTGTTTGAATTCGTTATTTGTCTGTGATTGTCAGATTTATTAAAATGATTGTAATTGTGGGTTCCTATTTCCGTCAAATAATGATAATATTAAAAATNTTAATAATAATTTAATTAGGCGTAATTTTAAACAATTTTGATTGCTGCAGAGGATATTGACGTTTTTGTAATAGTCCCTGAATCACAAGAGAGAAAAAGCGTAAAATTGTCTTCCCTATTGATCACAGACATTTTTTGTTAAATCGGAGCTCTACTATGAAGCAGAAAGCCGATGGAAATCTTCCTTTCAGGCTCATAATATTTTGTGAACCATCTGAAACGCTAGCGAAACAGCTCTTGTCGTAAGAGCATAGACGTTCGCCAACGTTTTGAGTGAATGAGCTCTCCTGCAATCTCTCCGTAATAAGAGCCACCGTGTATGTTTCGCATTACCATCGAAATTTGCCATCAGCAGAAACTCGTGTAGGATTAGCAGTGCTTATTTCTGCAGCGCATCCTGTTTGAATGCCGCGGCCTTATTTGATGGCAAGTAAACGAGCAACGGGATAATGAGCACAGTTTAACCACCGGAGTAATTGGACATGTGCGCACACGAGGTTTATACATAAATGGAACATTATTACAGTCCACGGCACCGGTATTTCAGACTGTATTACATTGTCTTAATACTCATAATATGGCAATAATGTCCATTGTGTTCCACAACAATTTGTACAGAAAATAATTAAGTGGATTCGTTTGTAAGCTGAAAATATAGCCCCCACACCTTCCAATACGATCAGTTTTGATGTTAGTAACTCAACAAAAACATCGACAAAAAGGAGACACATGACGCTACACCTGTACACTACATGGCGCTTTCATCTTTAATTAACATTCTTGCAATCACAGTAAATAACGAATATTACCCCTTTTTAATCACCTCGTGTATAGGCCGACTCCCCGAATACTTAAAATTTCCGTTTTTTACGTTTCTCGCGTATAATTTGACCATAATTTTTTCGTAAATATTAAGTGTCTTCTTCTCAATTTTGTCATTGTTCACTGNCCGTCGAAGCAATTCGTGAAAGTCCTACCTCTACCCTGCTCATGGTTCCGAAATCCATGGAATTCTAAAGAACCGAATACACCCGTGTATAGGTCACCACCCCAAATTTTTACTTAAAACTTCCGTTTTTTACGTATCTCGTGTATAAGTCGACCCTGGTTCATTTCGTAAATATTAAATCCTGCAGAGCTACTTCTAGTGAGTTAATTTTAATTATAACGTTTGGACCCAAAAAAGATATATTTTCAAGTAATAAGGACTAAGAGAGACATAAGTTAAAATTTTTTAACAACTTTGAGTCGTATAAGTTAACAATTTCGTATAAGGCATTATGACAATGTTTTTACAAGGTTCAGATACTATGAAGTTAGCCAGATTCGATCTCTCGATTTTTTGCCCTTGTATAATCGATACATTTCATTCTAAAGACCCAATAGAAACTTTAATCGCATTTTATTTTGTCTATTAATTGTAAAAGGATTATTCACTCATTTGTATGGTTATTTAAGACCGCAGAGGAAGTTAAAATTTTTAATAAGAATGTAAGTAAATATTGTTTATTAAAATAATACAATAATTTTTCGAGTAAAGATACCTGTTACACAAAAAATAACATCAAAAGATGATTTGAAAAGCTTTTTTTTTGACCCTCGTACTTTTCTCGTGTAAAGGTCAATTCAGATTTTTTCGTTGAAATTCTGGATTTATAGGTCGACTTATACCCGGGTATATACGGTATCTAAATTTTCCCGTAGTAAAATTATCATCAGTTAGCAGCCTTAACCCTACATCAACTCTAACATATCAAAAAAACACCTTATATTTAGATGTAGCAGTAGTATTGTTAAAAATGCCGTTGATAGCAGAGGTCACAGCGCACATATGGGGCCCTCCGGGAATCGAACCTGGAACCGCTATCTAAAAAGACGCACTCGCTACTCAGTTACCTGTCCGTAATTCCCTACCTTACAGTTACGTTACGTTTAGTTACGTTTTTCCAGAATATACAAGATGCAGATTTTCCAAACTCATTGCTTCCTCCTGGCAAAACTTACCACTTGCCCTGTAGGATAAGTCTTTACAAATAATTTCACAGTCAAAACTTTCCATGTTTTCTTAACCACAAAATTTATCAAACATAGCAAATTATAATTAATAATTATAAATATAAATTACATACAATACGTTTATAAACATTCACTTTTAATAACAACTTTCAAACTATGTCCCTTTGTTTTCAGTAAGAGATCAAAGTGACACATGGTTTCACATCTATATATTCTAAAGCTAATAATAACATCATATATAAAAAGCTAATAATAAATCAAAAAATGGAAATCTGCAGGTAAAAAAGATTTAGATCAAATTAATTCAGCGATTTATCGATCGAATGCCAATAATGAACCGTTTGCTACTCTTGAGAATAGTAATATATTGTGTCGCAGGTTTGTATTTACTAAGGGAATCTTAGCAAATGTCCGCAAAGCCTTGGTATGAAATACTAATTACTAAGCTCCTTCATGCACCATTTACTGTTAATCAATCGTTTATTTGGAGTTAACACGAAAGGCATTAATATTTTCCATTTCACGTGAGGCCTTTTCATATTTATATATATATAAGCTCCGAAAATTAGCAAAGATATATTTTAGTTTTCCGTCAAGTTTAAATAAAAACATAAAAATTAAGAAGGAAAGGTTTAAAGTTCACCATATTAACTTCTAGGTCAACTCCTGTATGAACTTGGACCCGCTAACTATGACAATATATTTCCGTCCAATGGTAACCTCTTAAGTTCCATTTCCTTCAATTTTTCATCCGCTCCGATCTCTTTCCCATTACCCTATTTCTCCCAACTCATCCTTTCCTTCAATCTATACGCATCTCCTTCGCCTGAGAAATGTAATTTACGTCGCGCCCTTCTCCTCCGAGACCGCTCAAAGATCTCCCGCTGTTATTTCTCTTCCGCGTGTTTCTCCAGCGTTCCCATCTTCTCGGCCCGCAATATCCCTCTCTTCCTCGTCTTTCTTGATTTCCTACGTCTCGTTCACTCCGCTCCTTCTGCCCACTTTCCATCTTTCCCTCTGTCTTTCCCCTGTCTCCCTCCATCCCGACTGCATCCCCCCTCCCTCCTTTTTCCCGGAGACCATCATCCCACGAGATCCCTTGGGGAAACTTCGTGGGTCTTGTTTTGATGCTGAGCGCGGAGAGTGCGTACTACGGTAGTAGGAGTGGGGGTTGGCGGGAGAGAGACTGAGGGGGAAGTTAGGAGGAAGGATCCGCGGGGAACGGGGATGTGGGCTTTTCCGCCATCTCTCGGTTCCACTCCTCCTGTCTGTTCCCCCCGCTGACCCTTTCCCCTCTCCACGTTTCATTTTATCCGCCCTCTTAACGTTAATAATTCTAGTTTTATTAGATAAATTTCGCCCCATCCTAAGTAATAAAATCCCTCTCGCTAGTGGAAACAATATAATTTCATGCGCATTACGTTTCCCATTGAATTACCGATGCATTTTCGTTTTACATTACACGTCATACTGCTTCCACGTTACCGGTTTCGTTAACTGACATATTTCACGATTAATAAATTCATTTGCAAGTACCTGTCTGGGGTTTGTTGGCAAAGTTCAGCTTGTTTTCTTGGAAAATCCTCCCTTTCTTAATCATGCACACTGTGCTTCGCAAGTTTGACGAAATAGTTCGTGACAGAAAAGAAACTGACAAGCTTAGTTGACTAAGATTCTTTGATTTACGGATTGTAAACAAATAACTGCAGCAAATTAATTGTCGCCGACTAAATCACGTACTTAATTGAATCTAATATTCGATAACATGCCTTTTAATGTTGTGGATGAACTACAACTGCACAATCTTAGTCCCATTTTAAACTTATTCTTGGTAGATAACATTGCACTTAAATTATATTTTGCATCAATCACACCTAAAAATAAATCTATGGACCAGCAATAAATATGGTGCCAAAATCTAAGCAATCGGCAATTTTAGCGGGCTACACGTGTTCAGAGCATAGTAACGTCCGAGGCCCCCTTATCCTCCCGGTATCCTTCCACTGCAATGATCAATTCATAGGTATAACGTTTTTAGAGAGGTTAGTGCGAATCTTGTTTTAACGAGCACGTAATCTTGAAGAATTAACCAAAAGAGGCAAACGTAGTTATGAGCTTCTCTATTGTGTTCCCTTAAATCTGAGAGTTTAAGCTGAAATAATCGACATTCCCAAGAGTTTCTATCTTGTACTTCACCAATTGTACTTTATCTCTTTCTTAAAAAAAACTAAAATTAAAGTAAACTTTATAGTTTATATAAGTTTTAGATGTAATAAGAGACTTGATAGTCTCAATTCAGCTCGAAATGACGCACTATTATTACTGAAAAGTTTTCTCGTTCTCACCACAAAGTGACGGCGTTGTGGGAACGGAATGCTGCAAAGTTCCATACAATTATAGTAATCACTTATCTTTATTTAAAAACGATCTAATTAAGTGGCAGGTATCCAGAATCACAGACTTTTGGATTAAATGTAAGTAAACTCCTACGTTTAATTTTTCTAAGTTGGCTGCCTGTGTTGTTCAACCCCTGTTGTGGATATAACTCTGGGAACGATGATTACGTTTTTTAACTTCCATTGTTTTTTTATTTCTATTGCTAACTTAGTGTACTTAGTATATTGCTACTCCCGTATTTTTCTTAAATAAGTGCTTTGAAGATTGGAGCTGAGAGTTACCGCTATCAATTATTAAATATTGCTGCTTAGTTTTATCAATGAATGAAAAATAATTTCAATATTTCAAATAATATTAATGATTATTATTATCTCTATCATTTGTAATCTTTTTGCCACTATCCATTATAAATGACTAATCATAAGAGTAATGTATCACTTTAATTGTCACACTTTATAAATAAAATTCGTTTGATTCTCCATTCTCCCTCAACCTTCATCCTCTCATGCTATCTTTCTTCATTTTTTTCCTACATACGCTTCTTCTCTGCCCTTTCTCTCGTCTCTCAGTTCTCTTTGTTCCCTTTTCTCCTTCGCTTGCCCTTCTGCCTTTGTGTCTGGGTGGAGTCCTTCCATGTGACTGACGACACCCTTTAGAGCTATCCTGTACTACCTTATTGCTCCTTCTCGCCACCCTTTCTTCCCCCTTCTTTCCTCCCTGATTTAGTGCCTCAATATTCTAAATCAACCGATGCCTTTGTCCGAAGGTGTTCCGGGAGCAGTCTCTTCAAAGAGACGTCTTCTCGCTAAAGAGCACTCCCTCGCGTATTTCGCATCCTTCCTATTTGTAATTTATTTTTTATTTAAGAGACGGAGATTTCCAATTTTTTCCAGGATTTGGAAGCTACGAAAAAACAACTCCTTTACGCGATCTGACTTTACTTTTCCCTTTAAACATCTCAGAGATTCCGTATTGCGACACCTGCGTTACACAAAAGAGGTTATTTGATAATGTAGGATTTTTATGCCGCGATTCGAAATTACTGATTGGATTTAGAGGGCGATTTTCTATTTGCGCGCATGCAGCAGGAAACGTATCGCTTCCCAAAGAGGAGAGGAAGATGAGGATGGTTTCCCTTTGTGGAAGGAATACAAGATGAGCTTCGTTAAGCGCGACTTCCAAGAATCGATACCCACGGCGGGACATGATTGGAGGTTAAGGTTCCTCTCAATTCTTCCGAGAAATGGAAACCAACCATTATTATTTTTATCGCTTTATAATTATTTTCATCTTCCTTTATCATTATTAATACTAATTAAACTGTAATTTAATATTTTTATTATTATCGCAAGTACTAGAAGAATTGCTTATTATTATATTTTAATGCTAATATCACCTATAATTATCTTCTTCTGCTGTTGTTTGACCCAGTGGTAGGTGACTGCAATGCAAACTGAATGCGAACTATTTGCAATTATATATCGATCCCTAAAATGCTTCAGTCCTACGTAAACCCCTACATCACTGCTTTCCAACGGGTTTTCTCCAAAATCTGCCTGTATCTTTGGTTGGCCGTACGTGCGGTGTGCATTATCAAAGTATGCTTCACATTTTACGTATAATATATATGCCTTATTTTCCGAGGAGGTTGAATAAAATGTTTGGTATCGTTGCGTGGGATTTGGTAGCAGGAATATTTAAAAAATATTATTCATACATAGGATTACATATACTCCACAATACGGGTAGAGGATATAACGATATAAGCTAACCAGTATAGTTGGTATACAATTTATGAGAGATTATCGGTATGAATACTGTTATTAGAGAGGGCAGTAATTTTTCCTGTTACCCACCAACTGGTGTAGCTCCATTAAATCTCTAATTATGTTTTTAAATGTCTACATCTACATAAATACACTGAAAGCCGCCTTTCGGTGTGTGGCAGGGGGTGTAAACAACAAGGGTTCCAGTTACCTCAGTAGCTTATTGTTGTAGTATATCGTTTGCGGAAAGAATGAGTGAACAAATTACTTGTCCTCGCCGAAGTAACGGTGGTCACATAATACAGATTGCGTCTTCATCAAACGCCTTTTCTCTAAATTTATCAAGCTATCGCCGCCTAGCTTCTGACCTCCTTTCAAGGATTCCCAACCTGCGTCAGAGAGCGTTTTCGTAACGCATGCTTCTTTATCGTAGCTTTTTTTACGAATCGTACCACCTTATTACGCTACAATTCTTCGAGTTTGCGGGTACACGTTTCATCCCCTGAATCCCATACACTCGCCGCATATTCCAGATGGGTCCTGACTAAGGTGAATTAACATCGTTCTCTAGCATTTTCATTGCATATACCTACAATGCACTTTATGAAACCGAGCTTTATAGTTGCTTTACCACAAAAGGTAAGTAAAACAATTAATAGAAAATTCTGTATCAAAATATATGGAATATTAATTTTCAGAAGGATATTTGGATCTATACATAAAATGCAAGATATTCTTGGTTTTAAAATGGCCTTCAGGGCTACTGTAGCATTCCACATTAAATCTTTATAGTTCCTTATAAATTGGTGCACCTGATATGTCCCGTCATCCACCACCCTTCCAGGCAATCTCCAACTCTCATAATTTTTCCTAGGTGATCTCGGAAGTCTGTCCCAATTTTTCAATAGGAACCCTTATCCAACTTTGGAAATTCCTCAACATTTTCTGCGCCACTTCTAAACTACTTTTTCCGCTTTTTTTCGGTTATCGATTTCCAGCCCATGGCCCTCACTCTACCGAGGGGATTATACTTATAATTAGAAATAACGAATGTTCCCCCGGTAATTAATATTTCCGACTAATTTGAAAAAGAGATCCTCGGACGCGAACTTGTTATCCTGGAGGAAGTGAGCGTACGGCGATTGGAAAATTAATCGCAGTTCGGCTGTTTGGGTTATTCCGACCGTTTGCTGTTCACTTGAACGAATAGGTCCGTGGGATTGACTGCGATTGTCTCTGAAAGAGACGTTTGAAAGCGCACAATATAATAGATCGGAATGTGCTTGTCACTCACGTGCTTAAGTCACTTTTCTCGCCTCTGAGGATGCACTCCTTGTGTGCGCGTAAGGCTGACTCTGTTGGTTTTTGGTGGTTTTCGGATTGTGTGACCCTTTGTTACATTTTTGCCACCAGCGGCACTCTACTTATTCACACACGTGCTTGTTTTCATTTATGTCACGTATGTAAGTTTTTAATTGTATGTGAACGTTTTGATGCTTTATCGTCATTTGAAGAATCATCCTGGAGAATTCCTGGATGGCATATTTGATTATAGAAAGACTGCCATAATTTATAAAATAATCTGCCAAAGTTCTTAAAAGAAGAGACAGTCTATCATTTAATAATGGTGCCGAACTGTAGCGTGAGACGTTAATTTTGTCAACACGTGAATGGTGAGCTTACGACACAATTTTTAATGAAAAAATAATTGAATAAATTCATATTTGTTCATGTCTGAGATTAAACTTTACAACTGCACGAGAAAGCGCCGTCGCAGTTCCGCGTTCCGAAAAAATTCTCTCGCGTGACTTTTCGGGAAAGCGTGATCTCAAAATATTCCAAATATACCGCTTGAAAATGTAATTAAATTTCCTAGCAGAATAGATATATCTAACGGACATCTGTAAAATGAATTTAGCTGATGGTGAAAGGTATCAGTGGGTATACTTTATATTGATGGCTGTCACGGTTAGCGTAGTAAACGATTAGAAATAGTAACAGCTGTTTTTACGTTGTTAAGTTTAAAAAAAATTAATTTATATAAATTAAGTTCGTATGGGATTCGATAGCTATCGTAAACACAACGCTCAGCTTCGACTTTTCGACAAACATTATGAGTGACGGCATTTGCGGGCACAGTAACTTTTCGTCAGTAATTGATTTTAATTACACAAAGAAAATGTAGGACACATTCAAATAACAGAAAAAACCATAGTAAAATATTTAAACATAAGCACATACCATATTTACTAGCCTCTAAACAGTCCAAAAACTCGTTTGTGGGAATAACACAGAGAAGAGTGAACGGAATATCTTTCATAATTTCATAATATTGAAAACTAATGAATTTCATTGTTGATGCAACTATCATTGACATGCAGAGATATTATCACATTTATTATGATGTTATATATAAATTAATTTTTATCAACTTTTTAATTTTATATTATATTATAATAATATATTTTCATCTATTGTCACTGACAAGGTATCTTATAAATATTTTACGTAAGAGCAAAGTGAGGTAAATTTATCTGGTATCGTAGTAGTCCTTGAATGAACAGCAACAGACCTTATTTTTTTAACACTGCATTTAAATCACGGAAAATGGTTTTTATTCATCGTTTGCCTTTCTCATTTCAAGCTCAATCTCGGATCGGTCGAAATTTCCTAGTGATCACAAAATACGTACATATTGTCTTTATCTATCCTAAGCGTACTTTTTCTGAATTTATTCAATATCTTGATCCTTTATCTTAGAACATTTCTTCCACGGATTAGCCTGCGACAGAATGTATTTCATTAACCATTGCATATTTATTTACGTAAATTTTAGGAATATTATTACGTGACGTTGCACCTTCACGAGTTCTCGGATGAAGAACTTCTTTCTTGGTATGGGGATATTCTAGATGTAGCCTGACCAAAGCAAATTAGGAGTAGTAAAAGTATTGCTAAAAAGTTTTGACAGCTATTTTACACGTGAACCCCTACTGGGAATCGAACCCTGGAACGATTTTACCGAAGGCTTGCGCGTTGCTCCCGGAACCTTTCCCTCGGCCATTCGGAATCATCACTCAAACCATCTGGCTAGTAACATCGTATTATCTTATATTCAGTAAAATACGTAATTTTTCAATTAATATTGACATTATAATATTCGAAGTTCCGTCATGCGTACCCGAGATTTCGTCGAAAAAGATTTATTGAATTTATTTTAATGACTCGCAGGTTCCTCACCATCATACATTTTTCCCGCAGATTGTAATGGAGGCAATTTTTGAAAAACGACTCGCATCAATCCGACAATTCCTCCTCCCCATGTCGTTTTATTCTCTCGCGACTCCCAGTGCCCTCGCCGCTTACTTTCCTCATCGACATCCAAAGCAGATGCGTCGTTCTTCTCTTCCAATCGAAGCCACTCTCGCCTCATTCCTATTCCATCTCCTGCCGTTCTCAATCACTCTAACAAATGCTTACCCCATCGCAGACGCCACGCCCAATCACCCTCCGCCATCCGGAAACCGCCACCCATTTCCTTCGACTCTCTTATAAATCTCCTCGCGTTCTTTCTCCTCCTTTCGCGAAATCGTTCGTCGTTTCATTTCCGCTCCGCTCCTTGCATGTATATATTACCTCGCGATGGTGGGTAATTGATGGGATTTTGCGCACTTAACGTCCGCGATTGCGATTCCTAGTTAGATGTCGGAAGCTAGTAGTAGATTTTGGAATTCGCAGAATGAATGAAACGGGATCGGGCGTTTCGAGGTGCTGATTTATTCGTTTAATATTAATCCTGAAGCCTGGGTGTGCGACCTCCTGGAAGGTCGCTTTTTAAGTATTCTGAAGCTGCGGCCTCCAACGGTCCGTGAAGAGCTTGGGCATTATTTGCATCTTTTTTCATTATCATACCTTTTCCGTATATTTAGAATCCAATTCGTGTCATTAAAACGGGGTAGACGAGCGAGAGAACTCGTATTACAACAGTGATACTATAATTATCTTATAGGTTGTATATTACACCTTTTATATAAATATAATTTCTTTATATATGCTTCTGCCTTTTAAAAACTTCACAATAGCTGTCCGCGGGGTTCAGGTTTTAAGTACAATGGTTTGAATGGTTGGAAAACGACTGTTCCAAAGGTAGGGTCTGCCTCCAAGTTTTAGCAACCCTGAGGCGGGAGATACTTTGCCACCCTATCCCGTATTTACACTATATAATGTCCAGAGGATCATTTTATTAGCACATGAACATTAAAACTACCACTGGGTATATGTCCATGGTTAATTTCGATTTGTTTAATCAATATTCCTCCTACAATTACCTACTTTAATTACGTCTATGGAAAGTTGCACACAGAATACATTAAATTTCATTTGATGAAACCGATGGGACAGAACATCTCCGCCCATTTGTCCAGGAAACGTTTCCTTTTTCTTTCTCTTGGGACAGAAAATGGGACAAAAGACAGTTAGATGCACTAATCTGATAAGTACTGAGCCATTTCTGAGTCATATGAAGCTACTTTTCTTTTTTGGAATATCCCTATAAAAGAGCTTATTATGTTGCGAGATTTAAATTTATGAGATAGTGAGCCTCTCTCGCCACAAACAACATTAAGTCGCCCCAGTTTAATGTGTGCCCCGAGGCGACTTCCTCACTTGTCTCCCTACCGATTATTCCTTGACGTAGGCAACCCTTCTTAACTATCGTTAAAATATAACAAAAATGCAGATGTATATAGCAAAACAAATTTTATATTCAAAGCAAAAGTTTCAGCATGGAATTTTCTTTGCGAACACTTAAAAATAATGTGTTTGCCTTTGTGTACTCTTATTTTGAATGGAAAATATCTTTGTTTAATTTAATTTAACGGAATAATTATTTTTACTTTACAATTATTTTTGAGATTAAAACAATGACTCTTAGAGCGCTGCCTCTTCTTTCTTTCATTTTCAACAGTGATCTCTTAAGAATCTATTCTTTTCCTGTATGGCTCGCAAATGTATCTATCAAATTACTACAATAACGTTTCAATTCTTAGAGATACATAAGGAGGAATAAAAATTAAGTTTATAGTTTATAAAAAATTTATTCTTTATTTTTTGCTAATTTACATGCATTATTGAATTAATACTTACGGAAAATGGTACAATTTAGCTGGATCGTCGAAAGAAATGTTTTCCTTAAGTTTGAGAGCTTTTTTATAAAATTTAGTTTCGGATTTCTGAACTAATTTCGCAACTAAAGCAAAAGTGACAAACACTTCATAAGAGAAAATATTCATGTTGTGTCGTGGTGGCCATACTTCGGAAGGCTTTGGAAACAGCATACAAGACCCTTCTCTGAAATTTACGTGTCACGAAGAGATTAAAATCAGCAGTAGTACACAATTTATTGAAATAATTACTCGGCCCTTATTCTGCCGATAAGAAATTATATACGCGTGAATTATATATTCCTCCCATATTTCCTGAAGTAAATGCTTTCTTATAGTACATTTATTACTTTGGCATGGTAAATTTATGGCATTAATACTCTACATTGTAATATTGAAAGCGTGATTATACGGAAATCATTCATAGGTTTGGTTTATCTGTGCGGAACACCAGGGGCTTAGTCAGAATTTGTGCAGAAGATGGCACAACAACTTCCAATAGACAAGCAATACTGAGGACAGTAACAGAATACTTCACCAACTTATACAAGAAGACAGAAAATGCTGAAGAGGAAAACCAAGAAGAAACACAAAACTCAGAAAATCCCCCCTCTATTCTCCCAGAAGAAGTAACAGAGGCCATCAAGAAGATGAAGAATGGAAAGGCAGGAGGAGNTATTGCCGAATGTCATCTCCAGTTTCTCCTTCAAAATCCACCATTATTGCAGGATAAGTTTCGTATTAATTTTCAAGTCATATTTATATCATCCTTATTTCCTGTTCCTGTGCTAAACCTCTATTTTATTTCATTGGTAAAAGTTTCTTTATATGTTGTTATTATATTAGTGTCATCTTATTTAAAAAATGTACTTAGAAAAAATCCTTAACTTAAATGCTTTAATTCTTTTCTTATTGGCGTAGCAAAATAAAGTTAATGTAGGCTCACCGTTTCTGTAGTGCAAATGTAAATACATGGTTTAGATTAAAGAATGACTGCAAAATTAACTTTCGAAGGAGACTTATTCTGTTTCGTCCTATGTGTAGCTGTATAATTCGGGTATAAATGATCAGCTTATGAAATTCTTTGGAGAGCTCCTTAGCAATTACAAGACATTATGATTCTGTGATAACACCGTTTAACACTATTTTAGTTTTTCTTTGTTCCTGGGTAGCAAGTGTTATTTCCTAATTTATCATGCCTCAAAAGTATACAAAATAGCATTTATTTCTCACAAACTTTACTTTTGTGATATATTTATTTATTTCACCTACATAAATGGGTCATAAATGGGTTTACCTACATAAATGGGTCATAAATGGTCTAAACGTTAGATAATGATTCGTAAGATTCCTTTTTAACACTCCTTTCTTTCCTTTTTTATAACTTATGACTCGTTCAATGTCAATTTTAATACCATCTTAATTAATATATATCTTTGCCTTTCCATCAGTCTTTTTCCTTTCGTCTCACCGTCAATTACTTCCTTTTGCAATCCCTCACCTCTGAAATTTACAACACTTATTTCTTTTACCTCATTTTTATTTTTTTAATCATTCTTTTTATTACACCACCACCTCGCTTGCTTTTCTAAGAACCTAGCTCTATTTTTCAATTCTTCTGCACACCCATATATCGAATGCCTCTACTATTCCCCTACCCTACTGTCCATACTTTGACACTCATATAGCTGAACATTCAAAGAACTTTTCTAATCTTTTCCTAATTTCCTTTCCCAGACCCATCGTTATCAGTCCTATTCGCTCATGGAAGCTCATTCCGTTATTCTTCTTCTAACAAGTTACTCCTACCATCGCAAGCACTCCTACCATCGCAATAGAAATCACTACTTACGAGCAAAACTGATCTGTATCTCATAGTTATTTTTAGTAATGTTTTAGTTATCTTTATGCAATTAGATATCTTTTCCATGATAAAATTTAATTTTTCTTACATGTACTTCTATTCTCAATTTTCTTGCTTTATCATATATACCTCTTGCTTTATATATATACTTCAAAATATAAATTCAGCAATCAGTACACGGTACTTACACTCTTTTCCTTTGTGATTGAAGCCCGAAATGAGCTAAAAATATTTCTGAAGGTATTAAAGTAGATTATGTATCAAAGCACGCACACCAAAGTTAGAGATGCACACAAAAATAAAGCAGCAACATCACTTTGCTATAAAAATAAAGATAGCGCAAGGAGAAACAAGGTGGTCGTACTTCGGACGATGTAGGGAAGCACTTTATGGGCTTCGTGTTATCTTTGGCGCCGCACTTACCTATCACTTGATGGTTCGTCGAAGGTCAGAAAAGCAGAGTCACATGTCTAGGACTATGTTGACAATATTTTGGACTCTCAGTATTCACTGAATTTACCTCACTTAGCGGAACCTACTAAGTGAGTGCGGACCCAAGAGCTTATGAAAGAGGGGGCGTTTAGGATAGAAATTTATGAAAAAGTGTCATTAGTCTAAGTGCCTTAACTCTACGTTCTTCAATCTAAAGTAACTTTTCAACGCACACTATGAAGGGATTAACGGGTGATGCTCTTGGAGGATCTTCAGCTTTTAATTTGCGTTCCTCATTATATCCAAAGCCAATCTATTGCCGAATGTCATCTCCAGTTTCTCCTTCAAAATCCACCATTATTGCAGGATAAGTTTCGTATTAATTTTCAAGTCATATTTATATCATCCTTATTTCCTGTTCCTGTGCTAAACCTCTATTTTATTTCATTGGTAAAAGTTTCTTTATATGTTGTTATTATATTAGTGTCATCTTATTTAAAAAATGTACTTAGAAAAAATCCTTAA
Source organism: Ladona fulva (assembly GCA_000376725.2). Classification (NCBI taxonomy): domain Eukaryota; kingdom Metazoa; phylum Arthropoda; class Insecta; order Odonata; family Libellulidae; genus Ladona; species Ladona fulva. The sequence continues at coordinate 164,316 of KZ309125.1, read as the reverse complement.
CTTAAATGCTTTAATTCTTTTCTTATTGGCGTAGCAAAATAAAGTTAATGTAGGCTCACCGTTTCTGTAGTGCAAATGTAAATACATGGTTTAGATTAAAGAATGACTGCAAAATTAACTTTCGAAGGAGACTTATTCTGTTTCGTCCTATGTGTAGCTGTATAATTCGGGTATAAATGATCAGCTTATGAAATTCTTTGGAGAGCTCCTTAGCAATTACAAGACATTATGATTCTGTGATAACACCGTTTAACACTATTTTAGTTTTTCTTTGTTCCTGGGTAGCAAGTGTTATTTCCTAATTTATCATGCCTCAAAAGTATACACAATAGCATTTATTCCTTACAAAGTTTGTAAGAAGAGTTGTCCAGGCTTAAGCAGTGGAATTCGTTGGATGAAATTGTGAAGGTTTAGAGAAAACGCCACCATAATTTTCCCAGCTTTTTCACCCGTTAAAATCAGCTGTGTTTCTGCCATAACGTGGCCAGCCTGTTCGAGGCAATAGGCAATCTGAATCAATAGTAACCAGGATGAATGACTCCTCTGCATTGACAACTCGTTCAGGAGCCACAAAGCCATGCTGCTCCATATTGGTAACAAGTAACCGTCTCTTCTAAGTGGTGGCTTACTCATTGTACCTCAAAGAGGATTGCAAAAATTTCAAGACCTTGCTGGATGCAAAGTATGCTGGATGCTGAAGTATAATCAGTACAGTTGACTTTGTTGTAGTGGTTCAGTTCTACTGGGCAACAGAAGGCTAAAAACTATGTTGAGTTGGTTGAAACTGGTGAAAAACTGTCACAAAATGGGATTTAGGATGTCCCTCAAAGTCCATATTCTTGATGCTCTTCTTGATAAATTAAAGGAGAAGGTGGGGACATACTCAGAGGAGCAAAGTAAACCCTTCCACCAATTCCAACAATTCAACATAGATTGGATTTTAAATGCCTCTGCCAAGGACAGTATAACGAAAACATAATGGGAGACTATACTCGTTTCAAATCATGAAAGCCTACTTAACGTACATTTCTTATTGGAAAGAAAGAAAAAGAGAGACACGGCAGTTAGAATAATAGTCTAACAGCCGTGTCTCTTAAGGAGTCAATTTAATTTGAATATTACATTTCATATAGAAAAATATAAAAACTGATTATCCCCGTGCACTTATATGGGATAATTCATGAAACCAACATTCAACAATGGCCTTAGTCGTCAAAGGAATGGGTTGTTTATTTCCCAAATATTTTACGAAATTTCCGTGTTTTATCAAAATCCTCGAAAGTTCGGATCTATATCAATATTTCACGACTAAAAGAAGAATCTATGATCATTTTCCTTTCTTGTGACACTTGTCTTAATTTCGTAGGACTATTGTCTCTAATTTAATTTTGTAAAAGAAACGACCTCTGCAAGTCGTGAAAACGTAATTTACGTTCATCTCTTATGGAAACGTATTTTGTGCTCCTGGGTTCGAACCTGGGCCTTTACAGAGATGAGAATAGTTTTTCTGGGGGTTTCAGCATTATAGAAACACAATGCAGTTTGTTTCAGATCTCTAAGTCAAGCCGTTTCTGAGATAAATAGGGGGACGGACAGACGGACAGACATTTGCTTTATATATATGATGTTAATTAGGAGTCACATGTTTTTATTCTTTAATCGTATAATTCACATGCTAATTTATGTAAAAGAAAAAACAATTTTGCCTGCTATCTTAACTGAAATAGGTTAATTTCAAAATATAACTGCCCTTGTCACAAAAGCAAAGTTTGTAGGAAATAATTACCATTTTCTTTACTTTTGTGATATATTTATTTATTTCACCCTTACGGCGAGGTTAGGCCCAATGGGCCTCTCTTACACCTAACCTCTGAGTCATAGATATAAGAAATTACTAAAAATAAATTCAACCTACTACTAACATATATGGTGAATTAATACTAATCTAATATTATATAATGCTAAACCTAAATTAACAAAAACATTTTAAAAAATAAAATGAAAGTAAAAAAGTAAATAACACAAAGTAAGAGATAAATACAAATAAAAAGATTTGGGTTGTGGGAAAAAAAACTCCTCAACTGAAGGTTTACAGAGAAAAACCCACGATGCGGGAAAACGCCCACACAAGAAGGGGAGCGAAAAAAACCCGCGAAAACACAGAGATAAAAAAAAAACTTAAATATAGTGCACTGATCATTCTGGCAGCTCGAACTATATGTTCTTCTGACGTCGACAGCTGAAAACTAAAAAGAGAGGAAAGAAAAGGGAGAGTATACGATTCAATTGATCTAACGTATAAGATAATATATCCCACATGCATAAGTATGTACATAAGTAATATATAAGCAATCAGGAAATAAATCTTTCTACCCAGAACAAAAATTGTATTACATAGTGTACGTAAACTCACTCTGTAACTATTGATGTTTACGTTTAAAGCGTAAACCCAACCGTTCGGCGTATTTGAGATCTTAGAATTGTTCTTCTTTAAACGGAATTGTATCCAAATACCTGCATCTGCTTGTCTTAATAAAGGGCAAATTCATATCTGGCATTATACTGAAATATGCCAAGTGCAATGGAAATGGTATGTGTGAGACATTTTAGCTTGGCACTCGCTTTAACATATTTACTGCTACATTGGAGTCGAGCCCTCGCAACCAAATTTGCTTTAACAGATCATCGTCGGCCACCTCATTGAAGTACGTACTTGAAGAGTTAACCATAGTGTGAAGTGGACGGATTAGAGAAAGGAAAAATCGCAATGAGAAAACTTCGAGAGGAAAACTTGGAGAGATGTTCTTGTCAGAAATTCGTCATATCTCGATCTACGACGTCGCATAGGATCCACAAACCATTTTCAAAAACGATCAGAGGGAAGTTGCGCTCTTAAATCTTGCAGATGTCGTGCGGGTCGAGCGTAAGGCAACGTGAATTATTTGTACGAGTGGAGTGAGTTGACGTGACGCTTGTCTCCTTAATAAAGGCGAGCTCTCGAGGGAGAGTGGTACAAGGCTGCACCGCACCACTGAAGGCTGATGAGGTTACGCGCAAAAGGTGACGTATTCATTCAAAGACTAAGTAAGGGGCTATTAGGCAGCTGATTCGAATGGTACTTGTTGAGTGCGTCAATAGCTGGTGCGTAGTGGAATAAGGAAATGAAGAACGAAGGAAAAATATTCGGTAATGATGGAGGATCTTGTCTTAGATTAGCTGCGGAGTTTTCTACGACGTGACCATCAACTTTTTTCTATTCCCTTTCTTCATTCGTAATTGACTACTTTCCCACTTTGTCTTCAAGAGTTTTCAACCAAAATGTATTCCATAGTAGTGTTCTAATCACGTGTTCTTAGAATTATAATGTCAGCTTATTCCGGAAAAAATTGAATCAGTCGCGTTTTAACCGCGAAAGAAATATCCATCTATCACAATCAACATGATTAGATCTTACTTCGTGGAACGCCATTTAATAAATGAGAAAACACAACTTCGTAAATTCCACACGATTTTATTATTCCACAACAAAATTGTGGGTAAAATATAAAGTTCAATTTTCTTCCTTTCTTTCGCGACTTTCGTAACAGTTGCTAGAAAAATTCCGCTCATTATAACTAACTCATTCCATTCTAAGGTTGACTATTTCGATGCATTTCAATAAACCAAATAATCTTATTGATCAATCGATGATAATGCTGTTATTTGGTTCAACGAGAGCATTTCAAAAAGGTGAAGAAGGTTTAATTAAAAAGTTAATTTTTGTTGTAAATTTTGCCGATTTCTTCTTTTAGTGAAAGTTACCTGAATATAATAATAGGTCAAAGTGAATTGGCGTGACTCAGTGACAGCCATGACAACATAAATTCATAAATTAATAACTTCTACTAATTTCTATATTGGCCACTAGCTCCTGGAAATTTCTAGCATCATCTGTCTGCCCAAAATTTTGTCGATAAAATAAATATATCAATGAGTGTTATAAATTCAATCGTTCAGTATATAAAAAAGTTATTCTATTAGCCTATGACTTATTTTTTATCGATTATGATAGAATTTTAAAATTGCAATTATTGCAGCTCCGCAAATTTTTATCTCACCGAAATAGTTTTCGATTCAAAGGATTTCCAGACGGGTTTTCACAACGCGCAAATTTTTCTGGGCACAAAGTGCCGAATATCTGTTGGAGAAACGGAGGAATTTCGGCAACTCCTCGTGTGAAGTATTTCAAGACGAAATGAGAGGGAGGCGCATTAGGGGGCAGATAGTGCACCAAATAACGAGGAGCATCCATCATACCACAAAGGTTGTGAGGGTCGTTAATCACCGCTTTTGAAAACTGGTTTCGTAACCCTTTGGCGTCGGCGGGGATCGAGTCCTCGACCCAAACCAACTCCGGAGAAGGGAATATCAAAAAAGAGCCGTTGCCCATTTGTGACCCGATTTCCGAAGTAATTGAAATCGGCCGCCTCCCTATCCTACACAGACTAACCGCCAACTCCACGCTTGTTCAAGAGCGACGTTCTCAACAGGGAATCCAACCGGAACAGAGCCTATAGTCGATACCGAAAAACCGTCAATTTGTGCCGGAAAGAGAACCCAACCCAAACCCGAGATTAAAATCCTTGAACGTGACCCGAAATCGGACACCGTTATATTTTCCGCAGGGCATCAAACCTTTTAGTTTTTCGCTCCGCTTCAAAGACAAAAACGAATATCGGTTCAGTTCAGGTTTCGTTCCTACCGCCAAAGTTGAACGGGCTCGAACCGGTTTTTATTTTCGTTCCATTCCATTGTAATGTTAAATGCTTCTGAAAGTTTGCTCTCTTATTTCTGACTTTTTAAATTTATAACACATTACACCATAAGAAAGAATAGAAATTAGTAACAGTTATTTGGGAGCCGTAGTTGGACCGTAGTTGTTTAGTTAGCCTTCTTCCAACTAAACTAGACTAAAGAGGTATCCTTGGCAACCATAAATCGGTTCGGAATAAAGAACGGTTTTCGGTTTCAGTTCTTGTTCCCGAATCAATCTTTCGGTTCGGGTTCGGGGATTTTCACTTTGACAGAAATAACATTTCTTTTTTGTTTCAGTTTTCGATTCGGATCCGGTTCGATGCCCTGATCTTCCGTTTCGATGATCGGTTCGGAATCTCATGAAATGGAAAAACTGTTATTTTTAATTAGTATATCCAGCGGTGACTTGCAACTAACTACTTAAAATGCACCAACTGAACTGATTCTCTGATTATTTTTTACAAATGATTCTAAGATTCATTTTAATTAAAATTAATATAAAGGTCAAGCGTAATATAAACCTTGCGCTGGTACTTCTAAGGGAGTGAAAAAAAAACTATTAGAACCGGTTCGACAGCTGCCGTCAGAGTGAATCCACAACCGAACCGAAATTTGGCGAATTTATTGAACCGCAGCGAAAACCGGAACGAAAATAATTATGGACGAAGCCGTTAAGGTTCTCGGCGCATTAATGCTTAAGTCGGCCGGAATATTGAAATGAGAACCGAGAAAGGTCGATATGACGCGAAGTTTTCCTTTTAAATTCATCTAATCAATTATGGTATCATTATTATTCATTGCTCCATCACCAGGCTGATTCCATGCTGAAGCAATGCACGCACTTTTATTATTTACTAGTAGGCCTCCAAAAATGATTTCTTTCCGTAGTCTGATGAAAGTTATTGTCACCTAGCGGGCAAAATATTTGGCAGCGGTGAGCTAAGAAATTATATGAGCGGAATAAACTTCCACAATAATAAAATATTAGGGGGTGATCGACCCAACTTTGGTACAATGCAAACATACTTTTATGGGGGAAAGAAATAAGATTTTTATTTGCCAATCCATGTAAAAGTATTTTGTGTACCCTATTTACGGTAACATTTACAGTAGCTTTTCTAGTTTGAAAATCTTAGATATTACGTTGTTCTTACAGCAAAAATAAAAAAAAATGTAAACTGATAAAAGCAAAGATCATTTTACTCAATTTACTTCATTTTTTCTTCATTATTTACCACTCATTAGAATTAAAAATTAGAATGCTTAAAAATGCATTCCTTCCAGAGAAAATGATAGTTGTGTTAAAAACAAAAATATAATCTGCATATTTTTTCTTTCCCCTGATATTACATTTTATGTTCTGCTATCGCTATCTAATGACGAAGCATCAACGCTATGAAATGACGAAGCATCAAAGTGGTCTCATTACTCAACTCAGTGAAGTACTTATTTATCTTATATCCTGTTATGACAGCATCGGGAGATATTCGATGCTAGTTGATTTCCTCTCTCCTCTTTGCCCAAAGGTATTACAATTAGTGTAGAACAAGGAAGATCAACGCCAAAAGGCATTCAATGATGAGGAAGGGCATCATTTTATACGTCGTTTCCTTCTTGCGAAGCGAAAATTGCATCAATTCCGAGAACGCAGTGATTGCTATTCTAAGAACTGCGCTTCAAAGCGTTCAAAGAAGTTCTTTAAAACCCTCTCCCCTTACGGATTGAGCATTACTAAATACAACTTTTCTCTTAGATGGGCATAAATCAGATAAGGTAAACGTGTTTAGTTAATTAGCTCGTGTAATGGAGAGTTACATCCATGTACTAGGAGTTTAATAAAAATTACGAGCTGTACTTACTACTCCGGTTAAATAAATTCCTTAAAAGTTTTACTTCGGTGCCCGAGTCGTGATATGATCATGTTTTTGTGATTTGTGAACAAATAAAAATCGTTGTGTCAATTAAAATTATGGAATGATCGCTTTTCCGGTTACTGTCGTAAATCATCACTACAACAGACATTGCTTTAGGATATCCCACAAAAAATTCGTTGGATATAGAGGTTTAAAAACACTTCAAGAACCGTTATATTGTGTTGTGATCATGTTTTTTTCATTTTTGATTAAATAAAAATCATTCAAACATCGACAAAATCCATGAAGTTCTCTCATGCCCGTTACCATCGCCAATCATCTCTAAAGCAGAATTTACTTTAGGAGATCCTATAAGAAAGTCATTGGATATAGAGGTTAAAAAAGTACAAGAGCCGTTATGTCGGCGGTTCGCCCCTGAGAGAGAAACAGGAAACTAGAGAAAGGAAAGGAACTAACCGGCCTTCTAGGAATCCCCTAATGCGCATTCCAATAGCAATGCTATCATCTTCAGAGGTCGATGAATACTCGATTAGAACTTCGATCGGTTTTATTTAACTATAAAATTCTTCCACTCTGCTCTATGATTTATTCTTTACTCCTATTATTAATTATCTGTTCACATATTCCTTTCTGGACGGCTACCATCATCCGGAGTTCGGAAAGTTCGAGTTCGGAATTCCATTTCGTCACGATTGAGCCCATTCAGATGGGAAATACAGCGGTGTGAAATGATCGCGATTACAGAGAGGAACCGAATCCCATTAGAAGAAACCCTTTGATGCGCGGAGCCAAATGGAAATGACCACGCAGTGATAAAAAGTCGCACGGAAGGGCGCGCACAAATCTCTGGCACAAGTGGATGACCTCTTTTTCTTTCTTTCGAATCGGGAGGATGTTCTCCTTTCGGCTCATTTCATCGCCCGTTCCTGGTGAAGGACGCCCTATAAAACCTTCTAATTTTCTTATTAACGTCATCACAACCGAGTTGTAAAAATATATCGTCGGAAAGGTTTCAGTTAATCAATTTTCCCCGAAATCTTTTCCAAAAATGAGTACTCTCGACTTAGTATTTATACTTGGAACCTTTTTTTTTTGTGAAATTTAAAGCTGCTGAAAGCAGGAAGTCGACAGTTTTTTCGAAAACCTTTTCCAATGATTATCAAAATGATTAGACCAATATCGCGCGAGACTTTCATTAACAGTATACATTTGGAATGCGTAATGCGTATATATATATATATATATATT
>KZ309125.1:112720-156370 GCA_000376725.2 Ladona fulva | reverse complement strand
GGTAAGGATACTGTAGATGGTATTATCATAGACTTTGCTAAGGCATTTGATACAATTCCGCATGAGACACTTCTATTCAAACTAAGAAAATTAAATATTGATGAAAGGGTAATCATTTGGATAAAAAATTTCCTTACTGATAGAACTCAAAAGGTAAGGGTGAATGGGGAATATTCTACAGATGTCAATGTAACCTCGGGAGTGCCTCAAGGAAGTGTCATCGGGCCTTTACTTTTCCTAATTTATATTAATGACTTGCCCGATTGCATTAAATCTAATATTCGCTTATTTGCTGATGATTGCATCATTTATAGACGGATAAACAATAACGAGGATAGGGTCGCACTACAGAGGGATTTAATTTCGTTAGAAGACTGGATCAAAAGACATAAAATGAGCATTAACGTGAGTAAAGTATACATATCACATTTTCAAATAAGAAAATAATTTCATCTCAAGGATATCATCTCAGTGGAGAAATTATACCAACGTCTGATCACTGTAAATATTTGGGAATTACATTTAACAGAAACTTGAATTGGGATAAACACATAGATCATATAGTAGCGAAAGCGTATAGAACACTACATCACGTCATGAGAAATTTAAAGGGAAGCAGTAAGAAAGCAAAAGAATTGGGGTATCTAACTTTGGTTCGGCCGATCTTAGAATATGCTACGACAGTGTGGGATCCTTATGAGAATTGTCGCATAAAGAAATTAGAGAAAGTTCAAAGAAAGGCAGCTCGTTACGTTATGGGTAGGTTTAAAAGAAGAGATAGCGTCTCAGAAATGTTAAAGGTCCTCGGATGGGAATCGCTAGAGAAGAGGAGGAAAATAAACAGACTGGGTTGTGTTTACCAGATAATTGCGGGCAGTAAGGGATGGGAGGGTTTTAAAAGCTTAATCGAAACTCCAAATTTTTTAGGAAGAAGTCATAACCATAAAATAAAACTTAGGCCGCAAAGAACTAATATAGCCAAATACTCTTTTTTGAATAGAGGCATAGCCGAGTGGAACAAGTTACCTGGATCGCTCTTTGAGTCCTTTCCTAAGAATCCAAAATCATTTAAGAAGAAATGTGCTCTCACAATGTAATTGTAAAATATTAATTGGTTATTTGTGTATCGTTTTTTGTATAATTGATTAATTTGTTATATGTATTTGTTAAAATAGTTGTAAAAGTAGTATATCATGTGATGTAAATAGGTGCAAATTTAGTGTATTGGTGTGAGTATAATTTAAGAAACGAAATGTGAGAGGAGTAGGGGATTGCCTGGTAGGGTGATGTACGGCGGGGACTACGTGTGCCCCGGTACTGCCACAGAAGCCGTGAAGGCCTACCAGGAACCCTGAAAAATCTTGATGATAATTTAATGATATGTAATGGAGATTAATGTTTCGTTTTCATTATTGTAATTTTTAATTCATTCCATTGTATAGTATATAGTTAATTATTGGATGGTGACATGACCTTAAATTAGAATTTAATCATTATTACGTTTAATTAACGTATATAGAGAGTATATGTATACAGTAGTAAAGTATATGTATATAGAGAGTAAAATTAGCTTCTTAGCTAATTAGCAGTAGTATTCTCACATTTTTTGGAAGAGTCTAGTTACCTTCATAAAGGGAATGACTTTGTTCAGCTTGTTTTGGTCGTCAGCAAGAATCTCTTTCAGGGTACATGTCTCCAAGTGTTTTCTACGTTGGCTGGTGTAAATCTGGCAGTCGGTGTCCAATCCTTAAACGACTTATGACTACCTCTTCCCTTCTGCTGTTTCTGATAGAGGAGATCCAGGGTTTGGAGTTCTCCTTAATTGCACGCAGCTTGCTCCCTGATATTGAGGACAAGCGCTCTTCCCAGTCTTTGTGGGCAATACTTTTGAAATAAGATTTCAGGTCTCCTGAGGCTACTGCTTCACAGTCTACGCTAGGTTTCTTTGCAGCATCTTTTGCTGCCTTATCTGCTTCCTCATTTCCTGCTATGTTTACTGGAACCCAGAGAAATTTTACTTGGACTCCTCTCTCAATTAGATTGCATAAGAGATATTGCACTTCCTGCACAACCGGGTGTGTGGGTTCGTAGCAGGTGATATCTTTAAGTGCACTCATTGAGTCATAGCAGATAAGGACGGGTAGTTCTTGATTCAGGGAGAATTCTAATGCTAATTTCATGGCCATTAACTCTGCCGTAAATACGCTACACATTGGATGTAGCTTAGTCCCATGTTAGAGATTTGGGCCAACACATGCGCTTGCACGGCCTGCTTCCGATTTTGAGCCATCTGTATAGATAATATTAAAGCCTCGGAATTAAGATAAACTTAATAAAAAGTTAGACCGTAGTTCTTCCGAGAGAATAGCGGCCTTTGTTCTACCAGCTAGTCTGAATGAGACATCAGGCATAGGGAGTTTCCAGGGTGGTTTGCTGGATGTCAATGTACGCATGATTTTGGGAAGCGTTATGTCATTGTTTACTATAAACTTGTACAGCTAGTGGCTGTATTTCTCGAGGTCTTTTATTAAAAACATTTAATAAATTATTATTAAAAACAGATGATGATGATAATACGTTGCAACTATGTTATGGGTATGATAGTATGTTGATTCCTAGATTTGTTTGCTAGAAAAATCTTCGATCTATTTTTGATAGTGTTATACATTTATTGGCAATAGCATATGTACAAAGAAGAAACCCTTCTATAAATGCCCAAAAACAGTCATAAACTGGTAAAAATATTTCTCTCGGCTTAGCATTTATGGAAAAGTATCTCTTAAATATCAATTCCGCTGCTGATTAAGATTCGATTTTTAACTTCGCTTTAAAGTTGGCATTTTAAAAAAACATATGTAATGGAGATAACTTTGCGATAAATCACTCGACATCTTCAGTAATCATTATGTTTTTAGTTATATTATTATCATAATTTTTAGAAGAGGAACTTCTGAGCCTTTCTCTCAGGCATGTAATGAATTGTAATACAATACTTGTATATTTCACATTAATTTATTCTAAGCTGTAAGATTGAAGTTAGAACATGTTTAGGTCATTAGTTTTATTTCCTCGTGTAGTTGTTGGCGTCATTACTGACCACTCATATGCACGATATACGATCCTGTAACAATTGAACTTTCGGAACTTAGGTAATAAGGGTATTATCGAGTAATCGATTGGTGGTTGACATTATCATCATCTCTCTGCTATTATTAGTCTATTCTCGACGTCAAAGTAGCCCAGGAAAAATAAAGTTGTAATCCAACTGCTAAAAGTGTTTAAAAAGAGAACTGAGATCCCGTCCAAAAACCACTCTGTTAACAGTATTCAGCTAGTAGGGTTACTTGATTCCACCAACAGCCAGTAAGCTGTCCTCATCCACTTACGCTCGTTCCCTGTTAGACTTTAAGCCTTTTAAGTTTTTTGAAGGGGATAATGCACTGTTTTACCTATTTTATCTTGCCTGTTACTACCGTACATCATTAGCAGGAAATGATTTCTTGCATCGGCTGACCCAATATCGATTAATTGCACCGTTAGTGAAATTTAGTAATTCTGACTTTAGAAGTCTGTCTGCACAGTTATCAGCCTGAAGGCTGGTTTGAACCCTCCACCATAAGCAACGATAAGCTTTGGAGAGAAGGCTGAGGCTACTAGGCAAAATGAGGAGTTAGGTAGTTTGCCTTTTCTTTCCCCACTGAGACAGAATGATATAAACGGAACAAGTCCACACAAGCACAGTGAAGTTAAGTGAAAAACGTGTGAAGTTAAGTGAAGCACAATGTAAAACACTCTACAAGTAACACTTTTCGTGGTATTCAAAAACGAAGAACCTAATCAATGTCATTATTTAGCATCATTCATACCTCAGTAGCTTTCATATTATCACAGCATCATGGTCATGGTCGCAGGACTATAGAATTGAACGGAATTAAAAAATTATTTAATCCTGATTAGTAATAACTTCGTCATGTTATGTTTTAGGGCGCATATTGAGTTATTGAGCAACAAATACAGTTTGTCAAAATTTTGCGCATCATTCATTCCGAAAATAGACTCAGTCGATCGCAGGCTGATTAAATGGCTATCGGATAGCAAAGTGGGAAACGCGTGCGCATTTGGTGGAAGCGGTCCCGGGTTCGAACACCGGTGTGGGCCAATAAGTTCGTACCACTGCTACGACGGCCTCCTCCTCACTGCTATTCGGATTTCGTTATTGTTCATTTCTGAGTCCGAGAGCGATAGAGAGTATCTTATTTTTTGAGTAATTTGGTATTCAAGAAACTTTGTTTCGGATGACGAACTTAACGGATGACAGTCTAAACGATGGACTGAATTGAGATTGAAAACCGAATCATCGCTGTGTGAATAAACGATACAGCTATTGCTTCTGGAAACGGTTGCCAACCTTCCCGGAGTCGGAGAATAGTTAGTAAAATCTACCGCTTCCCGTATTTAAGTGTACGTATTCCTCCCGATTTTTCTCAAAAAACTCGTCCAGTCCGAATGATATTTCGAAAATCTGTACCATGGCTCCTTCTGCCCGTCAAGAGTATTTAACAAAGCAGTATTTGTGTGGACATAGGGACATGGAACCACTTATCTGTTCTCGAAGAGAAATGCTTTAGTAATTACAGCTTTTCTTGTTTTCATAATTTCTTATTATTAATCTGGTATTAAGTAGTAGTACTTTTTTTAGTGATTCGACGGCTAAGTTCATGTCGCTTGAGGCCCCCTACCGGGAATCGAACGTAATCGCCGAAAATGAACGACTTACCCACGTGTCACCGTTCCCCACATGGCTTTCCAGAGCCCCTTGGTAATCCTACTACCACTCATCTGTGTCCAGACACTTACATCGGACGCGGTGGCAGAGTGACATGGCTCCAAACCCGAGATCCCGAGTTCGAGTCCCGACTAGTCAGATTTTTTTGTCTGGGGAGTGGTTATTTATATGCGTAAATAATAATGATTATAAAATGGATATATTTGAGCTCTTCCTATTTCTATTAAAGATGTCATTATTATTATCATCCTCATGGAATTATCTAGAAAGTTTCTACGTATGCTACGGTGTATGATTTTGTGGGGAAAATCTCACCCTCCAAGGATCAGCTCCTAAGTAAATCTACTTCGGTGGTGCCAAAATCCAATGCCGCGCACTATTGAAGAATGGACATTTACGGTCGCTAAAGTTACGCTTTAAACTTTGACTCCCGGAAGATTCTCCTTTCAGGTCGGATAACTGACTGAATCAGTATTTGGCAACTCTAGAAGGAACGGTAGTTGACGTGCAAAGCAGCGAGTCAGTTCCATGGCGGTATAGTACGCACGTAAGCCCTTCGGCGTCGAAACGAAGCCGAAATCCATTTCCCTAATGGGACGTTTGATCCCACCGTCGCTGTGTTGCAATCGTCACTCGGCGGGAGAGAAAGGGTGAGAAAGTAGGGAAGGGAGGAAGCGATGGGATAAGTGGTGATATGAGGGAAACGGGGGCGGAGATAAAGTAGGGCGTGGGGAAGGGCGACGTAAGGCAATGGGAAGTTTTCAGGATGGAGAATATTGCGAGGAATACGTGGAGGTGAAGAAAATAGAAGCAAACATACGATTCTCCCGATAATCCCGGAGCCGATTATTCGGGTTACGCGTTAAGTGGTGACCGCATAATCGTCAGTATACCTGTTTAAAAGTAATTAAATATTCTTGTAACGAAAATTGATCAGGAGTTCGATATGTGTACTTTATCAGTGGTACTTTGGATATCAAGTGACTCAGAAAACGATGTCTTCGACTAAGGAAGATTGTTTTTCCTATTGTTCCGACATGGCTAATGAATGCCTTCGGGGATGCTCGCGCATACACAGGTGAAAGATCGTAAATGGCCAAAACGTAATTGTTATTGCCCATTGGAAAGGCAGCATGAAAAAGGTTACAGGGGAAAGGGTAAAGGTTTTTTTTCGTGAGAAAGGTATTAAAATACCAATCCTGCATAAGAATATGCAATCTCTGGAACGAATTATCTTCGGTAACTGAGGTATCACTGCATTATCTTTATGAATAATGCATATGTTTCCCCTCGACTTATTTTTGATATGTCTGTGTGTGTATATATTTATATTATTTACTTATACTTAAATATGATTTAAACGCATCCGATTACCGTTTTACATTCTTTAAAAACCATTATTCTAGAAATGCCGCGATGGCAGAGTGGTTAGCGTGGAAAGGTTCGGCAATAGGCACATAGGTTAGGGAATGGTCGTGTGCTTTTGTCTTTTGTTTTTGTTTGAAGCCCACCACTGTAATGATCCGATAAATGGATGTTTGTGTTGGCTTTTAGAATATAAATAAATAAAGAAAACTAACTTTGCTTAAGCTTTGTGTTTCTATCGACACAATAGTGTTCATTTATGTTTTTACTATTTATTTTCTTTAGATTTTCGAATATCTGTAGGATTCTATTTCCCATGTCCTCCTAAAAACAGGGAGTCAATTGAATTTTGGATTATGGGGTCTTGATGAAGAGTTCATTTTATTAGCATTGGCGAAATTTTCTTTATATACGTTGATAAAGGAAGATAGAATTGAAAAATCACCTTCTCAACCCCTCCCCACAAAAAAATAGAGATGATGCAAAACTATGTAGTTACATGCTTGTTGTCACTTGAAAACTCTCTTTTAGGAGCTAATGTGAAGCGAACAAATCTGAAACAATTATCTGAAAAAGAAAATGTAAATTTATAGTGACAGGAAAATTGAAAATTATCGCTAATTAAATAAAGAAACATTTCCCATGTACACTAGCATATGTGTTATGAGTATTAATAGGCTCAGGACCACGATTTATTGGATAATGATGAATTTTAATTTCAGAGGTGAAACCAAACAATATCGGAGAATAAAGAAATTGTAATTGATGGAAAATGAAAAATACTGTATATATTTAATTGAAATGTACATTTCGTTATTTAAACCACAAGAATTGGCAAAAGGAATTGCTAAAATCAGTGTAAGTTAAGCTTTCATTTCCTAGACAATATTGTTAAGCTAAAGTTAGTGCAATATCTAACCAACCGGTCGAGTACTTCATCAAGAGCTACTTCAGTTTTCCTCATTAGCTAATAGCTAAATAAACGTTCGAAGCGTTTAGTGAATAAATAGAAAGAGACATATTAATCCAAAGTCGTGATTCCCATACGTATTTGCCTTTTACTCACCAACTTTATATAACGACATATAACCCATTTATTTTCAGAATCAACAAACTTCAACGCAAATCAGATTGGATTAATAACCAATTGAAATGATTACGAGGCTGACAAGGAGGCAAGGATTGCAGAGGAAAACAGGCGAGAGAAAATGGGAGGGGAGACATCTTTAGGGACACCTCCCGAAGTTAAACTACGAACTTTCACACAAAGAGCGTGTAGGAAGGCGAAGAAAGGTGTCGACAGACTTGGAAGTTGCTTGAGGAAGTTGTGAATAGATAAGGAACGAGGCCTAACTATGCTGCCGTCATGGTTGGCTCCTTAGTAAGAGGGGAAACGAAGGGAATTTAGAGGCTTGTCAGCGACGGACAGTAATTCAATTCCATCCAGCGTCTTGTAATTTCACTTTAATCTTTCAGAAGTAATTGTAGTCTTTTTATCAAAAACAGTTGCGGTGTTCAGAGCTGGTTAAGCGGATTCAACTAAATATCAGCTTGCTCTCCATTATCCATTGCGATTTAAAAGGTCTGTCTAAACATCGAAACTTTGAACTGAGAATTTATTGATTGTTAGACAATCAGAGAACAGCAAGTTATTCCTCCTTTAGAACTGAAACACTTTATCTGAAATATGTGTATGCTGAATCTCTCCATAATAAAGTGGAAAATATGAAGTAAACGAGAAATTTAGATAGCATTAAAGGCAATTTTTAAAATATTTAGAATTACTTTTTCTTCGTTTAAAAAAAAAGACAACTTTTAATATCACTTCATCGTTTTAATCACAACAGCATTAGTAGTTTAATCAGAAGTTAATTCTTTCTATCAATTTCAGGAGTCTTAAAAGGAAGAGTAATAGCATAGAAAAAATTAGATCAATGATCATTGCAAATGTAGTTGTTTTGGTATAAAGTCATCTCGCTAAAGGTATTGATTATTTGGTAAATGTTATCATTTTTTATCTTACTTTGCTTTAAAATCGAAATTGACCATCCGTTTAAGTGGCAAAATATTAAGGCATAATACTTAATGGCTGAAATAATAGTGGAATGAAAAGAAGATCTTAAAGCTGCCGAATTCTTTTTTTACAAAGGTAAACCTTTAATATATAGTACCAGCTGTAAATCAATTTATTCTTCAAATGTTGGAGAAGGCCCCTCATCTGTACAAGCAATAGTTAGCGCATCTCTACGTTATGAAATAAATCTGTCATAAAGAACTGTTATACTCGTAGATTGTCTCTGTGTGAGTCTGATAAATTTCAAGAAAAATACAGTTACCATATTTATTTCGATACTTCATTAATGAACTTATGTTTGAGAGCAAGTTTTTTCCTTGTAAGTACATTGTACACTGAATTTGGTGTTGTTGCACAAAATTTTAACTTTTAGTCTCTTTAAATTCATTTTAATATTAAAGAAGTTCTGAACTGTGGCCACATAGTCATGGAATGACATGAAAATCTAAAATGTACTTTCAGTCCTTAAAAGTCATGTATAACGTCATTGGTAAAACAAGGATGCTATGAAACTGATCGGTGAAAGATTACTCAATAGAGAAGGCCGAATGGAAGTGGTTATATGAGGAGACCCTGTAAAGTAGAATCAAAGAGTTTAGCAGATACGAATGTAGGTCAAACGGGAAAAAGAGGACGTGTAGGATGGAGCCCAATAAACCAAACTAAAGTAATGGGAGGAGGGAATTGATACCCGACGTTTGGGTTATCCGGGGCCTATATGTGTTCCTCATTCAGACCTCAAGCGTCCTCACTTTTTACCTTGAATTTAACTCGCTCTACTCTCGCGTCACAAGCTTTACCTGAAACAGTTGACATGAACGTGTAATATGACCGCGTCCTATTCAGCGAAAGAGCGGGAAAGCTGCCACTAAGTAAACGAGCCGTTTTATACTCTTTTTCCACAAGACACTGTTGCGTTAAATCCTGCCAGCTTAGCTGCATGCATGTGATTGAAGATACTGGAAATAAGGTTAAACTCAGCTCTTAAAAGTAAAAAGCTCTAAGAAAAATCTTTCTCGTGTCAGCTTCTTTGTCTTCTCGGGTTCACTTTTCCACAGGAAACTCTCTTATTATAGATTTACTCCACAGTGAAATTTAAGTTAAAAAGTACTATTTCAAACTTAAAGATTTCTTTCGTCTGCCGTTCGCAAAATTATAATATTAGTTGAGAGCTATGAGTCTATGAGTGCTTGATGTATTCCTTAAACCAAAGTTAAATTTTCTTTCTTTTGCAGGTCGCATTAAGATGGTTTTTCTCAAAAGTCCAAACACTTAAGTTATGACGGAAATAAAGGATTTCAATCATCAAACTTGCTGCTGCTTCAGGGTAGCAGATAGAAAATAGGAAACATTTGGCGATCATCAGCCAATGAATTGGATCCTCCGATCGAGAAAACGGTAAGAAAACCAATTGTTCTCGATTTGTTTAATTTAGAATTAGAATTCTATGTTCTGGAACTGCCAATATTTATAGGTTCATTATCTCATTACCTTCGCATGAACATTCAAACTTGCAAGGGAATAAAAAAAATATTCTTTACATCAGTGTTTGTCAAAGAGTATTCCTCAGACCGTAGGAGGTCCCAGAGTTATGGATTCTTTCGTAAATGATATCGAAAATGTTCTGAAACCTAAATAAACCAATCGTGCGCTATGATGATGCATTCTGTAGGCTCACCTACCTGGCGCATATATTTACTCTTTTTAAGTGACTGCTTTGGTTTTAATCTGGTTTTAATCTAGTATAAAACGGCTCGTTTACTTTGGTCAGTCTGCGCTGACTTCATATTATTTTAAAGCACTGTGTTTTCAGCGTCACATAAAAATGTGCATTATTTTATTTGAATTCTTGGATATTTTCTTGGAAGTGGGCCGGTTTAAAACCTTAATCGGGCCATCGTTAAGACGGGAACGTAGTCTTGGCCAATACGGGATGTTTATGAAACATATTCTTTAGCTCTTTGAGATGTTGCTAATAGCTATTTAAATTCATAACTCCTAGAAATTTCTTAGAATCATCATCATTCGCGCTTAATCTCGTGGGATCACATTTTTGCACGGCGAATATTAATTTCTCACCGAATTCTGAGGGACAGTTGCGCCAGCATATTCTCAGTTTTGTATCAAATCAGCACATATCGTCTGCATGATAAAAATCGTTTGGGGCCCTGATTGATTTGTGAAAAATAAAAGCGTTCCTAAGGAGATTAATTTGGAGAAGCAAGGTTTTTCGCAGGACACTGAGATGACCGCAGTCAGAATAAGCACGAAATTCTGTGATTAGGTTTGTATTGCAGGCTATATTCTATTAGTACTATCACACACTTTCCATTGTTTGGTATTGCTGAATTCATGTAAAGTCTAAATATTTATGTAAATTGAAATCAGGTAGGATTATAATTTCAAGAGAAGAAAACGCTCGAACTTCACATGCGTCTTCCCGAATGCCCGCCATTTAGCGGTATTCCTATGCTCATTTGTTTATCCTCCATAAGCCGCTGACCTCCGTAATTAAGATGTGAACGTTCCACTCGGGGGTGTAAATTCAGCGGCTACAGAATTAGAATTAATTCGAAACTCAACAACGTGGTTTTACATAAGTTAGAGAATTCCCCAGAGAAGATAAAAATAATAGCACGAATTGGTATTCATCTTGCGTTGCATTCTTTCGTGCGCTTATCTCCGCTCGGTCCTAAAGGAGAGGAAAGGATTTCGATGGCCGTTTGTGTGCCGATGAAAGCGTCACACGCGATTGCGAAACGCTAGCCTTTTTGGAAGGAATTTTAGGAGGACCGGTCGCATGACGAGTTTTGTAAAGGTTTCTTTTACTGCGGCTGTTAAAGTCAAGCGCGATTATAACTTTAGCGCTTGGGGAATGTTATCCTTCTCGGTTTCGGCGAAGAAATGCAAGGTCTAGTTCAGCGTGGACGGCGACAAGGAAGCCCTTATCTCTCGGAGGGAAAAAAGAGTTGGCGATTCATTTAGCATTTCCCCTTCTCTCGGGCCTTGAAGTCTCCATCCAGTGGAAGGCGTCCTACTCAATGAGATCCATTCACCAGGTGCGTTTATTAATGGTTTGATAGCAGCGCTGATTTATGGACCGACTTCTCGGTATATGCGTAACCGTCATTGGGTCCTTTTTCACTTCGGCTATATTTCACTTCCCTTCAGGTATTTACCTCGGTTTCTTTCTTCTTCGCGTCTCCCTCGCTGCCTTCTTTTCAATAGTTATTGCGCCATGGGTGTTTATGGGAGTCTTTAATATTAGAGTGCCTTCAGATATTTTTAACGGTAGAGTTTTTTTAAGGGGCCACCAGGTACCTCCGACTCCTCTTCATCTGCATTCGCAAACTTTTCTTTCAGTCGATGCGCTCAAAAATTCCAAAATTTTAATTAAACCTTACACTTATCACACACAGATGTTATGAATTTCTTGTTGTTCTAATGGATATTAAACCCTACTTACAATTTTGCAAATTCACAATCAAAAACAAGCATTAGATGGTTTACTCATTCATATTATACAAACGGTAAACTATTAATGGACGGTTAAGAATTTTCTTTGATGACATAAAAATTGTGTTAAAAATTCCGCATATGTTACATTCTAAATAGTTAACTCTCATTGGATGGAGAATTGGTGAATATTAGTCATAATTTTTTCCGATAAATTTAACGAAAAACCTTTTTTGGTTGCGTCTAGTGTTCTTTTGGGACAAAGGAAGGCGTTAGTATAAATTAGATTTAATTATAAATACTCGATACCACAGAGGTATCAAATTCCCCTAAAGTCGTTAGGCAGCTGGTAGGTTATAAATGGGCATATCCAGAATTCTGGAAAAACTACCTTTCTTAGAAGAAAGCGATGCATAAATATTTCAATATTTAAGGCACCATCTTCGTGGGTAGACATACTAAGTAATACTAGACCTTAAATTTTCCAAATAAAATGAACGAAAGAGCGGAAGAGCTGTTCCGTGTATTTTTCCGAGTAATCTTTTAAAGATTTGCTCGTAAACTTTGTCAGGATTTTATAATATTAGATTGCGGTCATAAGAGTTTCAAGTCAATATATGAAAGATAAAGTATACCTTAGTACAGTAGTACAGTACCTTATTTACTTGAATCATTGAATTTGACTCGATGTAGATCGTACCAGCGTGCGGGATACACGTTTAGTTATTTATGAAATTTAACTTTATTAAAATGCTGAGCAAATCCAGCTCATGGAAGATATTTTTTCTCATCGATCATTTGACTATCAAACGGTCGTTCCATTAACCACCGGGACGTCATGTTATTCTGGGGTTTATGGCGTGACCTCCGAGCCTCACTCGGTTCAATACAAGGGTGATTAAAAATCTTCTAGACTATAATGAAATTAGTTATTTCATTGACCTTTTTCCTTACCTATGACAGATAAAAAAGTTCTTTTACGATGCGTAATTTTTTAGGGCTTTATTGATTAACACATCTTTATCATTGCGACATTTCTTATCATTTATCTTTGTATTACTTGATCTACTTTTTACGTTCCTTTTACATTATTTAAATTTCCTTTACTAGCCTCATTACCATTTTAGAAAAATTTGGAGAACTTTCGATCAGTTTTGTCATTTTATATACTTTTGATTTTCAAGGAAACCGTCTCGTTCATAGTTGGATGCTGAGCGGTGAAACGACTGATTATTTGCTTTATAAATGAGATTAACAATTTAGTAAGTTTGTTCGGCGCAGAAGCAATCTAAGCGCCTATTGTCTCGGAGTACCCGCTTGATTGGCTTTGTGCCTCTTCTGTAACCCACTTGTTGATGCCTGAAGAGTGTACGTTTACACGGAACACAATCTTCGTTATGAAGGGAATGTTTTCATAAAACCAATTCAACGACCTACCAGATGATATTAGAAAAATATCCAAAGAAACTGGCCATTGAAAATGCAATTTCTATGGATTTTCGGTGGCTCAGCCCATATCAGTGTCTAAGATTTATCGTCTGGGTGAAAAATGCTCTAGTACTTCCATGTTGACAAAGAATTGAATTTTAAGCTCCTAGGAATGACCTAAACTCACTGCAAAAATTTATTTTTATTTGTACCTTTGTAAAATACATTCACACATTCATTAAAAAACAACCAATGGCAATTCTCCCCATAAAAGATTATAATGTGATTGTTTCTGTGTGAATTTCAGCTTTTAAATTGCATCCAACTAAGGAACCTCTAACTAATAATGTAATGTAATTTAAAAGAATATTGTATCTGTAAGTTTGTGGACATTTACCTTGGTCTTCCAAAGATAATGTAAACAGATAAATTGGTGACGAGCCGCAGCAATGGCAAGCTGTAATCAGAGATATAAATATGAAATCAATTTGAGCAAAATTCTAGTTGGTGAATATATGGCATACGTGAAGTGAAATAACGTTATTTGGATTCTAATAGAATTTAATTTACATTGTCTAAAAACGAGTGAAAAATCTAGAGGAGAAAACAATCTAAATCAGTTTCCTTACTTTATAGTCGCTTTTGTTGTGGCAGAAGTTGTAAAGACCTACATTATCAACTTTCTTGATTAGCATAATTAATAATATTCTTTTTCAAATATACTTATATTTAGAAATTTTATTTCGAATATTTTTCAATTTTTATATTTACAATATTTTTCCATAATTGATATTAAAATTGTAAAAGATACATTGATATATTATTATAATTGTTATTATCGATATACTAATTATCTGTATTGTTACACAATGCAGCGAGTTGTTTTATTTTTGCATATTTAATATGATTGTTTTAATAATAATTAAAATTATAAAACGTTCTTTTTTGGGCGAAAATTAAACTAAGTCTTCTTCTACCTAATGTATATTTACATACTATGTATATTACTTGGAGACTTAACGCTTAGAGATTTTTCTTCGCCGTTTGATTTATTTGCCTTTTTTTTTAAATTCCTTATCAGTAAAGCCTCCTTAAATTCGTTCCTAATTGGGATAAGTAAAACGTAAGGAAAATAAAAAACGGGCTCCTTCATTTCAGCTTGCCTTTCTATCTTCCAATGAGGTTTTTGTGTAAAAGCTTGTGTGCTTCTCTTGTGTAGGATTGTCTCGAATTTTTTATTCTATTTGTATTCTATTTGACGTATATTTTCAGTTCAATGTTGGATGGACCTCTAAGTCAGAATATAGTGATGGTTTGGGAATACGAAATTGAGTTTTTATATTATATAGGAAGTAGGATAAAATAGATCTTTGCTATAAATCTATTATTCTATAATCAATACGAATGAATTTATTCGATCGATATTTAATGAACATATTCGATCATTGTAAAACAGAGATTTTACAAGTACAAGAAGCTGTTGTTTTTGAGATATTTCAGTATGTCATGGAGTATATTGATTTTCGTAACATCGACTCAAGTTTAATTTAAGCCGTAGTTGTACGGGAGTGTTCGTATCATTTAATGTTTACAAATCCTTGGCCGGTTCATCGGACATTCTGCATTCTGAACAAATTTCGTCGTTTGCATAAAAACTCGAAATGGATGGATTATCTTTTCATCTTGGATTATTGCCTACATCATTTCTTTTCAAACACCGCTCTCCCACTTCCGGTTTTCCTCTACCCTCTTTCACATTGTGATCGTTTGTTTACCTCATAATGATTACATTGCATTTCCTTGGCTGATACAAGGCCTTGCATTCCATATGGATTACGTTCTCATCATCCCCGGAATTTAGCTGGAATAGAAGGGTTAATCCATCGAGTAATGACGTCATTGACTAGATTATGGGAAGTATTATTTAGCCCTATGACGTTTCCTACTTAGGTGATAGATGCGTACTTTTAGCAGGTGTTATACATGATCTTAGCTGCTTTTTGTAAAAACGATTATGACACCTAAATCAGAAAATTTTAGAGGCATCTCTAATTTAAATAAGCCAAGTATCACGACTAAACAATTCTGTTTATTCGTAAGAACGTTGCTAAAATGTTTATGATCTTACTGTTGAAGCACGAAATTCACCATTGACAGATGAACATCTTCCTTTATATTCGAAGCCTAGCTTTTTTTAATTTAAAATATCCCTCTTGCAATTTTTTCTTAATAAAATCTGCCTCGTTCATAATTTACATCTCAGGCTACTGAAAGTTCCAAACTTTTGTTATACACATGAATACAAACTTTTATCTACATATGAATTCTGCAAGCAGTTTGAATGTGTGTGGCAGGGGTGTCTATCATTACATTAGACTAGTTCACCATCCAGTTTAAAAAAAGGTGTAGTATTTCTTGAAGCAATTCTTGTTGCTTTTATCATATCATAGTAAGCATATATTTGTATCATCGACCTAGAGAAGGCATTTGATAGAATCCGACTTAAAGACGTGATTCAGTTGCTACAGGACCGTGGGATAACAACCAACCTCATCCGTACGATCAAGAACATTTACTCAGAAAATGATGTTCAAGTCAAATTGGGCCAAAAACTGGCAAATCATATTCCAGCTAATAATGGCATTAAACAAGGCGATTCTTTAAACCCCCTTTTATTCAATATAGTTATGGATGAGATAATTAAAAAGTTTAAAAATGGAAGAGGTTATAGAACGGAAAATCAAGAAATAAAAATTATTTGCTATGCTGACGATGTAGTACTTTTGGCAGATTGCGAGGATGATTTACAGAGACTTCTGCTCATATTTAATACTACAGCAAAAAATATAACATGGTTATCTCGCCCGAAAAAACCAAATGTATGACTGCATCAAAAGAACCTCTCCGGATGGGAGAGTCCTTCACCAAGAAATGGCTTTAAATATCTGGGATTTAGCTTTCAAACTCTGGAGATATTGAGAAGGAAGTGGGAGAGCAAGTGACAAAAGCAAACAGAATTACTGGCTGCCTTAATGCCACAATCTGGCGAAACAAGCACATAAGAAACAAACCAAGGGCAGAATATTCAAGGCCGTAGTGAGACCAATTTTAACATATGTAGGAGAGACAAGACCAGGTACTTCAAAAACCAGAAGGCTATTTGAAACCACGGAGATGAATATTTTGCGGAGGATTGCCGACAAAACATTATTCGACAGAGAAAGCAGTGAGTCGATAAGAAGAGAGTGCGGTATGGAAGATATTAATCAGTGAGTTCGTCGAAGGAAGTTAGAATGGAATGAACACATAGACAGAATGGATGAACAGATGATAGTGAAAGTGGCAAGAGGTAATGCTCCAAAGGGGAAAATAAGTGTGGGTCGGCCAAGGAAAAGGTGAAAAGATAACCCGAATGTGGGATGACGGAAATGTACTGAAGGAAACAGGCACAAGCCTAGAAAAAAAGGTGGAAATAGAAGAAGATAGTAATCATGATAAAATTTCATATAGTTATTTTTGATAATTAATTGTCCGTTCTAAATAACTCAGTTGTTCAACGTCTACAAAATTACATATATTTCCTTTTGTAATTTCCCTTTCAGAACGTTGCACTGCTGGGCATAAGCTGTGAAAATGAATTTTAAATTCAGACAACCCACTCAAAATTAAATGCAATTGTTAGCGGGTTGCCTGGATTCAAAATTTTTTACTGAGCCCAGCAGTGCAATTTTTTGAAAGTGGTAAACTGGAATGACTTGAAATTGAAAATTTTGCAGCCAAAAAGTCAATCTGAGGGAAATGTTAGAAATAAACGATTTGGCCGCCCGCCAAGCGGGTTCGAGGGCTGGGTGCGGGTTTGAGGCGCCCGCAACACTAAAGTACGGGCTCGAATCCGTTTATTCCGAAGTTAGGATGAAGAAAAAGCTTCCGGTGGGGTTGGCGGCCCTCTAATCCCGGAATTGCCCGCGACCGGATTCGAACCCGAGACAGTAGCGTCGCACCTAGGTGCCTCGACCCACTACGCCAGCCTGTCGAACGGTTAACGTGAAGCAGAATAACGTACTGCTTCGTCCAAGGCGGTCTTTGGGGAGGGAATTCAAAATGGGAGCCGTGAGGTTCTGCATATCATGTAATATTTTCCTGAAGTTGTTCACAAGATTCTGTCTGACTTCCCGCCGGAAGTTTTCTATTTTGTTTTCATGCACTGATGAATAGTTGAATTGCTTTACATATTACAGGTCCAGTGAACACCCCTGTTAGGAGCAATGGAACTACACTTTAGTTCTTGAATAGCATATAAATAAATTTAAATTCCCGTAAGGTTTAAGAGACATTATAGTAAGAGAAAAGCCCCAAATAGCCGTTGTTATCGGCTATTTGGAGCTTTTCTCTAACTCTAATTTCGTATGTACCACAGCCGTGTTCCTCATCCTTATAGATTCCCGTAAGGTTTGATGGGTACT
Source organism: Ladona fulva (assembly GCA_000376725.2). NCBI lineage: Eukaryota > Metazoa > Arthropoda > Insecta > Odonata > Libellulidae > Ladona > Ladona fulva. Next base: position 138,798 of record KZ309125.1, on the reverse strand, counting down.
AAATATATCCAATAAAATTGAGAATACATGAAATATACGATCTTGCTAATTATAATTATGAAATCGACGAACATAATCCTTTTAAATTTTTGATTGTAAAATAAGTTTATTGTTGGAATGGAAAAATTTTATCTTCCCGTCATATATTTTATTTTTCCAGAGATTACGTGCGTATATTTTATGATAATACAAAGAGTAAAGTATGAACTTTTCGTTTTGTGAATTTCCCCCATTTATTATGATTAAACTTATTATATATTAGTTTAATTGTATAAAAATTGAGTACGTAAGTTGTTCATCCTATACATGCTTATAAATAATAATGAAACTTAAAGAAATAAAAATAAGCGCATTCCTTAAGAAAGATTTTCAACGAATTATATCAGGCTCTATGCAATACCATTCTTTTGCGAACGGCATTTCTCCTAAAATATCTACATATTCCAAAAAAAAAATCCTATACTTCCTTGAATCATAAATACTTTGATGTTTCCTCACCTTTTTGATTGGAATTAAGCAAGAGATACTTCTAATTTGGAAAATCGGGTTCATTTAGAAACACGGTTTCGATTTCTCTCGAGTGTTACTTCCAGTTTGATTTTGCCAAACAACTGATTGCTTCAAATGATAGAAAAAAACGCATTTACTGTGGGCGTCTTTTCATCTTCTAGAAGAGCAGTCCCAGATTTCAAGTGGACAACGCTTTTGACTTCGGTGAAAGCGGTCCCAAGTTCGATTCCCGATGAGAGCCCACCTGCGGAATGACCAAAGCTGTCGAAGCACTTTTAACTACTACTACAATAACTGAAGTTAATATAGCAATATATTTACATATTTTCCGAATTTAGTTTTAATACATTCCTTCTCTTTCCCAAAAACTTCTTATTAGTTATTTTTTCACATGGAAGTAAATCAGTATATGGTGGATTTAGTATTGGTGGATAGATATGGTGTGCTTTTTCATGGTCAAGTTCTCTGTTATTTCAAAAAATTATATTTAAAAATTATCTCATTTTGACGCATTACAAATAGAATTGATCTATCGAAGAAGGTGAAGAGTGAAGACCGCGCGATTTAATCTAAACACGAGGTCAATATGGAAATCAAAGTGTTTCGGCAACTAATGCTCCTTTGGATTTCTATTTTGTTTACTTAGGAGTGTTCCATTGGCGTCATTATTTCTGTTCGTCGACCCAACAAATGTTAAATATTGTGAGTCTTAGAACGAGATAACTAATTTAACAATGTCCTTACATTTTTGTCCTTGTATCATTCTGCATTCATTCGATGTTTTATTGAAAACGTAAATAGGTGAGCAATCGGAATTAAATTATCCGAATTTAATGTTATAATCGTAATAGAGCGATGAATTACACCTGGTTGGTTTTTTCGTTTAAAGTACGTCATCAAGGGAAGAATATCTGCAATAGAGCAACGTTTCAGAATTAATGAGAGCAAGTAGTCACGATAGTGTGGTGAGTAAAGTAAAATTTCTCAAAACTGTTGTATGGTTTCACATTTCGTCTTTCATTGTGCTCTCCTCTTTCCACTTTTTGCCCCTCCGAGGCTTTAACCGGTCGTGGAAATGAGCAATGAATAACATATGACGGTGACGGGATCTTGTCTGGTGATGGGGGAGGTCAGGAGGTCATCTCACGCTCACCTATCCCTCACACCTCTGCCCCTCTCCTTCCATATCCTCGCCTCCATCTCCATTAATTCCCCCTTTCCTCTTTTCTCTCTCTTACAGTCTTTTCCTCTCATATTCCATATGCACCTTTTGTCCATACGTCTCGTGACAGAATCTTCCGTTTCTCCCATCTCATCAAAAAATCTCCCCATCATTCGAACCCTTTCCTCATCACCTCACAGTTCCTTTCTCGCTTAACTTCATCTTCGCCCCCATCTCGCGCTCACATACTCGCCCAACCTCATCTGGTATTCTCCGGTGATTTCCAGCCTCCAGTGATTACTCTTCTTCCATCGACTCTCGGATCGCTGGCGTGTTTTTTTATTTTCGTGTCTCATTAAAGGGCTTAGCGTCACGATTCGAGCGAGTCTGGGTATTATCGGGGTTATCATACCGGGAGGAAAAATCGAGAAGGGATGATTGAGGGAAGGTGTGGAGTAAGCTGGGGAGACTAGTTTTCTCTCTGAGTTTTTGAAGTGCAACCTTTGCTGTTACAGGCACAATGGGTGAGATCCATACTTTTATCCTGCTCAGTTTTTTTCTGAATAGGATGATCGTGGAATGTGAGAAGAGAAAAGGTCATGATTTTTGAAATTGAAATACTTGAAGGGCACGTACTGTTGCTTGGTGACGACGCGGTATTGATTGGAAAATTACAAAACCAGTTGCTTATTTTGGTAGATACTATCAAAGGGGCCTCTGGATAGCCATGTCTGGAACGCTTTCGAAATGGTGAAAGCGGAACCGGGATCGATGCACGGTGGGGGCTCGCGTACGAAATGGCCTTAGCTATAGAAGCAGTTTTAAAATTACTGCTGTAGCATTAAAAAAATGTATCTGAGGGAAAATGTAGCGAAGACCAAGGCTGTGATGTTCGAATGATTTAATCTTAAGCATAAACGGTGAAAATATTGAAAGAGATGGATCATTTTGCGTACTTGGGTTATTTTTGAGGTATTAAGACATGCAAATGCAAGTGGGAAAGTAGTGCGTAGTGTGGGGTAGTGTCAGTGCCTAGTATAGGAAAGGATACCGCAAGTAATATGAGGCAAATAACGTGCTTAACCCGACTCGGAATAGCGTGATTGATAAGTACGTATAAAATAAGTTTGACCTTAAAAACATTGATAACTTTATGTAGTTATTATGGGAACTATATGATAACTTAATGCGTCATATTTTTAAGGAGTAGCTGAATGATTTTTATCCTAAAACAATCATTTCTTAAAAACAAAATGATTTGTAGATTTTCTAACAGAGTTCACCGAAAGACGCTTGATAAACCGTTCATTCATTAAAGTTTCTGTGTAAAGTTACTAAGTCTTTATATTCAATAACGTCTTACCAAGAATTCACGCATTCCATCATCTATTTTAGAGAAACAATATTATCAATTAAGTTAATGAAATTGATTTCTTACCAAGCACTAAGTCTCTCTAAAGCTCTAGCAAAACTAATTCTTTTTCAAAACATAATTTGAAATCTTCTCTCCGATGTGTAGAAGAGATTATTTTATGTAATTTATTCCCATTATTTCATTATATTCATCATCTAATCCTTAAATGTACGCTAATGTTAAAGGAAATTATGGAGTCTTGCTATGTATTAAATATTTCACTCGACGAAATTCAGTGAGCCATTAAATATTGTCTATCCTAGATTTGGATTGATCCTAAATAGTAAAAGAATTTCAAAATTTTTCCTATCTGGTTATTAGATTTGTTTTTCTTAACAAAACAAAGCAAATTCTCGTAAAAGAATATATTTTTAAAGTTATTCATTTCAGTAAGTATTCCAGTCGATAGTTGTACAAAACGTCCTTGTATATGGTAAATATATGTATATATATATTTTCTTTTTCACGATAACACAATATAATTTATATAAACGCTCACTTAAATGTCATTTACAACTTTGATTTTATGCTTTCTAAGAACTTCGACTCTCTTTTAAAACGGAACTGATTATACTTAATAAAGTTCGAATTAAAGATTAATCTTCGACTTACAAGCAGCCTTTTCATCGAAGCTCGGTGTTTAAAAAAAGACGAGTAATTTCATTAGATTTTCAGACCCTGAGTCAAACATAAAACTCCTTCTAAGGATAAAAACTTTAATAAGAGCCCTTTTGCATCATCCAAGCTCTTTCTTAAAGCCTCATTTTTTTACGGACGTCAAGCGGATGCTAAGCGATGGCTTCCTGTAACATAAAGGATAAACGCGGGGTTTCTCCCTCTTCATCTATTGAGCCCTGTTGTTAAGAAGAAAAAAGATCCGTAATTAAAGAGAAAATGAACGTCCTTCCACGTCGGCGAAGCGACCCACGCTCGTTTATTTTTAAAATCGCTTCACCGCGGCAATTAAATCCGAGGGAAAACATTTTAAAAGTTGCGAAGAGCCCTTGAACTCTGATTTATGAATTTTTATTTGTCCTTTCTCGAGTCGAAAAATAAAGTGAAACAAGGTAACGAGATGTCTGAATACGTAAATTTCTCTCTCTATATATAAACCCGGCTCGTGCTTACAATTGTCCCCGATGGCCTATAAATGGGAATAGATTCTCGCGAATGGAAAATAATCGATTGCCGTTCATGACACTCTCCGTAATTTATCGAGGTATAAAAATTGAGAATCTTTCCAGCGGCGCTGCTTTTTTACGCAACGCATCATTCCGTGAGCGCCTCTTGAATCCATCGCTCAGAGGATCTTCAAATTTCCCACCGCCGCGACTAGAATATGATTTATTCCTCCCAAATTCACTTTTCGAAGCTTTTCTCCTCATCTCCCCATACCTCTCCCTCCTCTTTACATAATGCACAATCTCTCCCTTTCTTCCCTTTCTCCTTTTCCCCCAAACCACTAATCCAATCCCTCTGTTCGCTTCCCAGTCTCATCCGCTTTTCTTCCACCACTCTATGATTTTTGTTTTCAGCCTGTTATTCCCTCTCTTCGCATTTTAACTCTTTTCAATCATCTCCTCCCGTGGTCTGTGATTGTTCCTTCGATGAACTCCGTCAGCGAAGAAGCGATTTTGACCTCTGACTCAAATAATCATCAGTTTCCAAAGGCGACGCCTTTTCGCGTCTCTTATTTACTGCTGTGAGATGCATTGTATTAAATAGGCATAAATTATATCAATTTTTGTTTTAGATAAACATCGAGTTATTTTGAGACGCAATAAAAGCAATGAAGTTGATGGGAACTTTGAGAAAACTAGGGAAGCGATTGGGAGTTTTTCAAATTAACCAACCAAGTCACTGAATCTCCATTTCATCTGAATTACAGTTATTCGCTATTTTCTGTAGGAAGAATAATCCAAAACATAGCTTTCTAATGATTAAAAAAGCAACAAAAATTATCTAAAACATTCCCTTCAAAATCCATAGTTAATTCACAGATGTTCTTTTGGTATCCTTTCCATTGGTTGTTACTTTGTTTCGATCTCTGATAATTTTCCAATTCAGCACTTCGATAACTCGAATCTAGTGCGATAGCCCAGAACCTTCGAGTTATTGAGGCTTTAAATTAAAGAGGTTTCCACTTATGGACAGATGGTGCACATGGAGGAGTGTCACAATGAAATCTATACTTTAAAACGTATCACAAACTGTGATATAAACTATAAGGAGGCAAAATAAAGAAACAAATAGTCATGTACAATTTAAGTTTATGAAATATTGGTTATGGAAGCAGAAAAATTTAGATTTGTAAGAAAAGAGGAATAATGTAAACTACATTAAAAATCAAAGCTTAAAAAACGAAATACTTGCCTACACTATGAAAATACAATAGATTAATAATGTGGCTACTTGCAAATACTGTTGGCATTATGTTCTGTAAAATCCGAAGGGAAAAGAAAAGGGAAGGGGGAACCGACCGTGCAGGCAGGAACAAGCTGCGGCTGACTCTGTAGTTGTGCATGTTAAAAAATTCGAGGTATAGAGGTCTGGCCGCCTAAACTTCGACTAAGAGAGGTTTTTAAGAGACGAGAAGGCCGGATTAACAATTCAAATTATCTATGGTAAATTCTTCGATTAATCTAGGTTTTCTCACAAGGAAAAGATTTTCCTCCCTTTAGGTCTTCGGGTTACCGAGTTTCTACTTATGGAATTTGACTGAATATGTAACACAGAAACAACAAATTTATAGGAAAACATCTCATATTCTAACGCAGCGAATCTATGCTTAACGTGATTAACTATCATAATATATGCTTATGAATGTATGTGTTTAACTTTCGCAAACAAAGTTGATGGTGATAATTTAGGGGTCTCAAAAGGAAGAACACTTCATAAATATTGAGTGGTTTTGTCAGCGAGTTGACCTGAAGATGTCAAATCGTTGATGGAACTAGTCGAATAAAAACTTGATGTGGAAATTATGAATGGTTCTTCCTTTTTATATGTGTACCACGAACTCACACTTGAAAGCATTAATTTTATCAGGGGTTAAGTTTATCGATTTATTTTACAAGATATCTTTCGCGAACATAAAAATTATGAATTATTAAACTGAAGTCAAGATTTAATTCACGAAATATAACCTAATACCTCAAAAATGCGCATTTCTATACAGCCTTAAAAGTTACGTATCAAAAAAGTTTATATTTACTTCTGCTGCTTAAAACAGATTAATAAAATATGTTTCGAAACCACGTTTCTCCTAAAATTCTACTCAGAAACAAGACGATAGGGAACGTTTCATGAAAGAAATTGAAGAAAAACGAGCGGAGAGAAGTGCAGATATCCGAAAGATATTCGTTGTCTCGAAAAAGTTCTCATTTGAGAGATTGTTTCGTAGCACCCAAGGCCGACCGAGATTCGGGGGATGAAAAAGTGACAGAACGAGCGCGTTTTCCATTCCGCGATTGCTCGCTCTCGTCGATTGTTTGCTGAGGGCTCGATAAGATACAACGATGCAGCTGTTAACCGCGGAATCGCACCGCTGATTATGAACATCAGACACCGCAGCTGAAGAGAGACATCAACTACGAAATACGAACCCCTGACCCCGTATTCGGGAGCTGTATTTTCTATCTGGAACGAAACAGCTTCGTTACCGCAGAATAGGATAGTTTAGATGCGTTGGTTAACTGGAAAGAGGTTGATTTTTATCCCCAGGTACAGAGATCGAAAACCAAGACAATAACTTACTCAGGTGAGCTCAGTTTGACTAGAGAAACACAATTATCTTTAATGCTACACTTGATGACTAATGAAATGACAAGGAACATGTCTCGTTAATGTAATCACATATTGTACACTATTTTTATTCGTATGGGAATGATGATGATGTATAATATAATGCCATTATTATGTACTATATCACATGCTTTAACGTTGAAGTTTATAATTGGTTTTGGATGACTAAGATAACTGAATAACATTAATATCGAGCCATGAATCATGACTATCTATTTATTTATACCCTATTACTAAATTTTCGGTACCTTACATTGAAATATATTTTCTATTACAAAAGTAGTTGTTTTTAGTATCATAAAAACAAAAACAAAGAAACCGGAAAGATTGGTAAAGAAATTCAGTCAATATTACAATTCTTAGTTATAAAAGTTATTCAATATCTTACATATTACACAAAACAAAATATAAAATTCAATTATAAGGAATAAGTTGAAACATGTCAAGATTACTATTAGCCAGACGAATCATGTGGTAAATGGGATTATGAAATATGCAGTTGGTTCTAGCATACAGAACACCAAAAGGTTTGGATTTCGTTGGTTAAAATCTGGACTGTAAAATGAAATTAGGGTAAACCAATACTCAGAGTCAATTCTATAATTAAGTAATTTCTTAAGAAAATTAAGGTGAAAAAACTGTCTCCTTTGATCTAAGTAACTTATATGTAACGTATATATTGAATGAGTCTTATATGATAATAAGGTACATACAAGTACGAGTAACCCAACTTGTATCATATCATTCTGATGACTTTCTTTTGTAATTTCTCCTGTTTATTTATTTATACCTCATAAACTATGAATATTCTTTCGGCTACAAAAGCATTACCTTAGTGGTAGCTTTCCAATATTTTAATAAATGCCCCATATTGCGAAATGTTCGATACCAAGGAAATTTAATTTCCTATTCTCTGTATTATAATTGGGTCAAATTAATTCTTTTCCATTCTATTATTCTCGGATTATTTCACAATGTTATTTTATCTTCCCTCTCTGAAACAAGACATATTTGTGAAAAAATTATTTATCAGATTTCTATAGCATTTACTCCATTTTTGAAAAAATATCATTCTCGTGTTAGTAACCAAAGCGCATTCAAGTAACTTGTAAGTAAAAATTCAACTTTAAGAGACGCGAACGTCTTATCACGCAATTTCACCTATGTACCGAGCAACCGAAGAACACAAAAATCATAGTTTTATCCCTGGAACTAATCGTAACATATATATGAAGATATTTCAAATTGTCAGACATCGAATTAATAACGTTAGTATTCCTTGTTTATACTTTTATTCACTTAATTTCATTTAATTTATTAAAGAACCAACAAAACTAAATACTCAATTTTCAATAGAAAAATAGAACAATGGAACGTACTTCCCGTAGAAATATTCGAGCCATTTCCTCCCACAGGGGTTTATGTATGTACAGGGTGTGTACGTACATTTTAGGCGAAGTTGAGAAAATGTTATTAACCGAGCAACTCGGATAGGATTGAGAGAGATTTATGTTTTGTAGGTGATGATGAGTTTTCGTTCACGGGGTTGGATACTTATGCGAATTTAATGGGCTCTTTTTTGCGTTAGCTGCTGTCAAAGAGAGGCTTTCCGAGGGGTCTTTGTTCCTCCTTCGGGCAAATGGCTGATAGACCTTGTGTTTTCCCTTCAGTTTGAAATTTCTAATCTCTCTCTTACCTAGTGTGAAATATAAATTAATTTGCTATAATTTCAAGACACTCTGATAATTTATTCTATCTTTATTTTAAAATTTATTTTATACTAAATTTGATTACAAATAAATTTCGTTCAGAAGTTGTTCCTGGTTTTCTTCACTGTAGTATTGCTTTTCATTTTCTTGTTATCTTCATTGTATGCTGTTTGTCTTGGAAGTATGATTACCTGCCAGTTGCATCTGAATCTTCTCTATACACGTAAAACGGTAGTGTTGTTGTTGGTTTTGCTTCGTTTACTATCAGTGAACATGATTAATGGTTTGTGTTTAGCTGTGATGCGGAGTTGTGGCACGTTGTGATGAATATCTCGAGACTATATTTATATTTTCTAACCGTCAGTAATGTTAGCTTTCCTGATTGCTTCATTGATATATTCCGGTATTTTCAAATTAGAAATTGCCACCCGAACATTGCTCTACTAGCAAGGTTTATGTATAGATAATAATAATAAAATTCATGAATTTAATCCAACTTCGTATACTCTTAAATTTCTAATACTTACTGGGAGGATTATATTTTGCTTACTCCTTTACATAGCCATTTCCTATGAAAAATAAATATTTTGGGATCTCAATCATTTGCTGCTGATATGTTTCACGACTGCCTCTGCCATGTCTAGTTTCATTTAACTAAAGAACGTGTACCCATTTTCAGGTACAACATTTGCTTTTTCAATTAATTTGAAATGTTTTATCCCATGTAACAGCGAAAAAGCAGGGCCAAACTCATCATTTTTAAGATATGAGTGTTTCAGTTTGTAGTCTTAAACAAACGTGAATTAGATTTCCGCTTAGAGAATAGGAAACGGGGAGGCATTTTATCTGAATGCGCTTTTTTGCAATCAAGGACATTTACAGCTTTCGGATCCGTTAAAATCTGGAGAAATAACTGCGGAAATACATTCTACACATTATGTGTGGAGCGAGGGAGATGGGAGGGAAAGAAATTGAAAAGATCCTCGCAATCCCTAGTAATGCCGGCGAAAGAGGAAGCAAGAATTAATTTTTACGGCGTTTCCTCGCTTTTCCGCTCGGGCTCTTGAATCCAAGAGCGTATGGGATTTCGTCCAGAGGTTATAGTAATGAAAGTAAGGATTGGAGAAAAAGAATTCGGAAAGAAAATGAAGAAGGGGAAGGATAAGGTATGCCCAACGCACGGATGTGTAGGGAGAGGAGAAATCTTGAGAGGAACGAAGGATTGAGGGGAATAAAACGGACGGCTTGAGATTGGTCGTTGAAATAGAGACATGGAAGAGATGGGAATTTTGAGAGACTATCGTATTGTGATGTGGAGAAAATATGGGGTGTATAACGAGGAAGTTGGTGTGGAAGTAGTAGGTTTGAATTTCCTAAAAGTATCGAAGGAAAAGAATAGAGTAGACTAAAAAATAGACGAATATAAAAATATGTTAAGTTGTTAGTTTAGAGGGGTCTCGATTGAGAGAATTTTAAAGGAAAGCTCAATCCTTCAGCTATTAGATACAAAACCTATGGATAATAATCGAAGGCGGCAAAATACGTTAAAGTTGGCAGCTTACAAATACATATAGTATGTAGATATTTTCCCGCCGTTTATTCTATCCGAGCAAAAACTTTCTTTAAGCTAAAAAATATTTACGTTATCATTTTTTATGATTTATTTATCATTATTGTTTATTAGTTATGGCTCCATTGATTGTTGTGATATCTACCATTTCAGAGGTTCTAGAGAGGATGTTTTGATATGATTTCCGCTCGATTTAAATATTCTTTTGTTCTTTCGTAGGTATTTTATCTTTATTTCCGTTCTTTTTTCGTGTTCTCTTCCTGATCCTGTTTCTGTTTTTTATTTTAATTTTAGAATGTGAATGGAGTAGTGCTAGTTTTAATGGTGCTTCGACAACTAAGATCATTTGCACCAAAATGTTAACGGATGAAGTCTTTCTCAAATAATCGTTGATGTCGATTTGAAGTGTCTTTACTTATTTGATGCTATGTGTATTTATCTGTACAGAAGGAAGATAGACCAATTATTTGCTACAATACCCACACTTCTTCATAGCTATGTAGGGTACTTTCTGCTAGTACTAAATCATTGGTGAAACTTTCCAATTTAATTTTATGCATCTATAGTCAAATTACATGTACGCTGCGTGGGAAGTTTATTCAACTTTGAAATAGTATTTATGTATGTATAATGATGAATTTCTTTTTCATTTAAAAGGCTTAGTTTCGAATTAAAAGCAAATAAGGATAAGCACTACGATAGCGTGAGAAGCTATATGTGAAAGGTGGTACAGACACCAGGGTTGGAGTTGTGGGACCTGGAAATCGAAAATAAAGAAAGAGGAGAGAAATATAATTGCAGCACAAGCAATCGCACGCTGAAGGAAGGAAATGGCAAAGAAGAGCTGAGAGTGATATAGGAGTGGAAGGGATGCAGTGGGTCTCGACCTACGAGATGTATGTACACTCAGCTGTAATGCAAAGGTTTGGCGTAACTCTGTCGTGCTTTTCTGTTAGTTTATCTTGACGCTTGGACCAAGTTGTACCCCTTTAAAAGCGCGGCCACACTTGTTTTAGACTTTGTGGCCCTAGGAACAACCTGCTTACGTTACTATAAAAGCGTCTTCTTGAAGAAATGGCAAAGAGAAAATGGGATTAAACCGAATATCTAGGGAAAGGCGAATGGTTGGATGAAATATTAAGTATAAAACAAGACAAATGAATAATAATAGCTATTTAACAGAGCTCTTTTTAAATTATTGTAGATGTTAGGAAACGTGCTTTATGTACCGAATCCTATATTAGTATATGTAACGATTCTCAGGAATAATTACCGTTGATTTTCAAATGTACGAACAATGTATTGGTTATTCAATATGTATATTATGCGAAATTGTATATTAATAATAAAGAAACAAGGAAGAGGAGGAAATGAAAAGCATACGGGAGAAGAAAGAGGAGATGATAAGCAAGCAATGGAAAGAGAGTAAAAGAGGTAAATTTGTAGGAGAGCGTTAAATGATATAAAATCGATGAAATCAACCGTGACTTGGTAAAACTCCATAATATTATCGTTAATATATAATCGATTCGATTGATCGCTAAGCGTCAGCAAGATGTTTAATGAAGTTCGAATTGGTAGAGGAAAGAAGATTGAGCATTAGGTTAAATTTGTTCAATCAATTACATCCACGGAGGATGTGGCGGATATCATTCCTCCATCTGCCGCTCTCAGTTTGGTCTACACCGGGCTAAGTGGATAATCCGGGATATCCTCAGAAGTCATATTATTATAAAGATGTATTTATTGTATACGTTAATAACTTTTGTAATTTTCACTATCCCTTATGTATGCCTCTCTCTTTCATTCACTCTTTCCTACAACTGTCGTAGGTTTTTACACGACCCTTCTCTTTGTGGGTATTTTCCTGCAGTGGAAAGATATTTTCTGTGAAACAATCATTTTTTCTTCCAAAAATCAAACATTTTCTCCATATTCATTCTTCCTTCTATTTCTTATTTCCATTTCTATCGATATTCTTAAAAATCTGTATAATTATGATTTTAAATCTTATGTCATGTTATGTATTCGTATTTTTTACCAAATTCTGATTAGGGTTAAATGAGACAAGGAATTGGATGGACTCTCTAGTCTCAATTTCCCCAAATAAAGGCGTTTTTATTATATTGTATATTACGTGATCAATATGTGGCAATAACAAAATTGTGAAATGGTGCATGCTACCCCTGCCATACGCCAAAAGTTGTACAGCTAAGTGCATAAATAGATCTAAAATTAGATCAGATGATAGAATAAAGTATCAGATAGAATAAAATTAAAAATTCAGCTGTAGAGGATGGTGGATATAAAGAGGATGAAGGTATTCTCGTACAGAGCGCAGGATTAATACAATCACAGGGAGAATAAAACAATAACGGAATTAGGTTGATTTAAAGAGGGATTGTATAAAAAGAGAAGGTAGAAAGAGGGGAGATTATAGTAGTAGGCACAGTGGAGGTTGCCTTGGCCTCTCTCGGGCGCGGGTTTACATGCTTCGCTAGCGCTTTAAGTGCCAAACCATCGTTTGATGATCAAATGATTTACGCTCGGTTAAGGACGGCATATAAACGAGTCGCAAGAATTTTTCGGAGGAGGAAATCTGTTCTATCACTACTACTCTCTCTCTCTCTCTTTCGCTATAAACACTATTAAGAGGGATGTTCATGGCAAAATGGGTCCCTCTCAGAATTTGTTTTGTTTTTTAACTCCCTGAGGGCATGACGTTTCCGTCGAAGGAGAAGTCAGAGAAGAAAATTGGGTGACCCTTTTTCCTCGTTTCACGTTATTACTAATAAAAATCCTCTTAGTGGTACGTATATCGTATTTGAGTGCTACGCGCCATTTTGAGCCACGTTCCTGAGATCCAAGCCCAATAACGTACTTCATAGTTAGAGCTTTATCAGTTAAATGATGAATCGTGAGGAAAAAAAGTATATGATCGACATTCTTTTATGAGAGATGCCAAAATATTACTAGTTGAAATCCCTTACCTATTGAAAATAACCTCGCTACTTACAACGATAAAAAATCAAGCTTTACATAACAAACTATATAATTATAGTAAATAAACACATATGGAAAGCATTAATAGTCAGAATTTTATCCATTAAATAATGATAATAAGTAGGTTTTGCAAATATTCAGCATTGTACTGAATTCTCTCGTAGCTAATTTAAAATAATTATTTGTCATAAAAACTTTAACTTCAACATTTACCCTTTAATTTTTGAAGACAATCGGAAAGGACGATATTTTCATTTTTCTTCCAAACCACAAAAATATGTACATCCTCGTTACACATTTCAAAAATAATCCGGATGGAGTTTTCTGCAGTAAATATGAATATCTCAATCATAGGTGTATTAGCGGAGACGATTCAGAACCAGTTGGGAACTGCGGCGCGTGGAAGGATGATTTTCCTTGCCTCCGCAAATGCTCAAAACGTGAACTGCGCATGCGCCGCTGTTCCGAACTGGTTCTGAACTGTCTCTGCGAATAGTTAAGATAGCCATCTGTTTTGTTCGGCTCCGTAGTAATGCGAACATAGGAAAACAAACTCGACCTAGTAAACCTCACAGCTTAAGTAGCCTTGCATGATCTTTTCTCATTCTATACAAAGATTGAGTCTATGAACTTTATTACCTATTTGCGTGAATTTTGAGGTTTAGAGGGAGAGAGAGAGGTATGAAAAGATGGCCCTGACGTCAAATTCAGTGAAAGGTACCCAGTGCTGGGAATATCTCTCGGATGTATAAATTTCTTGCTCATTGAAAAGCTCTTAAATATTTATGCGAGAAGGGGAATATTTTACAGCTACGCCTCCGCCTGTGTCGATGGGACTTGCCAAGTCGCGGTGTACGAGGAAGGCCAACGTTTACCTCCGAAGGGAAATTAAGCCCGCAAGTAAATGAAATCTTTGACCCGCAGTGCGACTTTTGATCGCATTTACTGAGGCGTTTATTCACATCAGATATTTTTATCCATCTCGACTTGAAATGCGGAGTTTTCGGAGAGGATTTTACATCGATACTTTCCTTCTGAGAGGAGGGTAAGATATAAATATAGAAGTCATATATTGTAAAATAGCTTTTTTGCATACGGAGGAATAATTTATTTGCAAGAAAACCACCTTGGAGATAATCATTTGTTATTTAAATTGATCGCCTCTTGTGAAAACTGTTGTTGTTTGTGGTAGGTTCTGTCGAGTATTTGAGGTGGAATTTATAAAATGAGGAATTTATTTTTATAAAAAGGATGTATCAGCTAACCTTCTTCGCAAAACATGGGATTACTTATCGCAATGAAAATAGTTGCGGAAAGAAATCTGTACAAACTGAGTTGACCACCTCTCGTGGAAAATAAAGAGATGATATCTACTTAAGGTTCACGCATTTCAAACAGGAAATTGATAAAATATGAGAATTTCTATACACGACCGGATTTGTGGGACCCAAAGTTGAGACATTGAGGCAAATTCAAAGGAAATATTAATGATTGTATCCGATCGAGTACTGTTTTGCTTCGCTAGAAGTTTTAAGTAACGAATTTTCATTGAATTAAGAAACACTCGATCTTGTCAAATAAATTTATGTTCACCTTTTCACTTATCCGCTTTGATAACTTTGACAAAACTTTTTATCTTCAGCATGATCTCTTTCCTACCATTTCCACACTAAAGAAAAACAGGAAAAGATAAAAATGGAATTTAGAACTTTCCTGACATCTTCATGTAACAATTTTTATTTTGCAACAAATTCATACATTCAGACATCAATGTATTTACCTTGGCGTTTTGAATATTTTTCCATTCGTGCTTCAAAAAAGTGTAGCACTTCAGATTTGTACTCTTTTCGTACACTTAATTTTTAACAATGAAACTCACTTTGCCAATTTGAATATTTATTACTAATGTATATTTCCAAATTCATTTAACAATTACGGTATGGTCCTGAGAAGGACGTGCACTTACAATCATTCTGTAAGAAGGAAAATTCCTGTAAGCTGAGACTCGAAACCAGGAGCTCATCGTTGGTAGATAAACGTTCCGCCACCTAAAACGGCAAATATATATTTGATACAATAGTCAATAAATGTTTGCCTAAGATCTTTAGCATTTTATTTTATGTGTAGTTTGCTATGTCCTGTATAAACAGTCACAAATATGATTTGGTTTTTTAGTTGTCTGAATAAGAATTTTATAAAATAATGGTGCCGTAAGGGGGAACGTTAAGAAATATTTGTTTTTAGGCTAGTTCTGGCAATTAAAATAATCTTCAAATTTCTTTCTTTTGACGAAAGTCTCCTTGTCGAAGGACGGGAGGGGAGGCCAAATCCTCCAAGTAAAAATTATCGAAAATATTTTATGCATTCCGAGGAATTCGAAATTCCGTCATTTTTTTGGATTTTTCGCTCTATAAATGAAAATTTAAATTCCTCTTATCTTTTCTTTCCCATCAAATGCATCCGGTCAAAACTCATGCCTTCTTTTTTACAACTATACACTACCTAAGTGGAAGAGACAGACACTTATTCCGAAGGAATTAAAAATCACTTTGCATTAGTATGTACTCTCGACGGAAGTTTTTGTGGATTATCTTTTTCGGGTCCAGCTCTTCTTCAACTTTCGTTTTTTCTTTATCTTTTTGGCCACCTTTCCGTTTACGTAAAGTCCTCTCATTCCCATGATCCGCTCTTTACACGCTTTGCTATTTAATTTGATAACAAGCGAGTAATAAATGCTGAATACAAGGTATGAATTGTTTCGATGAAGACTGTTTGAACAAAAGAGATAGAACGTTGAAGACATAATGCTCGCCAAAGAAAGAAAAGAATAGTAATCTTTTTGATAAAGTGTAGTCATCGTTTGTTGATGAAAACGATTTTGAACGAAAAAAAACTTCAAATCCCTCCTTAGAGTAATCGCAGCGCACCGTCATAGGCTCATCAAATACTTTATTGACTGACTAGGTTTTTAGTAATTTAAACCATGTATGGTTACGACGCCAGAACTAGGTACTGGTATTGCTAATAATTTTCTAACATTATCAAATTCCAGTTTATAATTGGGATAGCTACATGTCTGCGAGCAATGTTTTTTAGAAACCCAAATAATTATTAAATATTCATGCATCTGAAATTCGTGTGTCTTTAAGAAATTGTGATAGAAATTAGAAGCATTTACAGCATGAGTGATCATCTGAACCATTTCAGTAGCAGTTCATTCATTCAGTAAGTTCATAACTTATCTAAGACAATACTGAGGTAAGAATAGGATAATTCACAGAGAGACAATAAGGAAAGAGAAATAAAGCACGAGTGTTATTCAAATAGAGGTTTAAGACATTCCTTTATCTTCTGACCCTGAAGATGATAGCTTTGTTTTCGTGAAGGCTCATAACGCACACTCGAACTTCCGGCATAACAGATTAAGGAGCATTTTAAACCTTTATTAATTATTAAGAATTATGAAACAAAATTTGAAAAAGTCCACAAATTAGAAAATAACACATGCGACTGGTTTTGAGGTGATAACCTCACGGAGATAGTAGGAGACAATATTTTAAGGGAAGAAAACAGAAAAAGGGGGGACTTAGTCAAATTTTGTTTCTTAAATCTTAATATATTTTGGAGATGTTCCACCAAGTATCGCTTAATTTGTTTCGTTTTTCATTTTAAATCTCTATATTGAGAGACTAGTGTAAAAAGGGATAATTTCGAATTAACTGTTAAGTAAAGATGCGGAAACATCTGGGTTAGGATAATGACAGGAGTGACAGACACCATAGATAGGTAAGAACGCTGAAATGGATGTGGCAAGACCACGTGACTCATTTGTGGCACTCATTTTAGGAATATAATGGTCCGATGTTATGCATTTGATACTGAGGTTTAATTAGCTTTCATAAGATGAAAAGAATAAGACAACACTTATAGGTCGAAGTAGTGAATTTTGTTAGCTTTCATAAGTTATAATAGCGATTCGTAAATATGATACATTAATAGCTTAAACCCTATGCTTATACCTACTTTCACCATTGTATGGAAAACTTATGCGTAAAATAAGAGAATGATGTATGATAATTGTACGGGCACCGTAGTAAAGTTTTTCAGCTCTGTCCTTGAATATCTAAATTTAAATTAAACAATAGAGAACTATTTTGAATGTAACAAGTGTTTGAATTTTGTAATTAATTGTTGATATTATATTTTAATAATAAACTCAGTTAAAACTTACGAAATTAGATAAACATAATATATGTAAAATAATGATAGTTTGTATCTAATCTCTTTGACAATATTATATTTCTACACTTACATTTGGTAATAATTCGCAATCATTAGGGATACGAGTAAATACCAAACGCCAATACATGTATTTGCTAGTAGTAAGAGGTTTTCTTACTTTCTAATGAATTTATACGACTGCGCAACATCCTTTATCGATCTTTTTGCCCGTAACATAAAAGTATATTTAATCGATTTAATCACATTAGTTCTGTGCTAGTATTGACTTCTTTATGCTTTGCATGCTCTCCTGACTCAAAATTTCCTTGGTGATTAAAGTTTGGTAAAAAGTTTCATTTAATCCGTTTCAGATTTGTTCTCAGCAAGCGCATTATATAATTTTTTCTTTTTCTTTTTTGTTTTTTTAAACATTAGGGTATAATTATTCTCTCTTATTTATTTCACAGGTGTTGTTTCGGACAGTTCATCCGTGGACGAATATCTTGGGTCGCTAATGCAGACGGAGCCTAAAACTTTACCACAACAAAGTCAGAATTAATTATAACATTGGTTTAGCGCTTTTATTTTCACTGGCATAATGATGAGTGTCGTAACCAATGACTAGGCAATCAAGTGATCTCGCTAACTTAATGCTAGGGACCATGGGTGACGGGCTTCCGGATAGCCAAGTGGGCAACGCGTTCGCCTTTGGGGAAGCAGCCCCAGGTTCACAGGCAGGGGATCACATGCACTAAATGATCTTATTTGCTATAGCACTTTTAAGAATACTAATACCAATACCATGGATGATCCCTTTGCTGCTATAGTATTGACGAGGGAAGCGCCATCCGAGCGCCCTCACCGACAAACTTACTGATAGAAGGGGAAATAGCTTTTGGTGGCTCCCTTTCTATGGACGTATGAGACGAGGAAAGTGCCATCCGAGCGCCCTCACCGACTCCTGCTTATGGACGAGGGAGGTGCCATCCTAGCGCCCTCGCTGACCACTGTCACTGACGGGGGAAGTGCCTTGAGAGCGCCCCCACTGACTGACTGACTAATAGAAGCGGAAATGGCCATTGGTGGCTCCTCTTCTATGGACGTATGAGACGAGGAAAGTGCCATCCGAGCGTCCTGAGACTAGGAAAGTGCCGTCGAGCGTCCTAACCGACTTGATAGCAGTAAGGGTTCTTAGCCAGGGTTACAGTTCAGAGGGATGGCTCAGTCTTGGTCTGTTCGGTTTTGCTGTACTGTAACGTTGTCTTAAAGTTGTAATCAATTGGAGTGTCTTATAGACCAGCTATGTACACTTGGACAATCGTTCAGCCAACCCACAACAGTGAACGAGAGGATGTCAGTTGGAGAGATTTCCAACAGCTATCTTCGCTGGGTAAGCGCATATCTCTTCATATTTTGGTTCACCTCAAGATAAATATGCTTCTATAAAAATTTTCAGTATGATCCAATTCGTAACAAAGTATTGCTATCACGAGAAGTCAAAAAGGTGTCGCACACTTCAAATATAAATACCCACTTTTTATAAATTATTATTAACGCATTATAAATGTTGAAAACTATTAACTGCAATGCCCCGTCGTGAATGGAATTAATTTTACTTATTTTCTACTATATGATAACGACTCACATTGGGCCAGAATCGAAAAAAGCTGGTCAAAAATACAAAAGCGACCGATGGAGTAGGGACTTGGAAATTTCGCATGGCAACTCTTGAATAAATTCTGTATACAACTATGCAAGTCATTTACATTAATTACTTCGCATCAAAATAATACAGGGGGTCAAACTTGACAATTTTTTGCGAAGAATGCCGGTCTTCAATTTTGCCCTCGCAGCTACATACTATCAGTGTTCAATTTTGTCGGACACGTGCCTCTTATTTTTGAGCAAAGAATCTACCCTGAATGTCTCTATGGAATCCGTGACCCACGAACCTGGTGTGTTTCCTGTATGTTACTATTAAACGGTTTCAAATATCATTATACTTAGATATTTCTACGACTCAGCAGATCATTAATTATAGTCACAGTCTTTTCCCGTTTCGTTAGATCTGCTATATCTGGAGTGAAATTATAATGTTAGTAGCACTTTTTATCGATAATCATTATGTTGTTCCAACGACAGATGTGCCTAATATTATGTAGGAGAGGAGTTGCACATCTGACTTAGAATTATAATATTAGAGATACTGGTTTTTTGACATTCAATATATCAATGATAAAGGATTTTGAAGTATTCGCATTTCTTTGGTTTACGAGACGTTTTCAAAGAGCACGAGTTATTCTCCAAGAGAACGTAGTCGGAAGAAGATTTTAGAGGCTAAATTCCCTTCTGTCCCTCCATTTCCTTCCCTTTCTCGCGTGAGAGGGCGAGAATCAAGGAATCCAAGAGTAAGAGGGGTCGCCGAGGCTGAGTGTAAAGAGCGTAAAGAAAGAATCTTGCAGGAAGGATCGTCGAGGAAATGAGAAAGAGACTCACAAGAAGAATATACAGTCGGCTTCAAAGAGGATACATTTATTTAAGACGCAGAGAGAAGGGATCGAAGTTTAAGTAGACGAGAACCTGAGAGCTGAACAGGACCAATGACTGTACACTGTGGAACGCACCTTGCGTAGAAAGTCAACGGGAAAAAATTTCGTTCATTTGGCGTTCGACTGAGGTAGAGCGGTTGAAAAGAGAGATGGGATATTAAAAATACACAAATCTCGAAGAAATTCTCCTCCTTCGAGAAATCGATTGTGCCAAACCCTCTTCCTGCACCAACTCTCTCGTTCCCCAATTTTCCACCTTCATTTTCTCTCTCTCCTTTCTTCCCATGACCCATCCAGCTTCCATATTCAGCCGTAATGGCGTTGTGAAACCAACTCCATCGGGGCAAAGGAAGAGAGAGATAGAGAGAGTGGCGTGTTTGCGGAGATGGACTTTCCCTGGTCTTATGCAAGCAACCCAATTCAGTTGATGCATCGGGAGGGTTATATTTTTTGCTCACTTTTTTCCACATGCCTTCCTTTTCCGCAGCCTCCCTGAAAACCTCTTCCTTCCCTTCCTTTTTTGTTCCGGTATCCGCTTACGCTAACGAGCGAAGGAGAGGTGTCAGAGAAACGAGTCGGATTATTTCGCACTTCCTTTGCCTTGCTCACGCTGTTTATCTAAGGGGGTAAGTTTTCTGTCGGTAAAGTCGTTCTGTTCCACTCCTTTCTGTCAGTGAACACTTATTTTCTCCCATCATAACTTGCAGCGGTTTTTTTGAGAAGTTGATTCTCTATCGAAAGAGTTGACTCTTTCCATTCTGATGCAGACCTTCAGATGCGAATTGCGTAGGTATTGATCTAATTTTTATTATTGAGATGTCATAATTCTTCCTATTAACATTTTTTTGTTTATCTATCGTACTTTTATTCGCCAATTAGTATCTTTCCCGTAAGGAGGGCGCCCTTCCACGCAGCGTAGATTGCGAAGCTGTACTTGTATTCTAAGTACTCTTGTATGTACTATAATGTAATAAATCAGAAATTCAAACAAAACATTTTTGAGAAGAGAGTCAAGGTTATTTTATTTTCTTTCTTTTAGTTCAATGAATGAAGTAAAGAACATTGTCTACAAGAATGCATTCATAATAAAAGGTGAAGCAAAGGCATTATAGTTGTAATAAAATTTTTGTCTCTCTTAACATATGTGCAGCGAAGTATGGAAAATCATTACGTGTAAAACTTGCCCTACACATTCTGGCAGCGACGGTGCAGACGTACTATTCTATTAACTAATCCAGAGAGAGCAGAAAGAACTAAAGAAAAGTTTCAGTTGCATATACCTGTGACGTGTAACGGCTCATGTAATATTATTGGAGGTAATCATAATTAATTATCGCAAATCACCTTCAATCTTCATATTTCGCTTTGGAATGATTCATGTATAAATTAGACGTTTACTAATTAAAATTTCGACCTAGATTAGACATGAATTACCACCCTGAAAAAGCGGTATCTACATAAATGTCGATTTCTTAAATTTATTCATAAAGATGGACTGGAAAACTCGACTATTTTTAGAGTATTTACCGTAATTGTATTATTTGACAAAAGGTAGTGTTACATGCTTCCATATTGATTACGTGTTTATGTCCATGTTTTAGTTTGCTCTTTGAGTTCATTCATAAATTATACTCTTTTTTTATAGCATCAATTACACGTGATTTTAAAATTAGAATATCTAATCCCGACTGAATGATAATGTACTCGATGTTTTAATTTTCATTTTTACTAACTTATTCCTTTCAGGACGTTTCATAATGAGTGATCATCTTTTAATGAAATGCTGATTATTATCATCAATAATCACGTTTTGACCAGGTTTTTCCATCTACTTATCTCCTCAATTAATTATATCGTATGATATCTGTGTTTGTGTTCCATTCCTTTCGGACAAGCCCGTCCTTGCATGCGTCCCTCAACCTTCCAGAGCGTGCAAGAAACTTACTCTGCTCTCTTTTTGCTTGAGGTTGATTCTCAAGAGAGATTTCCGACGGCGATATGGCCCGGTGCGAGGACGCGGTGATGGATGCGAAAGAGACAGAGAGAGAAGTGGAGGAAGGGAAGGCTGAAAGGAAGGAGCCATATGAAAGAGGAAGTAGACACAAGATGGCCGAAGCTGGCTGGCGAAGGAACAGGGGATATGATACGCTGCTAAATTAATGAGATTAACTCGAAGCCTCTTTTCATTTTTTATGTGGATAGGGAGGGGTAAAGTTAGTTGGGTGGAACCGGGACACTACGGTTAAAAAGTAGGAGTAGGGAGGGAGGTGGAGTTTTGATGTGAATGGTGGAGATTCATTTTATGTATCCAAAATAGCAGAAGGCCTGGCGGGATTCTATGCCACCGAAAGTGAGAAGTTGATAACGAGAGGGAGAACGGAATATAGAGGATGTTTGGAATATGTAGACGCAAGTTGAGGGAGCCTATGAGGAAAAGAAAATTAAGAAAGAGAAACTTATTGGGGTGGATGACGGAGGAGGAAACAAATTAAAATCGAGGAATATACTGAAGAAAAGATGAATAAAGTTAGCAAGAAATGAATTTATCAGAGGAGACTGAGATTGGAAATTTCGCTTTTAATTTAGTCCCCAGAAATATATTTATTATTTAAATGTATCATATGTTGGGGTCAAGACTTCCTCTTTATGGAAGAGCGGAATCATTGCTTGGACATTTTTGCTTATATCTTAATCATCATGCTAGATAATGAGTTTCCAGTTAATTTTCTCGTTTGGATTTTATTTATAACCACTATCTTCGAGTGGTTGCAGTTAGGCTGCTGATTCAGGTAACAACCCCTTATATCTTACAATTATTCTACATACTTATCTCAAAATAGAACCAAATCAACGTAGAATATTGGAGCATGTCATATATCATAATAATCAACTATTTTTGATCCGACGAAGGGTTTAAGGCTCATAAAAATTTCCTCCAGAACAGGGGCTATAAGAATTGGCGAAAGGCAGCTGTCTTGTCTAAATTGTGTCTCAATCATGAGTTCTTCTCTTTCTTCGTGCAGTATTACGGAAGTTTTGGCACTTTTGAAAATGCTGTGTAAGAGATTAATGAACTTTGCATCTACTCCTGGATGATCTATGGCTTATAATTTAAGAGAAGTACTTACGAAGTCGAAAGCCTGGACATTGTCTATAAAGCAGAGTACTAGTGTCATCTCACATTTATTCGTTCTGCTGATGATTTTTTGTACGGATTTGGAACCCTTGCAGAATCCTGGTTGTCCTGTGGGTTGTGCAGATGCCTGGGTCCTTTTAAGGCGTTCAGCTTACCCTAATGAATGGTTTGTAAACAACTGGGAGGAGGTTGATGGGGCGATAATTTAAAAAGTATTTCTTGTCTTCTTTCTTGTGCAAAAATACAATTCTAGCATGGATTCAATCCATAGGAATTCTCCCTTGTATCGGACAATAAGTGAATTATTGCGCTAAAACGTATGCAATCTCCAATACAGATATTTCGCAAATACTCCATCTGCTCCTCCTGCCTGAAATCTGCTTTCCTGCATGAAAGCAACTTTTAGCGTTCGATTCAGAGGTTTATCATCTTCACCTTATATCTTACGATTCTGTGGTTACTTCCGGTGCTGCAGTTGTTCAAAAACTCACAGTTAAAGAATACGTAGCTTGTTAACCAATAAGTAGTATATTTTTTTTTACACCGTTAGGACCTCTCCACGTCCACTTCCTATCTGGATTCTCTTAGAATTTAGAGATGGTTCAACGTAGAGCGGCGCGTTTCGTTAGCGGAGAATTCTGATTCGATAGCAGCGTTACGGCTATGATAAACTCCCTCGGGTGGAGTTCGCTACAGGAGAGAAGATCAGAATACAGACGGAAGCTGTTCGATAAATTCATCAGCCCAGAATTTTCAGACGAGGTCGAAGACATTATAATTCCAGTTCAAAACGAACGCGATCTACGAGAGGCGTCGACCAAGCGATATAAGGAGATAATCGCTAGAACAGATAGCTACTTCTGGTCGTTTTTTTCCTTGGAGCACTAGAGAGGCTAACAGGATAGATTAGGTACGAATATTTGGTGTTGATACACCCCCTGCCATACGCCAATCGGCGGCTCGCGGGGTAAAATTCTAAATTCTTGAAATATGTATTTGTGATCTATATATTAGAGCATTCTACAAACTCTACCAGGATCCTCGATCTCGTTCATTACTCTGGCCTAGTTACATCGTCCAGGGACATTGTCATCTGGTTCTTGTTTGCCTACACGAGCGTTAAAATCGCCCATAATGGTTATAGATTTAGATTCATACCGCAAGCCAGTGGCGTATGGCAGGGGAGGGTTTTAAAGTGGTGGGCCTCATCTTGCTTAATCCCGAGAGTCTGATAGAAGTTTTCTATTTTCTCTTCGCTGTTATTTACGCAGCACCCACGCCGCAAGGTATTAATTACGCTGCATTTTGATTCATTAATGATTAACGGAAAATCTTTGGTTTAATTAATTTTTTTACAGTAATATATAAATATAAGGATTTAGGAAAGGTAAATTACTGGGTACCGAAGCGCATATATAAATATAGTTAACGGCGTTTCATATTTTGAAATATACTGCCAAAATTTGCTTCTTTCCACTTCATTTGTTAACAACTACTGGGCCGGTTGGATTTGGTTAAAGGGTTGCGGTTGGCCTCCTACTTTAAAGGGAAAAGAAATAGCGAACTAAAATTAAGAGGAGTAATAGGGATAGACAGCTAGAAAAGTTGTTAGCGGCGGCTTAATTGGTGAATTGGAGACTAGACAGTCCCTGTCTTGTTGTTACACCGCGGTAGGCTGAGAAGAGAAAGCGAAGGGATAAATAAGGGTACAGAAGATATTGAGAGAGGAAGAAAAGGAATTCTGAAAGGGAAATAGAAGGGCCTACGACGCGGGAAAGAAGCAATAAAAAAAGAATGGGGAGTGGGGGATTTATGTGGAAGGGTTGGGGAGAAAGAAGCTCGGCAGAGAAAGATATAGTTTGGGAATGGAAAGTAAACGTTGGCGTCTGAAAAGAAAGATAGTGGATGAAGTTAGCGCGGACAGAAAGGAGAAGGGGGAGTTTTGAAAGCACTGCGGGGGTTGCTTCAACCATCGCCACTTAGCATGCACTTCCTTGGTGAGAGGAGGAGCTCAAGAGGGGTGCGGAAGGGGAAAGGCAAAAAAGGAAGGAGCTTCACGGCAACTTCTCCAGAGAGGTAGATGGTGATTATGGGAATGCAAGGAGGGTTCCGTGGAGAAAGGTTCGAGAAGATGTTGGTGGATGAAGGCGGTAGGGGAGAGAGGCATTGGCGGTGAAAGATGATGTCGATGAAGATAATAAAGGAAGGACTGAGAAGAAAGAGTTGGTAAGAGAAGAAAAAGAAGGCAGAAAGAGTGAAGAAGAACACATCTTTAAGACGAGAGGCAGGTGTAATTAGCATACTAGCCCATCAGTACGAAGATGCAGGGTTTGAATCCCGACCAAGGTATGGATATTTCAATTCGTTCCAAATTGAAATAACGCTCACCCTATGAGGTGCGTTCATATTCTAAAGTATCCAATATTTTAATCAGCATAGAGAGTTGTGGTAAGATGCGTGTGCTTTTAAAAGATTTTAAGCCTAAAATCTATTTCTGGATTTATAACATGGATGGCAGTATCGTACCGGGCGTAAGAAATTGGAGACAGAACTTGAACGCACCTCGATATATTAGCGATTTTTGATGGTTTAGACGTACACTTGGTGGTAAGCAATAACACAAAAAATATATCAGTGAATATTAATAAATGTATTATAGTATTTCAGAACTTCAATTTGTTACTATTCTTTAGTTTTCTTTATATCGAGAGAGAGCTTTTCCAGATAAAATGAAAGAATAGAATACATCTTTCTTCAGGGCGAGATTGAGATTAAAAATTCACCCCTTACACCCATGTCATTCTAAAACTGGGTAAAGATTTAGGAAAAAATAGAAAGGCATAAAGAGAGCAATGAGGGAAGGGTCAGAAAAGAAAAAGGAAATGACCAGGGAGAATTTAAGATGTAGAAATGGTAATTTAAGTGTTTAATCAATTTAAGGGGGCTACTGGTTTATCTCATAAAAAATCGAATTTTTTTATTGTTTTAAAAAATAGTAGA